>CM067343.1:10180010-10270010 GCA_034190875.2 Urechis unicinctus | reverse complement strand
ATTAATGAGAGTATGACAGTTTTATTCAGGTATATACTGTGCCTTTTCCACACTCTAGTCATGTCAAATGCCAAAGTAGTGCAAGTCCTTCCTTGGGCTTAACAAGCTCTATCTAAACTGCTACCCGATCAAGAAATGTCGACCTGGACTGGATACATTTCAGCAGCAACAATGTCTTTGCCGAATGTATCAATATCTACTTTGTGACTATTATGAAAGCGTACATTGTCGCTGTGTTGTATCATATCAAATCAAGTCACGCTTTACGCTGGAGAATCGTTCATGGTGATTCCACATAAACGCCCGTGCGAAATATGCAGATGCGTGACAAATTGTGGTTTCACCATTCTAGTATATCAGGCGTTGAATCTATTCAGATGTCCTTACTCATTGACAGTAAATATATACATTATTAAACATAACCACATTTGTATTTGACAACCTTTATGCTGAAGTCAAATAAGCATAATATAGCGTTTTGGATGCTACAATATGTTAGATGTGCGTTTGTTTCTGGTCTGGTGAGTAAGAGTAGATAACATCAAAGCTCTAAAATTGATTGCATAGGTAAATGTTGTTTAGTAGTAGCACGAAACTCACCAACGGTTGCAGCTTCCTGGGGTACTGCTAAATTGGATACTAGCGCTGCCACTTAAGTCTGACCTTGATATGTAATTGCCTTGACTGCAGAAATCCTGTTTTATGATCTCTTGTGAACTGTGTCTTCTCAATGGCACCTTGACACTCTAAACAGCACATTCCGCAATATCAATCATGCGATGTGTATAAGAAGTCGAGAGGTGGCCCTATATCGGTCTATATTCTAATGTAGAGACATGTACTCAACATTCTCGCTCGCGCTTCAAATGGAACTTAATGTTAAAATATTTTTATCCATCCACAACGGAATCATATTTCAATATCCATGACAACCATTTAATATTTCACGATAGAGTGCTCATTCTCTGGTTCATGCTGAGGCCCATGTCCCCACAGTGTGTTCTAAAGCGGAATATTACATAGTCTTAATCAGCGTTAACATGTTAAAGTTGGATAATTATTATTGCCAAAAATGGCACAAATCCGGAGACATACCGGGCAACATTTGCGTGATAACATTGGTCGATTTCATAACGCACCCATTGCACCAAGGAATATCTTTGATGTCCGGGAGGTTATACGCTTGAAACACTGCTCCATGAAGGACTGTTGATAAAAGTGTCATTTATCGGTGTGTTGCCTTTAGTGTTGAGAGACAAATGCGATTTGACATGCATATCGATATATATGTATGTTCTAACATGCTATAATATTGCTCCTGGTCATTCTCTCGTGCAAAAAGATGTTCATGGACTTATATCATTCGAATTCAATTTCCAGTTTTAATCATATCCACTGGAATAAAGTTCAAGCGATAATACAACCAATAGAAACGTTTCAACAATTGTCCCCTACAAGCTATATAATTGTGACTTCAGCTTTTTAATAGCGTAAAATATTTATTGAATCAGAACGCCTAGGCCAGTTGTTCAGTATGATGAGAGAAGCCGAGTGAAAAAGAAGATGAAGCTTTTTTTCATATTTGACAGCTGGAAACCGCAAAATGTCTTATAGGTAGCATATTGGATGGGACGGTATGTCATGTGATGCGTGGAGATGAGTTTGAATGACGGAGCGATTGAGAGGCGTAATAATTAAAAAGGTGCACACATATCGTGCAGACAATCTATATGATATTTCTTCATATCTAACGCTATAGCGTCGTGCCTTCACATTGGTAGCGTATCATGTTTGTAACGAGAATCATTGGATCGCACAAATGCATCCATCTTATCTAGCAATGGTTTATATGGTGGTTATTGGTTTATAATTTATTCCTTATTGCTTAAAGATTGATTGTCTTGGAGGGTATTGATTATTATCAGTGAGGTGCTCGCCAGGTCCATCTGGATCACTGAGTAAGGCTTCTGATATATTGTCCCATGCAAATCTTATTATGAACCGACACGCTAGTAATTGGTTATGCGAAATGAATCCATCCTAGTCCCCATATAAGGAAGTCACCTTCTTCCTACTCGGTATGCAAATAACGGCAATATACAGCCTACCACTACTGACATACCACGTGCATATCTTGCCGTTATATACGAATAACAAGGCATGGTGACAGAAATAGTAACAGGACGCCGCTAATGTTACAGGACACTGTACTAGTCCACAATAATGGAATACTTGATTAATCCTGTCATTGCCCTGTTCTAGTGCAGAATTATAATATTCATAACTATTATTGTTGCGCCATCATGTGATCAAACCCACGAGCCTATGTCTGAACCACAAGAACGATACGGATTGACTTCTTTAATCGTGATGGCATCAAAGGTATACTAATTGCAGTGCTGTACATACAACGTGCTCACCCGGTTTTATGAGATATTGAGATGAGGTGTAAAGATGATCATAATGAAGGCATGATACAATGCGGACACAAGCGTGAAGACAGTGACGAGACTCAGTTTGACCAGAGATGAAGCACTAAGATACAGCAGAACATCTGTATTTCATGTTTTATATGTATTTAATTGCATGAGTATATTTTGGTGCTGCAACACAATATATCGGATCGTGTGTATTGACGCGTGGGAGATGTATATGGAGGAATAGGAAGGTTTGCTAATGATCAATTGAAGGCTTTCCATTGCACAATGACGCAAGAGAAATAAATATAGTGCTAAGGGAAGGCATGATTTTAGGCTGCTGATTCTCAATGAAACCGGATGACCCATCAGTAAAGAGACATGACGTTTATATGCTAAGGTTAATGGCAAAAGGGCCAACAAACATAAAAGGGACTCGGTAAAAAGTATGCAGGCAATCTCAACGGTATTTAGGCAGTTAAATTATTACTTTTCGGCATAGGTGAAATACAACAACATCGGGCAACAAATATCTACGATTTGCACAGAACGTTAACTATACATGGCATTAACTAGGCTCCATACGTCACAAATACATCAAATAATCCAATGCTTGGTTCTCAATGCCGTTATATAAAATATACTCCGCTGCCATCTGCTAGGCCTCAAGAATACAGACCTTTGACTAGAAGAAATATATTAAGCAAAACGATTTTGTTTTTGCTGTTCTGGTTGTCACACTGTTCCCAGTTTGTATTGTTGATATCATCCACTGATTGAAGCCTGGATACATTCATTCGCCATTGCTGTAGTTTGCAATCAATGTAAGTCGCTGATTAAAACCGCTTATTAATACAGTCTTGTGTTAAGCCAAGCGAAAGCAAACGGGGAATGTCCCATTTGGTGACCTAATGGGATTAACATTACGGTCAATTCGAATATGATTATACAAATCCGGTCAAAACACAGTAAGCCAGGGCAGTGCAAAGAATGCCGGTGTCTTAGTAACGGCCGTCGGTGAACAGCCGCGAGATGTTAGTGAATTCGGAAAATTGCTATCCCTGCTGAGCCTCCACTTGCTGCTCAGAAGCAACCTAATGCATCTTGACACAAACGTCAGTAAGCATTCTAAACACACCCTGTGATGAATGCATGCACATGTTTTGGTATAATGATATTGTATTAGCGTTTACAAGGCGCATATCTCTTCACCTCGGACAAATATCAGCGGTTCAGGTGTGGTATACAATAACATATGTAGTTTTACCCGTTCGAATAAGCAAAAAGTCGGAATAGCTGACTAAGGGGATCTAAGCATCAAAAACATAAATCCACCAGCTGAATGGTCCGAGGAATTATCACGCGACAAATGTAATGCAAGACTGGCTCAGTTACATCTAAACTTACATTCGAATCCTCAATATTAAACATGATGTTGAACATGTGAATTTATAGTTAGCAAATAGTGAGTTATTGAAAATACATATCGTACTTTTCCAAACAAATATCTCTAATCTCTATTTGCCGATCCGTAGAGAGAACACAATATGATTAAAAAAATTCAATCTGAATACAGGGCATTGTCGTTGTTTAGCTTTATAGAGAGTCCCGGCAAACTGTGGCACTGTTAAAAGTTCAATGTAAATATCATGACAAACAAAATATTAATAGCACGAATTCCTTATAGAGCTACAGATCCCATCTGATGCGTAAACCGGCAATTGAAATGATACGTTTACGACGAATGCATTGTGGTGGGCTTGTTGGATTTAACCCATAGTAAACAGCAAAGCAAATTAATGCATCTATTCAGAGATGCCGATTAGTATGCGAACCAACATGCCATGAATAAGTGCAAATGCTTCGTTAGGGAGTAAAACTTCCGGCGGTGAGCACAGAACGGTATTAGTCGCGGCTCGTGTTAACTTGGTCTGTCGTCGTGATCATGTTCTGGACAAACATGTACTTGGGTTGTTTACAACTTGACCGCACATGTAACACTATCGATTATTCTGAATAGCACAATATACTCGTGGGAATAGCGGGAAAGCCAGAGACAATGTGTCATTATATCGGGCTATTAACAAATAGAAATATATTCGGCTCTATCTGTTCAAATAAATGAAAACAATAGGACTTATATTAGCATGCCCGGTCTTGTATTACTGGGTGACTGGTCACTGCACACTGGTCATTTTCAGTCTATAATGTTATTCAATGCACAACCGATCAGAATGCACACAAACAAGCTCATTATTTGGTGCGCACATAATGGAAGCTGATTAACGAGTTACTTTGGTGTTACAACAGGAAATGCAATCTATCACTCCAGACAGCTGACTAAGGGGAGACATTTACCTACTGACATGTGAGATCGCTTGTGATGTTGAAGCGTATGATATGAATGATTACATTTATCCATGCAACGATCGGTTTTCATGCTGTCATGAAAAGACCACATCAGAGTGCCTCTATCAGTATGGCTTGCATATAACAATAAACAAACTCAACCATTGTATGTTATTCAGCCTTAATCCTTTCATATCGGATTGTTATAGGCGTATAGCCCAAAATGAGAATAACAATCTCCGGCCGATGATCCAAAGTTCGTTATGTTCATTAATTCGTTAGGAGATTTAGACATACTAGACCCAATTGACCCTGTAGTGTACACTCTGACGCATATTATTCTAAGTAAAATTCTGATACTAATGTACGTTATCGTTGTATTGTATATGTGATTGAAGAGGGCTTAAGCAAGTGCCACAGAGGGCAATTTCCCCATTTACATCTAGAAATGGGAATCGATGAGATTACTAAGCTAATTTCACTGAGTGCTGGGCCCGTTATTGGCGCAGTCTGTCTCTGTTTTAGCAGAACTTCCTTCCTTCCATATCAAATATAAATTCGACAGCTACTCCCTTGGTCATCCTGGTAAAGAATGATGGCGATTGTGATTTAGCTGCTAAAAAGGTTCTAACGTGAAACGAGAGGAATTGGTTGTCTAGATGGCATAGTTATCAGGCGATCGTAGCGTGATACAATCCGTTCGGCTATTTGGAGTGATGGAATCGTTATATGCTAGGTTCATAGATGTGCGCGATTGTAATGGGGATACTGCAACTTAAGATACACTCGATGTTAGCCATTACATTGTGCTCAAATCCAGAGAGACCCGCAAGATGATCATTTGCACGTACTTAAGTTCCTGAACACGCAGGGTATAATGACTGTCTAAATATACTGATGGTTAATTTCTCAGATATTGTAATTGGGAGAGATTGGTTGTCTTTTTTACCATTTATATCATTATGTATTATCTACTGCATCAATTAATGTAAGCATTAAACATTGATACTACCACTGCTGTATTTTAGGGGCAACAAATCCCGTTTGTCTAAACAGCTGCGTATTCAAATCTTAATTAAAAGCACTTGCTCAGTAGGTTAGTAGCCATTATCATGTCGGCGTAAATCTTGGTTTATTAGACCATATAGCCATTGACTGCGCGCATCAAATTGTAAACCATCGCATTTGTTGATGCTTAGAGAATACCATAGATAACGGAGGGTACACATCGCTTTTTTTCATACTCGAGCGTTTATTTTTGCGGGATTGTGTGATTTGGCAGATGGGTTTGCATGTATGCCGACCCTTCAGCACAATAAGTGAGGTCATTCTAAATGTCTCTGATGTCGTTTTCGTATCGTCTGGAAATGGGATGAATAATATAAAGGAATTGAAATGAGTAGAAACGTACGCTAATTTGATGCCTGAATAGGCATTTAAGGTTTGATGCGTCCACGTGTTGTTTTGACATTTTAAAAGAACATGTCCTGACTAGAACATCAAAGTTGCTGATTGCTTGATGGGAACCCAATTACACCTGCCCCAAAGTGAATTTGTGGCAAGCAGAAATTGTACGGCCCCATTTTTACTGGAACTAGATTAGCATCGAGAGAATGTGGTTGGTTGATTTGCTGATGTACGATAGCCTAGAAAATTGAAATGTGTTTTTTTCAGGCATCAGCATGATATATTTATTATTCGTAAAATAATACTTTAGCTCTATCAGTCGGATATTGAATGGAATTAATTTCCATTAATTCCTGCCTGAAGGTTTAGTTTTAAACTCATTCTGCTCATGCAATCTCATGGAACCGCTCCTGAAACCTCATTAATGCAGCATTAAGTCAGTTACTCGCTACTAAGATTAAAATATGCAACCATGTAAAGATATTTAACATTCTGCAATATAGATCCCACTTGAATGCCAATATAACGCTGGCTAAAAATTTAAAAATAGAATACTTCTCTCAGACATAAATGTTGCCCCAATCCATCCTGTTCATGCGTCTGTTGTCTAAGTGCAATCCTTATATGTTCTAGTGCCAGACCGAGAAGGCTTCATATAATCTTTCCTGGTTTCGAAGGGCTTAACGTCTTTCCAATACCAAGGCGTTTCGAAGAGCGCATTGATAAGCTTGCTGTTCATGTTACAGTTACACACTCGCCTCTTTATTAGCTAATGGCAGTTGCTGTGTGCCAATTATCTTAACCCGTACAATAAGATTATTATCGCATCATAATCAATTCTCATGTCATTACGAAGGCACGCTGCACACTTTAACCAGCATAGCCTTTAGGAAAGGTAGCCACGCCTCATCAATATAGAGACAACTGTGCTTAAATATAGCTGCAGCTCAATAGAAAACGACTAGTCTTTACTATGCTGGTTGGATACATGCATTACTAACTTGAATGATCTTCGATAAGGATGGATATATGCGCAATTCCGGAATCGCTGATGATGAATCCAGTAGACCAGGCATAACTGATCGGCACCGTCATGAATTGATGCCTAAATGCAGCAGCGTTGAATTACTTCATCATATTGTGCAGGTGTGAAGTTAAAAGGATCCCATTAGCAGCACCATGATAATAGACAGTTTGGTTCGGTCCCACTAGACACATATAAATTGTACTAATTGACTCAAGAATGATTTTATGAATAAATAACGCTTTAAGATGTATTTACTGCCCCGTGGCCGTTTTGTTGATGAATTGTATCAGTACCCGTATTGACAAGAAGCTATCCTCTACAATAATCAACGGCAAGCAGCATTCTAAGTGATGACGTCGCAAGTTGCCCCGGCAGGTTGTTGCCAAATCGATTCAGCTGTCAAATTCATCGTTCACGAACGCTAGGACGTATTTGAATGGCCACCTGATAATCTGCCTACGGATGCAATGCAACTTGTGTTGCATTAACTAATGGATGGAGTAGTTGGAGTTGTTTTCACTGACACTTACGCCATCAATATCACATATTATTGTCAAGAACACTTCGGTGAAACCTGCTACCAACGGGTGACTAAATCGCTGCGGAATTGCAGTAAATGAGTAATTGCCGTTCGACGTAATGTGGCAGCATTTGCAAGCGCTCAGCGCAGATATCACCAAATGCAGTCTCTGAAGAGATGGCTGGGTTTGTGCCTTCTAGTCGACAGCTTATCAGTTTGAGTGGGAACAGTAACAAAAAGAAATGTGTCTGATTTAAAGCTGATGAAAGTAATATTAAACGAAGTGAAAAAATGATAAAGAACAGCTGTGATTTACGATTGCATAATGTGTGTTACAACCATTCTTGTAATGCTTTAGCAACCGATGTTATGAACAAATTGATTAAGAACACACACTTTGTTCTGTAAAATGAATGTCTATTGTTGTAACGATGTCATGTCATCTACAAATTATCGACACACAAAAAAAGCCCTTGTATTTCTTCTGGTGATAAACAATGATACCCCAAAAAGCAAGATACCGGATATATACTTGACAACACTTCAGCAGTGTGTAGTGTACCTGCTTATACTTATTCTAACAGTGAGGTAGAGCTATTCTTTTCAACAGATAGTTGGTTGAAAATCTTTGCACCTGAACAATTTCTAACATACTAGTTACTTGGGGTATTATTTACCGCAGGGCTGTTCTCAGTACGCGTAATACAAGCATAATTAATATGCCGAAAATGATTCACAGCAATCGTCGTAACCAGTGTGTTATGTATTATGTGTCAACTGCTTTTAAAGTAAGAAGTGGAAAGGTAATCTATATTTATTACTTGACAATATAACTGCATACACGCGTTGGAACATGCTATAATAGCTATTAAGTTTAGGGTTATTCTGGCGATCTATATATGACGGCGAGTTGACATGATTGTAAATATCAAGCTAGTGATGACGTTTGCTGGCGACAATACTGTGGTAGGGATGAATTCCATTATTCATGTTCAGCGAATGCATGATCATATCCAGTGTGATATATCAGGCATTGGTCCAATACAACTCCAATTCCAAAGTATATTATGTTTGTTTGTACTGCAAAGCCAATCAGGCCAACACGTTCAGTCGCAAATTATAAGGTTGGGTTTCCTCATCGCGATATTGTTGATATTCTACTGCAACAGGTGAGTCTGAAGTGTACAGCTGGAACAGAGATATTTTGCTTACTTTGGATATTGTTCTCAGCGAATTAAATACTGCAAAAGTGATATTCTTGCAATTTGCCTTGCTTAGACTAAATTGGTGTATTGATAATATGCCAGTCCAATGCAATTAGGAATAGAGCCTTGCGTCATTTCCGTGTGTTGTGACATTCATTATGAATCGTAACTGTATGTGCATGTTACGCATGTTTGCAATAGATGAACAAATAATTATCATACCAACATCAACCATTATAATTCCGTAAGACCTTGTGCATGACAACAATGTCGCATTTTTTTCGCCAAGAGAATTTGGCATTTATTGAACAAAAGGCAATAACACTTATGATGACAGGGCTGAGCATTAAAGAGCCTATTGTTAGGAAACTATACAGAGGCGATGTGGGCGAAGTTATGTTTCATAAGCTTCTGGTAACTACAGGTTTGACCTAACGCGTGAATCTTGCTGCTAGAATTAAAGTTACAGTAAGTGATGGTGACCCCAGCAGGTTTGACAGAACATACCGAGTTGCCATTCGCTGCTACGAAAACCATCATTGATAAAAAAAAAGCATTAAAAGGTACATTTCAACGGTAGCAAACAGCAGAACAACCTAATTCATCTTTGTACAACCGTCAGTTAGCATGCCAAACACACCCTGTGATGTATGTGTGCAAATGTTTTGCTCGGGTCTAATTGGCTTGGTGGCGAGACCCGACCTAGTTGATTCCCTGTGCTTATCTTGTGGCGTCGATGACCGGAAAAGCGTACATTGTCTCGTCGCAGATGCGTCTACGGATAGTTATTGACGACTGAAAAAGCACTTGCTGACGTTTAAGGAAAATAGTTAGGGGTATCCATGTTGACTATTATTGTCGCCAGTTAAATGATGATTTGATTCTAGAAACACAATAAACCTTTCATCTCTTGGCCAATGATAAATGCTGCTGCTTCGCTAGCATCAGCCATAATCATAGCTCTGCTATAGTGGGCTTGCTCAGACTGCAATGTTGAAATAACAGAAATTTTCATTATGTAGTCAAATATATCATATAAGTCTCAAATATGTACGCAGATTTGGCGTGGTCCATGGATGCCTTCCATAATAAGGAACATATACAAACAGTGTATTAACATACTACATCATTTACAACGATATTTGGGCTTGGTTCCAGGCAGCATTTCACACCCGTTCAAATACATACATACATTATTTGGTTCTTATGGTGCCCACAGCAGAAAATACAATCCATCACTCTGTCTAGAGGGATTTTTTTGAGCGGGAAAGATTGATCGATTCATTTTTCAAGTCCATCACCTGCATTTTCCGATTGCTTTCCAAATGGTACACGGCTAAATGGAACTTCTTTAAGACTAAGAAGGCTTCATTTAACCTATACAAAATGTACGTATGTGAATTATGTTCGCATCGTAAATGTTAAATGTGATTAAAAGAGCGTATGGATAAGATGCTTTGATGAAGAGTATTACTGAAATTACCTATATAACATTCCCCATATAAGCAGCTTAATGTAATCGATTGAACCCGTGCCACGTATCCTATCACAATCATAGAAAACGATACATATCCTTCATAAGCCTGATGACAGTATAAAAAACATATTTACATAGCTTTCAAACAGCATTTAAAATTATTGCAAAATGGTAATATTCTGCAGCTTATCTCAAGCTTCTGATAAAGTTTTGACAACGTCTAACGATACCTTTTGGACAACGACATTGCGTCGGTCAGTCCAACGCAAAACATTACGATACAAACCAAGACTGGATGTATAAATCGGTATGAAATTGGAGGATCATTAATATTATGCTATTCATCGCATAATATAATTGTGGGTTATTTCTTGTACTAGACAGCATTTGCACATCGATGAATTTAATATGTGCCCATTAATGAACAGGGAAGTACGTTGTCGATCCTGTGTGGCATGTGTTCTTAATATACCACTTGACGCTTTGTATCGGTAACCACAGAATAACACGCCGAGTATTGCGTACCAATTAATACACTGAAATCATTAGTTCCAATTTGAAGCCGCTTGTTGGATAATAAACATGGTTCGCTAAGAATAACATTCACTACCCAATCCAAGTCTTCTAAGGGGTGAGTTAATTTAATTTGTTTTCCATATTTGTTACCATCAAAGACCAATCAAGCTATTCCTATCGACAGCTAAGCAGTTGGTGCGAATGGTTGGAGTAATATTGAAGGTAAGGTGCAGCACGGGTCAGTTAATAAACTGCCATGGAATTGGAACTTGGACGTGATGCAAGATAGGAGCAAATAAACTATGCTGTTTTTATTATCAGCCATATTGTTCGATAACCAGCGCGACAATAACAGCAACACCTCAGGAAGAATTGGTTTCTTTTCTATTGATCGAATTATTGATTCCGAGATTTATGATGATCGCCCACGCTCCGTGAGTAAGTTGGCGGCCTAAGATTATTATATCACATGATAAAAATACAGTACATGATACGTAGTACGAGCTAATATAGCAAGAAGCATCACACTATGTAGCCATAAATTGACTCCATCAGCACATAAGCTTATACACTGGAAATACAGCATCTTGCTCTGCGTTTGGCACTTAGAGCAATCGCGAAATTAACGAAAATAATTACCGATTCCCTAATATGTTAGGTTATTTCTCCTTGATGCTTACAAGAAGACAATTGTTCTAATAATTAAATTAATTTCCTCGGGTACAAAAGCCGTTAATATTCGTGATTCACACTGTCAGAGAATTTCCATTGAGCATATGTGAAACCGCCTGCAATGAGATGCTGTCGGAAGCAAAAGCGGTTCCATTTCATTTTCGCTATTATTCTGGCGTTGTTAGCCCAGATGTTTTCAGTGCTGCTTACAAGTCTAAGCATCAAAATTGCCTGGATACAACAAGAATAATAGTAAAATACATAGTTAATTGTGGGATATGTGACCGCTGTTTGTAAACGGCCAATCAGATTTCAACATAACCATCCGAAATAAACCCAGCTTATATACATAATTCCGTCGGCGTTGCTAGTATTTGGTTTAGTTTGTTGATATTGCCGTCTATGCTGCTTGATTGGTTCAGCCTCTGACATTATCGTATCAAACTCATCAAGACAGAATGCAATATCGTCCTTGTCAAATAGCAGCCTCAAGGAGATCCAATGCTTATCGATATTCCGAGGGAAATTAGAAGTTTATCGATATCCCGAGGCAACTACAGGAGGAGGACAAAATAACTTTTGCTGCTCAACCGCTATAATAGGTTTCTCTGATGACCGCATTGGTAAACGCAACGATTGACGCCTTTTCCTAGTTCTTTGTTGCGGGGATCTATAGTGTATAGGCGGATCATTACGTAAACAATGCTTAAATGAACTATCCTGCAGTGGTTATTGCTGTAAAATATTCATAACATGTTGGAAGGTATAGCTTTTAGATACAAAGTTCAACGCGTTACCCTACTTTCCTAGCAGAACCAGGGTGAGCTTAATAGTATATTCTCCCCGGAAACCGTTTGATTGTCACACTGCGATATCATATAAGTTCTTCTTGCTGTAAGTTTACCAAGTTATTAATCGGGTTTGTTTCCGCTAAAATCAGCGCGAATAAGCCCATTAGCTTTCCCTGCAATGTTCACACAGCTCAGCTTTACCTGTAATAATGAGTTATGATTGCAACATTTCTTGTATCGCCTTTGTTATTGCAACGTCAAATGCCTACTACTAGCTTGTGATATATAAGTTATAAACACTGCCGACGTAACTTATCACCATTACACACTCTTTATTGATTCATGTTAGTTTATAGCCAATAAATGCTACAGTATATTTTGAATCTTTTGATGGCGGTTTCAGTCTACGCAATTCAATCATAAGGTACCTTTGTGCTTTAAAGCGTTATTAAGTTAGTCAAGCGAATGCCTTAAATCTGTAGAGCGATTCGGTTTCTATTTCGTCGAACCGAAATTAACCATATCTTGGTGAATAGTGTATCGTCGGCGGTAGTTCATGTATTAGATGCCTTGGTTTTAATGTTGCGTTATGGATTGTTATTTGACCTGCTTTGTGGGGCAAGTAAGTTGAATATTACGGTCCACAAATGCCAGTTATGCAATATTAATGTCAGGTCAAGGAATAGCAAATTAGATCAAATGTGAAAACCCGCTAAATATCGTCTCCAGATTCCGAGCAGATTTTGAAGTCTCAATCGTGTTGCTAAGCAGAAGTTTGTTCGACACAAAAGTTCAGGCGAAATTGCAGCTGACCATTGTGCACAAGTGATTCGGTCCGGCGTTATTAGCGATGGGAGTGGGAAAGGTCTTTGATCTCGTACCCCAACGGCCACCTAAGTGTAGGCGGCAGATGCGACATCGACGACGGTCATCCTTAAGGGTTCTATGTTATTGTGGGACATGATCGTAACGCATTTGTTCTCATGGACTTCTAATTAACACCTAAGTGGCTTGCATCTGCCCTCATTTTCATGCGTGTGATAAACATTTCGGCAGACAAAATTGACAACTAATTATATATTACTGGCCTGCCCGGAGTACTCTCATTAATCGGAATAACGAATAGCGATTCAATCAGAGTACGAAAAAGCACTGTTTGCTGACCTGATATTTCAATATTCTTAAAGGCACTTACAAAAGTGTCCGCACGAGACAGGATGAGTGCGAGCTGCATTTAGCTACTTATGGTATTCTCGCCTCTCTATTTTTGTCGGGATTGTTCGGGATTTTAACCAGACACTCATGATTCAGCATGACCCTGTTATGTGTCCAAGTTGCTTTGAGTAACAATTGTACATAAGTAAGTTCGGTCATTTATCAGTGCAGTTCTGTTTAGAATTGTTTCATCTTCGAAAACTAATAGCTAAACCTGAGGGCGAGCTAGAGTGGCCAAATATTAGAAGACAACTCTCCACGGCTTCGAATTTATTTGTTGGCTATATGTGGTCACGCTTGTTAGAGACTTGTATTATGTTTATACACTTGCAAAACTATGACTAGTGTCTTCAAATACGGGCAGTTACTTGTTGGACGCCGTTGTAAACCACCATTCACCCGTCAGCATCATCCAGGCTGCTGTCGTCGGACATATTGAATGATCGTGTTTTTTACTGTGCTAATATCTTGAACCATTTCCACAGTGGCCTAACTCATCCAAATTTGACAAATATTTTGCAGTCGTGCATTGCGGGAAATAGGCTTGTGAAATATTTTCTAAATTTAGAAAAAGTCATTGTGAATTAACGCACTCTGTACGACGACATCTTTTCTATCTTGAGGCATCCTATGACATTCAACCGTCAGCCGCATAACTTCACCGATTAATTGCCCTTCAGTCGCCTTAAAGCCATGATATGGCAGGCTGAAGTTGTTTTGTCGGCTTGGCGGTCGATCATAGTGACATCTATAAGAGGCAACTGGTGACACAATCTTTAGTGAGCGGAGCGCCCATGGATATTGTTGCTTTATTTAGACAATCAGCTGTCTCTGAAATTTCTATGAAACCTGACCAACCGAGCAACATTGCTTGCCACTGCATTGTCAGTGATATGTCTGCTGTTACAATTGAAGGTCTATATATCAGACTGTGTAGCCCATAGTTGTCTCCAACACGTCGTAAGAGGCGAATTATAGGGGCAACCTGTCTGTGTGGGTTGCGCTTCGCGTCTGTGAATTTCAAATGGAAGGAGGATGAAATGGCGTTGCCTAGTAAAATGGCTGGTGATGACAAGCTGTAGGATAGTCGCTTGCGTATACCTTCTGATTCATTTTCGTCCACGTGGATTTCCCTCTCTGTCCAATTGATTCCAGAAGGCGGCGTGTTATTTCCTGACACCATCAAAGTCACGTCTCGACTCCCACTTATCGTGAGCCAGAATTCAGGTTAGATTTCAGTGATGCTTTTGCGTGTTTATGTCTAATTGCACTCAACAACTCGTACCAAGCCTGACCTGGTCACATACACTCACTTTCCCCCACCCATTTGTTACATCTATTTATAAAATGAATGAATCGCTAACCGTCATTTAGTGGGAGATATTTATTCGCTCGTGTAGTGCTCACGTATCTAACTCAAACACCGACATTGTTCGCAGCAGAAAAATTGTTGGCAATATTGTTTGAACAATAATGCATGCCCTCAACCTCAATAATTGGTATTTTGTTGACATAGTAAATGCATTAAAGACGCCAACTATAAGGTTACGCCACCATATCATTCTGAACACAGGATTAGAGATTCAGGGAGCGCACTTTGCCGGAGCAAGATCAAATTACGCTTAATTTAGTTTCAACAATAATGTCATTAATCATTAAACTACGTTTCACAAGCAAATTGGGGCAAATGCAAATATCGCCAATCTACAATCGGCGAGAAACTGCGAGATATCATTTTCTTTTGTCTGTAGAGGTATAATCCTTCATATTGCGAGCATGTGCAGTACAATAAGTGCGTTGTATGAGGCTTGCTATTGTTTAAGTGCCCGATATCCTGAACAACGGCCAATGGCGAGGGGAAGCGCTAGATATATCTATCCCTTAACAAATGGCGGTTTGTTACACAACTGAGAATCGGTTCCATACTGTCAGCATCTAACTCACAACATGCTAAGAAATACAGCCACAAGACTGCATTATATATTTATGCATGCATTACAACAAATCAATATGACCAATGGTGCTGTGGTTCAGGAATTGCATTTAAGTTCGTTGCGTCATGTTATAGAACTGAACCCTAATTACGCCAATGCAAGCTCGCTCTTTTCCATAGGTGCAACGCCGTCCAATGCGTTCAAAAAGCCAATTTAAAGACAAGCTCATTTATTTTTGAGTCAATTAATGTCATAACGCCCATGATATACCTCACGGGTATTATAAGTCATGAATCTTATAACCAACGATTGAGAAGAGAAATAGCGTATTTAATTATTATCGAATAAACCTGGTATGCAACATATTAGTAACAATTCATCGGAACATACAGCTAATAAACCTGATGTGCGACGTACAGACTATTGCGTTCATCATCCTCATTTAAGCATAACTCGTCCTAAAGCAATATTGGTATGCGATGTTGAAGTTTATACAGCGCCAGTATCCGGAACAAACATCTGCTTAGAGGCGCTGGCACGATACTTATTAATCAAAAGCACGAATTGAAACATATCCAATCAGGGTATACTTTATTATTCATTTTCTCTCTATACATAATGCTATGGCAAGGACCAAATATTAGACTGTGAAAGTGAGGAAGGCCAATTGAAATTTCGACGCACAGTTGAAATATCAGATATGACCATGCGATAATGTAAATTTATAGTTTGCAAATAGCGTGTTATTGCAAATTTATTTTTCAAGTATAAATAACCTGTTTTGTAATATGTTGACCCTTGTAGAGAACACGTTACGATTATACAAATTCTCTCTGAATACATGGCATTAAAATGACTCGTGGTCAAGCTTTATTGGGAGTTGCAGAAAGTTCAACGTTCATCAACTGACAAACAAAATATTACATCGCAATATAATAACACGAATTCCTTATTTAGCTACAGATCCAATCTGAAGCGGAAGCAGGCAGTTGAAGTGATACGTTTACGACGAAAGCAGAGTGGAGGTCCTGGTAGATTTCATCCAGCACTTGATCATAATTGAAGATAGCAAAGCAAAATAATGCACATACGCCAATTAGTATGTCAAACACTATGCTATGAATGAGTGCTGAAGCTTCGTTGGGGAGTAATGCTTGTGACGGCGAGCGTAGATCTGACATTCGCCGTGTTTTTTTATCCTGAGAGAACAATAAGTGCCTGCAAAAATACATCATGTTCTCGTCGCAGATACGCCAATGATGTACAATGACGCCTTCCCTATCAACCGAGACCCTTTGAAAAAAAGCTTATCGTATTCGTCTATAAGTATTAGTCTCGGCTCGTGTTGACTGTTTATTTCGTCGTTATCTTGCTCTGGATAAATAAGTAATCGTGAAATACAGCTTTGTCGAATATGTAACAATATCCATACATTCTTGACTCGCGAGGGTATTGTTCAGAATAATGAGTATTGATAGCTGCTATTGTTGCTTCAACCTGCAATCAGTTACCCGGTTAGACTTAAGCGTATAAGCGCGTCGGGCGCGTTTTCCGATATGCAACGGGGGGCATACTAGGTGTCATTCAAGAGACACCACGTCAATCAGTATAAGGTGCACATTGCAACAAACCAAATAAACTACTGAAAGTTATTCAGCTTCTATCCGACTAACATGAGCGTATGGCACAATAACTAAAACTAGACACATCAGACCGAATTAACCCAATAGGGCATACTCTGGTGAATATTATTCCGAGTAAGGTGCTTGTAAACATTAACCTATTCGCCATTCTGTATATGTGATAGATGAAAGGCTAAAGCAGGGACACCAGAGAGCATTTTCCCATTTACATCTGGAAATTGAAATCGATGCGGTTTCTAAACTAATTTCACTGAGTGCTGCGCCGTATATTGACCTTGTCTGTCTCTGTATTAGCAGAATTATCTCATTTCGAATTGCTCGGTATATACACTATGAATACGACAGCTATTCCCATGGTGGTCTTTAGCAAGTATTATGGCGATAGTGATTTATCTGCTCGATGTCGACATTATGCCTTAAAGCTTTTTTGGCGCTCATCAGTCGTTTATTGATGAACTGTGGTCATTGGTGGAAAGCAAAGTGCACCTGAAATGACAATACGGTGCTGTACCACAATTAACATCATCTGTAATATCCACCAGTACTAGCTATGTAGCAAGGCAGACGTATCAGAAACCATCATGACCAGTACCAGTGCTTCTGATCAAGGAAAACGATTCGCTTGTCGCTGGAAGTGTGTACAGAGGCAATATGATAAATATGCGAAACATATATAATTAACCTGCACCATCAGACCCCTATAGCCAGACGCGTGTGCTAACTACGCACTAACTCATGTTTTCTAACGTATTATATTGAGCAATAGATTTATTAAATATCCAGGCCTTGTTGTAGTTATCGGTCGTTATTCGTATTTCAACTCTTACCATTTCAAATTTAATCTGGACATTTTCTGAGCAAATGATTTTGATTTATCCGGATTTGATGCGTCCAATCATCTATATATCGTCCACAGAAACTTAAAGCACTATATTTTTTACTTCATATATTTGCAAAATATTAAGAGGGGCTTTGATCAAGTTAATATGTATCACGCAACGACGTGCATCTTCAGCCATAGAGAAATGAAATTACTCAAGCCTAGTGGCAACCCTCTAAGGAAGTTGATTTGAATGAGCCATTTCAGCGGAGTTGAATTAAAACCCCTTTTTTCTGGAATTGGATTAGCTGTGTGAACAAGTAGTTGGTTGATTCGCCGAGGTACGTTAAGAAAATTTAAATATGGTTTGCACAGACAGCTTCTTGAGATGTTTTTAATGCGTAAAATGGTACCTTAGCTCTAGCAGTCGGATACTGAATTGAAGCCCTTTCAACTCATTTCTGACTGAAGCTGTAGTATCTATTTAATTCTGACATGCATACTCATCAATGCCGCTCTTTGGCAGGTGCAACTCACTACTCAGATTATAACATACAACAATATAAAGATATTAAAAAATTTCTTAATTTTATATCCCACTAGAATCGTACTATAACGCTAGCTAACGATTTTAAAATCGAATTATTCACTCAAACATATATTGTGCACCTAACCATAATGTACACGCGTCTATTGACTATGTGCAATGATTATTTGCTCTCGTGTCTGACCGAGAAGGCTTTATATAATCTTAGCACATTTCTAACTTCTATCAATACCAGTTTATCCCGACGAACACTTGTTTGGATAAGTGTAATTGTCTATTTTCTAGAAACACACTCGCCTCATCAATAACTAAAGGCATTTGCTGGACGCCATTTACCTTAGCTCATGCAATAACATTAACATCGCATCATAATCAATTTTAATATCATTTCCCATCTTAACCAGCATAGCCTATAGGAAAGGTGTCATGGTACGATAGCCACACCTAATCGCAGATAGAGACACCTATCTCGTTAGTATTCCAAATGCTCAATAGAGTTTGCGTTTGGAAAGGCATGGAGCACTGCTCATCTGCACCGTCTCTTACACATGTCGTTCTCTTTATGCCAAAAATACCTTACTTCAAAGAATGTTAACAGTCAATCTTATCTACATTTCTCCATACTACAAGAGGCGAGACGTGTAAGATTTCCTCAGATTCGGCCATGCAATCTGCAGTCCCACACTGTGCACGTGATTAGATCATGTCTCACTAGACACATATAATTGGTACGCAATGAACCACGAATGGTTTAATTAATTAATCTGGCTTTAATAAATATTAGTTCATACAGCAAGTACCATTGTAAGCGCTGTTGAGGAACAAATCCATAATCGTCGCTAGTTGTCCGACACGAAAGTGATCCATAGCTATCGTCGTTACCAATGTGTTGTGTCATTTATGTGAGAGTGGCTTTAATCTTAAAGTATGCAGTCAATCTACATTTGTTACTTATTACAGCAAGCGATGAAGCATGTTTTAATAGCTATTAAGGTTGAGGTTATTCAGATGATTTGTAGATGACAGCGAATTGACATGAATATAAGTATCAAAGCTTGCAATAACATTTGCTGACGACAGCTTGCAACGATTCCCTATAATATCCTGGAAGGGATGGATTCCATTATCGGCGTTCCTTACATACCATTGCTCTTTAGCGAAGGCAGGTTCATATCCATAAGGATAAATGTCAGAGTGTGATGTTTTAGGCATTGGTAAAATGCAGCTGGTTCTACTGAAAGTGCACTCTGTGTGCTCGTACCAAAAGGCCTCGCTGACCAAAATGTTCGACCTCACATTGTAAAGCTTAGTTTCCACATTGTGATATTGAATATATTTTTAATACAATTGGTGAGCCTCAACTAGTGAGCCAATATTTTGTTTACGGATATTGTTGGCGACACTAATTGGCCTTGCCCAGACTAGAGTTCGGTGGATTTACAACCAGGAATAGAGCCTTGCATTGATTACGTGTGTTGTGACCTTTAATATGAATCATAACTGAATGTGCCTGTAATGCGCTTGTGTAACAGATGAACAGTAAATCACTAAACAAACACCACCACCATAATGTCGTTAGATTGGGTGAATGAAAACGTCACATTTGTTCAACCCAAGAGATTGGCTTGTTTTGAAACAACACAATAACACTATGCTGTCAGAGCAAAGGGCAGTAAAGAGCCTATCGTAGGTAAGCTATACATAAGAGATGTGAGAGAGGTTTTGTTTTTCAACTTTCTCATATATGATTCGTACAAAGTGCACCACTTATGACTACAGGCTAACACTTACACTTAAATATTACTGCCAGAATTAGGTTGAAATTAAAATGGTGGCCGTGGTGGGTTTCACAGAACACATATCGAGTCCTGCCGAATCGCAATTGGCTGCATTACCACTGATCTCTGCATTTGAACCTCAGTAAACAAGAGAACAACCTAATACATGATTGCGCAAAAACCAGTTAGCATGCCCAGCACATCCTATGATGAATGTGTGTAAATGGTTGGCTCGGGTTTAATTGGCTCGGTGTCGATACCGGACCTGGCGCTTTCCTAGTGCGTATCTAGTGTCCTCGGTGACCGGAAAAGCGCACATTGTCTCATTGCAGATGTGTCTATGGGTAAATATTGACGACTATATAAGCAATTGCTGACTTATGAGATGAACAGTTAGGGTTAACGATGTGGGCTATCACTGTCGCCATGCCTGTTAGATTCTGATATGATTCTGGCAAGATGCTGATATGATTCTGGCTCACTCGTGAGCACTCTCCTTTCGTCCCTCACGCTAATGATAACTGCAGCTGTGGCGCTAATATCAGCCATATTCATTCATTAATAGCATGCACGGTTCAGTGTCACCGCGTAACCACTTTTGGTCTAGAATGTTCACCCAGGCAGCACTACATTCCAGTTCCAATACACACATGCAAGCCCATTGTTTGGTTCGCTTGTAAAAGAAGCTGATTAACATGTTCCGTTAGTGCTCCAGCAGGGAAATACAATCAATCACTTTTTATCGCTGCCTGGAGGAAAACCTGTCCTCGAATGATTGATCGTTTCATCATACAAGTCTCTCACCTGCATTTGAAGATCGTTTTGCAAACGGTGCACCGCTAATTGCATCTGCTTTGAGACAAGGAAGGCTTCATTTAACCTAGATTAAGTGTACGTATGTTACTTGCATCTGCATCCCGAATACAAATTATGATTGGACAAGTAGCTTTGATTAAAAGAATTACTGCCTATAGTACTTCCCTCATTTCAATAGTTATGCGCTTAATTAAACGCATACCACGTCTCCTAGCACAACTGTAAAAATAAATACATATCTTTCATGAGTCTTATAAAAATATAAAAAGGACAGACTCGTGTATGAAACACATTATCATAGCTATCAAAGAGCATTTCAAATTTATGCAAAATGGTTATTATCTGCAGCTCATCTCAGGCGCCTGATAAAGTGTTGAACAATGTCATTGCATGGGTCAGTCAACCACAGAGCATCAAAACACGTATCAGGACTGGATGTATTAATATATATCGAATTTAAGGAACATTAATATCATTAGGAGATTTATTCCACGAAGCGTTCCTGTGCTTGACAACAATTCGAAAGGGTATGTCATTGATTCGTTCACGATCGCCAACGTATTGGGATGAACAACAGAACCTGAAGATCAGAATTATTGTACCTGGTAACGAATGTACTTAATGGGAGCATAATTTCTTATGCACTCTGCGTATTTGCTGACCTTAATTTTGTGATATCATTATATAAAACGCAGGGAACCACATGGAGTGATACAGTGTAGTATCATGTACGTCATTCGTCGGCATTGGTAGGGCCGATCGAAGACTAATACATAACTTCAAGTAATAGATGCAGACGTGGACGTAATTACCGATGCAGGGGCATCAATGAGCAATTCTGTACTCAAATCTAGCAAGTGAAATCGATATATCTCGTACTTAGATAAGTCAAGCTCAAATTCACCGCGTGGATTGAAAAGCGGGATAACGCATTGTTCGGAAATATAATTGCAGAATATTGCAATTGCTATTCATATCATGCGGGCATAATTACTTTCACTTATGCACAAAACTGTGGCATAAATCAGAAATAATCAAACGATTCGTCCTATTTCAAGAGAGGCACAATTAGATAATAATATTCTTAAACGCTTCGAGACGGATCGGTATTAGTTTTTACTTACAAAGGTCAACCCACTACATAATGTTTCACACACACCAGGCTGAGCTTAATATTACCACGTTAATGTCACATCAAAATATCATTTAAGAACTAAGAACCTCGGCTTCTAAAATTGTTTTGCCTTCGCGTTGGAATTCCATCTCATAAAGATTGCTTCTTTCGAATCGGTATTGTTTCCGCTCAAGTCAGCAAGAATATGCGCGTTCCCTGCAAATTGATTTGTTATGTATGTACTATTGTCTTCTACGGGTAATGAAGTAAGTTACTACTAGCCCATATTACAGAAACGTTTTGGGATGCACACCAAAGCGAGATTAATCTGCCAGAATAATAGAGGGTACCCTGGCGGCAAATGCTATCCATAGTGGAAAAGCGTATATGTGGACATTCCGTTAAATTGAAGCTCTCGCGGATATTAATATGGCATATCACAAGGTGGGTACAATCTGGCACTTCCGCTATCTTATTTCGGTTGACCATAGGCACGTTTACATGATAAAGCTATATATAATAACGTGAGTGGTGAAAAAATAGATCGGTTCCCAACCAAGACTGTATATGTCAAAACTACGATGATTGCAGAATCTCTGGGGTCCAAACTATTTGATTAGCATTTCCATTGACTGACTGTGTCCTGGGTTTTCAAACGGGGGAGACCCTAACGACGTTAGTCACACATCCCTGTATATTGCATTGGAAACTGACCGTAGTGTAGTGTAGTAGGTTAAATATTAAAGTCCGTACATGCCACTCATGTAATATTAATGTCAGACCAAGGAATATAAAATGTGAACAAATGTGAAAACTCGCAAAAAGTCCGCTCATGATTCTGAATAGTGGTTCAAATATCGATGTTTACGTCAGATACCTAGCGACTTGCAGCCTTATCCTGTTGCCCGACGATGGCCACTTGAGGCGTACGCGATTGTAGTTCAGGAATTACCGAAAAAAATTCCCATTCTATGCAAAGTAGAAACAACCTTTCAGATATCATAGGTGATGCTAAGCAGGAGTTTGTCTGACACTAAGGTTAAGCTGACAACTATGAACAAGCGATTTTGCCCGTCCTTATTGCTGTAGTATTGAGCATTACGTATTTATTTAGGAGAGAATTATCGTCATCTTCCTATATAGATGGGAAGCGGAATGACAATGGGTCTCATAGCAGAACGACCACCTTATCAGTGTAGGCGGCAGATGCGACATCGACGACGGTCATCATTAGACCCTCTATATTACTGTGGGACATGGTCGCAAAACAAGCATTTTTTTCATTTACTTCTAATCTACACATTAGTGGTTTGCATCTGCCCTCGTTTCAATGTGTGATATCATTTCGACAGACAACCATAGACAAATTATTATATATTAATATTTTGCCCGGAATACTGAATGGATTGGAATTACATGGTGATGCGCAATCCGAGTTTGAAGAGGCACTGTATGCTGCGCATAATATATCAATATGCTTAAAGGTACTTACAAAAATGTCAAGGGAGGCAGGACGAGCAAGAGCTTCTTTCAGCTGTTTATGGTATTCTCCCCTTTCTTGTACTGTCGGGATCGTTTGTCGTTTTATGAAAAAATTACTATGTTTAACATGTGCCTTTCATGTTTCCATATTGCTTTACGTAACAATTGCACGACCATTCATTTGCACAAGCCGCAGCTTAATGTCGAGTTCAGTTAATGTAACCCATTATTACGCTGTTTATTATTCTTTTATTTGTCATATGTGGTATGTTCGTCGTCTCCACGTTTGTATAAACTGGTGCATTGTGATGCATTAATGAAAGTTAGCGTCAGGGTTAGAAAAACACGAATCGCTTGTTTTGATAACCAGAGTACACACCAGTCGGGAAATATAAGAAATTGCGCATTGATTTGATAACTCTGACTATAAGAACGATGGCTCATTAGTTAATTCAAACGTATATGCCAGACATACATTAATTCTTTAGGCATAAAATGGCCTGCAAAGTATGCCTCATTGATCTGTTGGTCTACGATTACTGTCCAAATGGTATATATCACCCCTGAATGCAAATATAGGAACAATTCCTTAATTAAACTATTTGAAATCGGCATGTCAAATATTTAGCTGGGCAAGAAAAAGTTTTAACAAAATCAAGAATCTCCTTGTCCGTCACTGTCACCCGTCACCATTCATAAATACTTTGCCATGTGAGATTTAATGTCATTGAAACTGGAATCCTGTTTTTTTGTGAGAGTGTTCATAGCAAGAAAACATTTGCACACGTGGACTATCAGAGTGCTGTGCTAATATCAAGCAAACAATGGTTTGTTGGTTTGCGAGAGAATGTATAGATCTAGCCGTAATGGCGGTTTCTTGTGCACCATTCGATAATACGCTACCATGGTGTTTATGATAAATATTAATCACGATCATTTAAATGATTGACAGCGGCGTAAAATCATATTCATGCCTAATATACGTAGATTAGATTCCGTCCATAAGTAGACAACCAGGGTACATGCAGTTGGTAACAAATGAATGTACATCACCCATTAAAATATTTTACCGAATAAACATTGTTCTAAGTTTTGTTCATTGAATGTTTGCATCGTAAAACAAAGCTTTTATATAATAGGCATGCAATGTTTAATATGTAGGGACCTTTGTTCATTAAAAGGAATCATATTGCTTGCGTCCAAACATCAGTGCCTGTTTACTATGTTATCGAACAGTAAACAGTGTCATAAACTCTGGAGTGAAGACTACATACAATGCACGTACGTTATGTACACCGTTCCTAATTTAAACGCTCGATTAGAGTAGAGATTACAATTCAACCAATAAAATGTAAATATCATGTACGGAGTATAGGGTGAATCCGCGGGGCCCGTGCCAGGCCCGCGCGGTTTTCTTGAGGATACTCTACGAGGCAACAGATAGTTTACGTCCCTTTCATCCCTTACGACTCAATACGGCCACTTTGTTGCGTCCTTGCGGCGTACATATAATTGCCATCGTTCCAAACCCCGCGGTTCCGGCCTATTACAAAATACTGTTACCTTTGTAATAGTCTTTTTTGGATCAAATAAAATTTTATGGAACGCTTGGCTGTAAAGGACCTTATTTGTGTGTAGCTTGTAATCTACGACATGTTACGTGTGTCTATTTTACATTATTACGTATATTGTCGACGTATGTAATGCACGTCGTTTTATTGCTGTTCTGGGAAAATGCAAAATCTCGAACAAACCTGTCAGGACCACGTGGCCTCGCAACAGCGTAATACTATTTACTTTTCCCGAACTCCTATATGGCTCTTCAGTCACCCAGCTACACGCCAGCGCTGTTAGTTGCTGCGTTAAATGTCCCACTGATTCCCTTGAATAATGTCGCGTGAGTGTATGTTGGCATCCCTGTTTAACATCCGATAACATAATATAAGATGCGTGTCTGTCAATGTTGCAACAGACTTCCAACCGATTCAAACCAGCATCATCTCGGAAGATTACGAGCTGCACAGGTTGCCATTCATTCCATGCCAAAGCTGACTAACGGAAACCTTTGAATAAAACTGGCTACTGTTGATGCGTGGATAGACCTTTGTGTGTCTCACCGTGTTTGATAATCTGAAGCCAACATCCCATCTCTCTTCCTTTATTCACCGAAAACTTTGATTATAAAGCAGTTCAAGATTTCAATTTCAATTAGTCTTACGTCAGAACCGCACTGGCTATAATTCGTTTTATAGGAAGTATTGAATTAGCGCGACAGAACTCATTTTGTAGCGAGGATTGAGGTTATATGACAATGCACCTACCTTCTAATCTGTATTTAATCAACAATTATACGTTCAATGGTTATTTCCCATATTTCTATTTATTTAAGTCATGCTATGCCATTGTTGATATGGTCATACCGCTATAAGATGTTGTTTACATTGCTTAATTCAACGGAATTCACTACTTTGGTCATATCGACCTAAATCATGTTGAAGTGCTTTTACTGACACCACACAACTTAGTTTTTACAGCGCGTTGCGTTTACGCCGAATATATAATATATTATCTGTAATTTGTACGGGATGTATGCCATCCATCAATGGCAGCATTATTTGATTTACACCATCGACAACGACTGGATGATAATAGAATATCAGCCGGTCTATGAACGCCATGCTGTGAGGGAATACTTTTCACATGCATAGCGCAGTTATCGTCCAGCAATGTCTTGAAAATCCTTGATATTTACTATTAGAGTGAATATTATGTATAAGTCGTCGAAAGACTAGCTTCATTAACAGCTGGTTGTTTGCTTACATATGAGGCAACCGATGCACAATATACAACCAACGATACGTTTTAGGGATATCTCTTGGCTTACTCGTTTTTACCACATAGCCTCTCATTATTGGTATAAACGTACGAGGAAATAATCATCAAGTTTACGTTAATATAACGATCGTGGTTTGGGCATGTCGCTTCCGCAGCAATGCTTTTGTAAGTTAGCCCTCCCCGACACACGGCTGACTCATCAAGTTAATCTCATTTTCTTCTCATTACATTTATGCTGAAATGAACGCTCGTCAAATTATTCTTTCTGTCAGTGATGGCGACAGGTAATGGAAAGGACATCCAGCCATAGAAATATCAAGTGATGGCTTAAAAGAAGCCCAATGTCCACGGCCCTTATCAAGACACTTTTATGCACGTGTCGGACTTTTTCTATTTAATAGGCTCTTCACAATAAGTACTAGGTGCCTGCATTGTATTGCAAATAGATCCTGACGGAAGGACATACACTCTCGCTTTACTCTCTTACGCTATATAACCTGCCAGTAAATATAAGTAAGTAATTTCTCAGAATAGTCTATAAAATACATACGTATAACGTAAGTATGAATAAGAATCTGCTTTAAAACATAATCGATCATCACTTACATCTCCTGGTATATTAATTTTGATGCAAGGATTTAATTTATGAATAGTGATCACATTTTGACAATTTTTCTCAAATGCTCAATATATTTCCGGGATAAAAGTTTAAAACGTAACAACTGTAAAGTAAAAAACTTTTGTATAACATTTCGCTCGATAGTCCGTGTAGCTAGGAAAACAACACGTCCCTCTCTTGTTGCAGAAAAGCCGCTCTGTAAACACTCGTCGATGTATAGATAAGGCTTACAGCCAGAGACAGCGGTTGATCACGAAGGCTACTGTGTCATTCTAATATTAAAGTGTCAACCAAACCATATACAGCTTTCTATCTAATTTAAAAATCTTATGGTTAATTAATGGTGCAAACGTTACATTTTTCATTCCTCTTCGAAAATGAGCGTCCAAATTACTCAGCGCAATCTTATCTTATTGCGGTAATTGAGAAACCAATCAATGTATGGTTAACGGTTCATCGATACATTGGTAGCTAGTGACATAAAGGGCTTTGGGAACACAACGTAGGGCTTTGCTGTAACTAGCGGATGTAGGCTAGGTTTCAACACGTGCCTTACCTATGCATGTCGACACGATTAAGGAGTATTCTCACCCTTTTGTTGTTACAATGTGACAATGCATTGTGAAGCGCGTTAGCACTTTCGGAAAATTTCAAACAGTATGGTCCAACGATAAATAATACACTTGGAAACCATACAAATGTTCTATATCACTGAGCATGTATGTAGACTTTTTGACGTGGAAACGTATCTCAGGACTGTATTTTGTTACTTACGAGTAGCCGCACACAAGGAACTTCGCACTGCTCCACTGCTTCCACTAATTTTTTCACCATTATTCAAAGGGAACACACAATATATATCATACATGATCTGACAAAACGTCCTATTTTGCTACAACAATCATAGAATATATTTGGATGAGCAGCAACAGCATTGATGACATATAGTGCCCTTAGACATATATAACAATTGACCTGCCAATCAATTCCCGTTGCATTAATGTACGTTCAGCTGTCTACTTGGTGAGTTACGGAGATATATACCTCGGTATTGGTGAACTATTATACCATTTCGCGTTTGTGATTGATTTCTGGCGTCGTAAATAAGCTGCGCTAAGTAGCCTGCTTAACACAAAAAGAGGCGTACACAAACGTTGCAATTCGGGTGTAGAAATAGAAAGTCGCCTGTAATGCATAACTTCGAGTTTACGTGACGGTCAGCTACCACCAAAATCAATAGAGCTACTCGTTTAGCTTTTGAACAACTGCGTTACAATTAACGTTATATTTCTTATTTGGAAAGGCATTATAAACTCTGAGCAACTAATATTGGCCAGCTTATATTATTTCTCGTGTATATGAAACAAAACTTAAGATATACAAATCGATCTTCCAATTGCTTTGTAATTCCGTCAGAGGCAATGTGAGATTTTAGTCTAGCTGCCAATATTTATTTGAACATCATGCACAGCAACATGGGTATCAAACTACACGCGTTCCAGGTAATGGAGAATCTAAGCTAAGACACCACTTAACTGCCACGCGGCCAATAGGTATTGGTTTGGTGCCAAGCAATATATCCTTGTTGTCACGTTGGAAATTCATAATCAAAATTTGTTACATTTCTTCATTTGCATAATCACTAAGTGTTTAATCTTTTACTTTATTATTTTTCCCCTATGGTGTCACCACGTATTTGCCACGCGATGAAAAGGAGTAATTTGACGAATGGAGCATATGGCGATAACGCTTAGAAAGCAGAGAGAGGTTTCCATTTGTATTATTAGCAAAATTAAAAGAGGTTGAGAGGCAAAAAGCGTTTTCGATTCATTTGTTTTCAGGAAGATGGCAACAAATTGTAAGAGCATGAACAATTGCTATATATTTGCGTCCTATTTTTATTATCCTCTTAGATCCTGCCAGTTCGCGTGCTTTCGTATTCTGTGTTTTCTAGTTTCCTAAATGGTAATGTTCGATTAGAGCAAATTAAAACGTGATGGGAATGTGGTGGAAACGTGAAATCTAGCGCTCCAAACGTATAATGTTTTGATTTTTTATTACGCAACACTTACATGCAAATGGTATGCACAAGTATGATTTATTTGTGAGCGAAAACACGGAGCTAGCTTGAGGTATCGATGCCCGTGGAGGCCAATTTGGTCTTGTAATATACTGAAAATTGACTTGTATTACCGAATATACTGCGTAGTTTTCTAGATGGCAATGTTCGATTGGAACAAATAAATACGTAATAAGAAGGGAGAAATCATAACGTTCAACGTCGTGACCACGTATCGGGGATTATAAACACGAGGCGGTCATGTAAAACTACAACGCGACCTCAATAATATCCACACGTGTCTGCCACCTTGAGACCATGGAATTCTACTGTTGTTTGCTATAGATTAGATTGCTTTGTATATCATCACAGCTCTCACATTTTGATTAATGCAACGCCATATATTACGTTGTTAGTAAGCTAAGAGGAAAGTAAGTAGTTTATTTAGCAGCAACATTGCTAATGATAAAATATTGTCACTCCCCCACTGAGAGCTTGTATTGGGCAGAAAGCACTATCCTGTTATCACATGCAACACCCAAACATGAATATCAGAACCGTCCTACTCGGAAATAAAACCGACCACACGGTTAACCCTATTAGGTTCCTGCAGGTCCGATACTTATTTATAGAGATATCAGATTATTAATCATTAATTGAAGCTAATCTCCAAACTTAACGATTCATCAAACACATATGCACATTTACAGAGACATTAATCTCTCGCACTTGCCTCCAATAACGTTACAATAACGTACATTTTAGATAACGGCAGTTAAGTCGTCCACCAGTTAATATACATAAGTCAAAATTCCTGAAGTACTAACACACGAAGGTTATTGGGGCTGTCAGGGGTTGGGGGTTGGTTTTTATCTCACAGCGTAATTCTTTAAGAATGATGTAGCCGTGCTGGCTAGTCATTTTCACGAAGTGAGCAACACGTATCATTCAGCGTTAGAGACGGCGTTTTTATCCAACTGAATATCACGTGCCTCAGATCACTTGCTACTATACTATATCAATATTCCATTCCTTTCATATTGTGATAATGAGGCAGCATTCTGGCTTTATGCATTATGGTTTCTTGAAAATACTGGATTAAATTTGATAGTCATACATAAACGATTTTACATCAGTTGTAAAACTGTTGTGTCACTCCTCCCAATAGTTATTTTATATTACTAAAAGTGTACTGCAGATTAGGATGCTTTGCGTTGCAATAACTGCTCTAATTCGCTATGCATTTATTCTAAAATAAAATCTTACATGTCTCTGTATTCTTTACCATTTGGTTTACATCAGATAATGTCATGCCGAGTCGATTATGTGCCCCTACTATGGTACATAAGGTGTTGTGCGTTTACTAATGAGTTTGAATATCGACATATTTCGCATCTATTCTCATAAATCTGCCATTCTCAGATATATGCACGATAATAGACCCCATGAAATGTGAATCATACGTTAGCATTACCCACATAAACAGACGAATGCAGCCGGGTCAGGTTTTGTAAAGAACTGCATCGCCTGCTGCTAGTGTATTTCCGTTATTACTCTTTCCCATGCGTTTACACGCCTACTCTCAAATGTGCGCTGCAACAAAAGACCACTTGGTAAGGCCGTCGGCGTGCGTTGTAGATTATTTAAAAGCACCACCATCCCAAGGGATCACATTTTGTGTGGGTTGATTTTCTCTTCAATCTGAACCAATATATTTCCTTAATCCCATCTTACTGTTTGACATAACTCGATGTCGTGTCATGGCATCAACGCTGTGCTGTTACCGTATTTTTATACACTGCTTGAATTGCAGCTGTGTTCTATCTCTGATATACTCCAAATCCGTTATTGCAGGTAATGCGAAAAAATAAACTCGAGGCTCAAACACTACATCAAAACGCATCACAAACGGCCGTTTGCTAGTGTCTCGTTTACGACACCAACCCGCTTCAAGCCATCTCATATTCCCACGTGTTTCGTGCTAATCAACTGAGAGAAATCTATCCGCCTCCAGTGTAATTATTAAGACAATGATTTTCCAATTGCCTTTTCTGAATATGTTAATAGAATGGTGTTTGCACCAAAGCCGGTAATACTTATTGTATTTGCAATTATGCATATCGTCAGTGGCAGCATTGTAATGGTACACTATTTTCTATCTGATTATTTTGACTGATTACAACATTGTCAGTTATATCCACCGTCGTTAAGGTCCGTTACCATGTAGGTTAAGTGATACATAGCTTAACCTTAACCACCAATAACCTCGCTGCTGTCTATGTTCCGTTAGTGAGAACCAACCCATTTATGGACGTACTCGAGGCAGGAATTACACAGGCTGGAGAGTGAATAGCTGATGGGAACATGCAATCCTCTTTTGAGTGCATTTTAGGGAGGCTTTTTATTGTAATATTTTTCTCAAATTAATCGCTCCAGCAAAAAAAAATTGATAGGACTGGTTTGATAATGCTCGACATTCCAGACAAATTAAATGCATGGGTTTGTTTTATCAAAACTTAAAGACGAATGGTAGCCATGTAACACTTAATTTGATTTCAAGCAAGTTTACTGACGCGCTTTTGTTCACAAGGGAATGGTTTTAAGGTTCAGGAATGCTATAAATGTTCATTACTGTTTAGGTTGAGGTTGATTTGTAGATTATCAGCTTCCCCTAACGTCGTGTGCCAATCTTGCCCATGGTAGCGCTTACGGCGTAATTCTTGTCAAATTAAAGACGCAAGTTCGTCGTTTATTGATTGAATGAATGCCATAATGCCATTTCAAACGAAATAAGATGATGTTGGTGTGACTTCAGATTTAACGTTTCAAGTCGTGAATACTACAAATAACCCCCTTGTTTATCGCGCAGTGAACTAATTTAGCTGCACTCGTCACCCGGCCACCGGCAACACCAGAAATCCAAAGATATATAGGCGCAGGCTGAACAAAACAGCCTCCATATTGCCGTCATGAATTTGAACTGTGGTATGCATTACTTGCATACGGCAAAAAGCGTTCGTGTATTTTGGGTTGCACTGATATGTGCTTTAACGTCTTAGCGGCATAGCAAATATACCTGCTTTACATACAAGGAAATTGAGTCGAGCAGAAGTGTTGGACACTTATCCATGCAATCCAATAAAGGGGAAAAACTAATCCGGGAGCACCTTATAAATAGTCACTTTATGGATTATGCTTTTGCAAGCCTGTTCACCAATGGATTCATGCATGCGTTACAACAGGCATCAGCAACTTGACTAAAACAGTTCACATTTGCTTTTTGACGAAAACATTGGAGAATTTATCGTTGTGCTTTTGAGGATATCCTTCAGGAACTCAGCATCATGTGTTGCTAATGTCTGTCGATCGTAGCTTACACACAGTTCCTAATTTGTCTACTCAAACTCTAACGCTAGACAACTCTAAGCAACCCACTGACATTCGGCCTGATTGACACGTTCTTTGTTATTGGTCCTTTTGGTTCCTCGTATGTTCAGGATATCTGGTCTGGTTTAGCGTTGTCTAATTAGGCTGGCTAGCTAATCCAGGCGTATCGATTTTATATTGTTTAAGTAGATGAGTAAGTAAAATGTATAATTATTCCACAGGGTATGTCATATATATTACTACAGTATCACGCTTAGCTCGCATGTGGTTTGTAGAAAGCATTCAATCATATGTGAGCATGTATTCAAACATAATGACTGCACGATAATGCCTTCATAACACTTTCCCTGAAGAAATTCTCTATAGGTCCACTGCGTGTTAAATATGGACTAATACGACGCCTTACGCTGATTAACTGCCTTGGTTGTCGAACAGTTTGTAGACCTTACTTAAATAACGAATTATTGAAGTTAATGATGTATGATATTATCATATTGTCATGCAGTATTTGGCGACAATTGACACGATTCGCTCCATTTGACGCTATAACAGAACAAGTGTTGCAGAATGAGTGCACTGCAATAATAAACTGTGCATGGGACTAAAATGGAGACAACACTCAGACCTTCCTTCGGTTTGACCCAAGTGCTCTAATCTCTATGGGCCTGTCACGCCGCACACTTATTTTTAGATGCCAACACGTGCTTCCTGCGTGTAAATGTCCCACATGTCTAATCTGACTAGTCTCATATGGCTCCAAAATTCAGCAGAACAGTTCCCGAAGAGACAACACATAATGGAGTGGCAACGACGAAATATACATAAAATATTGCTGAACTGAAAGCCATTTATTTGTAATTACGTTTCTTTAAATGCTATCTCTGTGACGAATTGAATGTACTTTTTTATATACAACAGAAAGTGAACTTATTGTCCCCGTATAAAGTTTTATATGAATGACAGCACGATATCAAGTCTGTTATATAACACCAAACTATACCAACAGAATTGATCATAGCTTGGTGTTCAGTTGTTTCCTGAAGTCACTGACCAATATGACTGTACGATGAGGCTTTCCCTAATATGGTAGGGGGTGAGACCTACTTGGTTCAATGACCATGCTCAAGCGTATCCGCTTCAACACGGCATATCTTAGATAAGCAGCATATTCCTCAGCATATTGCATATATAATGCTATCCATAGAGCAGTAGATTGCCAGCAGCGGTGACGATGTGTCTGGTTTGTGCAATAACATATGAACTACAGTGACGTTATCACCCATATTGCCATGGGCATAATGGTATTTATGTGAGATTTGCGTATCCTATATATATCATTGCCCCTAAAAGTCCACTGTCAGCTGGTTTTGCTTTTGTGCAAGTCGCTCATGAGGTCATAAAAAAAGTAAATTGATAACTGGCGATGCAGTATTGCGTTGGCGTTGATTAACGAGTACCAGTAGAAATGTGTGAGCTGGTAACTTTCCAAAGATTGTTTTTTCTATACACCCTCAGTGACTGATCGCTACTAATATATGTCATACGTATGCAAATATATATATATATATATATATATATATATATATATATATATATATATATATATATATATATATATATATATATATATATATATATATATATATAGATATATATATAGATATATATATAGATATATATATATATAGAACACTAGCGCTTACACATCTGACGCATAGCCCATATATATATATATATATAGATATATATATATATATATATATATATATATATATATATATATATCTATATATGTCTATATATATATATATATATATATATATATATATATATATATATATATATATATATATATATATATATATATATATATATATAGAACACTAGCGCTTACACATCTAACGCATTGTGTCAGCGTAATGTATGATAACTACCGACAATGGAAATTTAATGCGTTATCAAGCACCTTACTGTTTGGCAGCGAAACACATCTCAAGACTGAGGGTAGCTGTAGGTCTGCGAACCATAGCTGGCCGAAATGATGTCCAGCACACGCAAAAAGACGGACCGGGTTGATAAGGGGAAAAAACATTCCCGAAGTCCACGGGCGCGATTTTCATCAAAGCCACGAAGGCATTGACAAAATCAAAATACCAGGAAACAAGCATTTAGTGACAGTGTTGGAATATATTTATGTATAATTACATATAATAATTTATAATAACCAGAGCTTCTACAAGTAGCGTCCTAGTTATGCCACGGTCATGTAATAACTACCATATCATTCTTGAAGTGTCCGTTGATAAGTTGCAAAGGAACATATGGCGAGCATAAAACTACCTGCCGGTCCTTAAACCATATGTTTTGAAAAGATTCCCATATATTATTGTATGTATTCGTGCGTGAATTTATTCATGACGGATCACATCTAGACATAAACCGAACTTTGCATGCACCTACGTTCGGGACCGAACAGGGAGTGCTGGCTCAAAAGGGGAGCTGTGATCCAGACGACCGCTTTCCGTAAAGTATTAGCGTGCGATGTGTGATGCTTCTGTATAAGTTCCCCCGAACTTTTGATATAAAACCATGCATATATTTCCGTTTGTCATGATGGATGTTGGTATTTCCCCTTCCAAGAAATCTCATTACGAATCTCTACCTAGATAATGTGCAATACGATAAAGACAGGGAATGCAAAAGGTACTCTTGTTCCACTAAAAGATGTATCATAGCTCGCAGTGAAAGGCATTTATATTCATGATTAATGCTGAATGCTCTTCGAACTCGCTAGAGGTCTTTGAGCCTGGTCAAGTTTGTCAGGTGTATGCGGTTCTATGAAACCCTTGAATTAGAAAGCTTCAACAAATCATCAAGTCGTCCTGACGTCAATTCGTGCATAAAATCAAACATCGCCATCTGCAGCGTCATTAACATCAGACTGGCGAGGAATGATTGATGCAGCCAATACTGTCAATAATGCCCTTAAAACGCAGTTTTATTTCTTGAGACTGATATGATACTCGTCCTCTTGGTATTGTGATCTTATTATGGGTTCAGGCTGTAATGTGTGCACCATGAGGGCGGTGGTTCTTTAAGGCTTAACGCCATATTGTGTTGCAAGCATTGAAACTTGCAGTGTCATTGTGTAGTCTTTGATATTGACAGTATAGAACTGCTTTATTTGTTGCTTTTGTCTACGTTTGGAGTCACATATGAATAGGATAAAAAATCGATGAGCTGTATCTATACGCCTCTCAAATGCATATCTTCACCAGATGACGCGTTGATCTCTATTAACACTATCTCGTCGATGCAGTCCTCGGTGATGTAGCCTATTTTCGCAAAGATATCCGTTCAAAATCCAATACGTTTAGTTACATTCAATATGTTTACATTTTCAATTGGGATAAAGCTTAGAGACACTGAGAGGGTGCAGAGAAGTGTGGAGAAACGTCGTTTCGTAAACGCTAGTCGAAGGGAAAAAACGGCTTAAGACAAATTTGCATAGTTAGCATATAAAGATTACTTTTTATTTTTTTAAAAAAAATTTTGTCTGAATCCACTTAGCCAGGCACAGCCTTATCTTACTTGCGGAAATTGGGTTGTCCAACCCATCACGCTTAATTAAACCAGGTTGCCAATGCAAGCAAGACCGAGGAGAGGGAGGCTTTAAGCACAGGGCTGTATTTAGCCGGCGTGAGCAAGGATCGAGCGCGTGCATATCCTCTATATACCGCACATATACGGCATATCACAAAGCTACCCATAATTGATGCCGCACAACAGGCGGTAATGCTGAAACGCTGAAGAAGTGGTGGTCTTAGGCCAATTGGGGCATTCGATAGTAGGGGATGGTACGCACGTGTTAAACCATTAACCGTTCTATGCAATTTCGCAGATTATTGTCCCCCTCGTGACTCTCGCACCACACCCCCCACCCTCGCGCATCTTTACACTACCTTTTTTTTACTACGCCGCCACACAAATGTGCCCCAACACGCCGCCGCATCAAGCCCCGTCCAATACAGGCCAAACATGTCCAATGATATTTTTCAAATGGCATGATCGATTGGGAATTTTCTTGGTCAACCAGAGAGTAATGCATGTGGTCTATAGTCAAGTCATTCACGAAAGGAAATAAAACGCAGTCAAATGAAGTGGTATCTGTAGCGAAATTAGAGTGAAATGTTATTGGTAAGACCAAACAACTCACGTTAAATACGGATTGAATAACGAAATAAGTTATATATTTAGGTCGCCACGGTAGAAGAACTCCTACGCAAGCCACGTTATCATAGAAGTGTGTACCACCATCAACGTATACATGCGAGATATATGGGTTTGTCATGCGCATAAACACCTTGATGCTTGTGTTTTAAGCGTGATAGCACGTGTCGTTTCCGATATAGTATACACTTTATATAGGGCAGAGACATTATCAGTACAGGTGCGGGTAATGTTAAATAATGACGTTTAAGGTGGTGCGGTATCTATTCCCCGTCTCGGAAAAACAAATGGCGGTTAAAACCAAGTCACCTTTTACCAATTTGTTGACGGTATTTGCGTCAGGTTATTTGTATGCTTTGTCATTGTCACTCTTCCGTTTGAACATATTGCGACGTGTGATACACAATGGTAGGTACGGAGTGGATGCGCGGCATACTTTTGTGGATAATGTCGCGTTCTGCGATGCTCTGTTACCATTCAGAAATGGATAGCGTTTATATATCATCATACTGACATGGGGTACCAGGCATGTAAAGGGCCCTCGCTAACATAAAGGTCTCGGGTTAAAATTTCGGGTCCGAGTCAAAATTATATTTTCAGTGGATAGATTTTAGAAATCGGTAAACTACAATGAGAAGAACTTTGTTTCATAAAACAACAACAGAGGGCGAATGTGTGATTATACAAACATTTAAATGTGGCATTCTGAACGCAGCCAGGATAAGATCTATCACGTATGAGGTCCAAATTTACTAGGTTTCATTGCACGCTCCAATCAATTTTTAATCTGGCCAATAATTCGACCTTCTTTGAAGCGGTAAAGTCGACTTTCAGGCACTCACTGTCAAAAGCTCATTTGACCGTACTCTTGTTCATTTGTTAGCAACGGGTGCCAAATGTATTCTAGACGCCACAAGTTAGTTTCTGCTAGTAAGGTTATTTATAGTTGGCTAGGGTGTAATCAATGTCTGTGCTTGGATTGCCATTCGTTATGCATGAACCGACGTAAAAATACTACAATGTATAGCAAGTGTCATTGATGGCTGCATTAATGTTCTGCTTCACTGGTTGTAATTGAATCCTTTGTCCAGATCAGCCACGCATTCACTTCAACTACACGAAGATCGTTACGATTGTCTAGGTTACGCAGTTGTCATTTAGTGATATAATGTGCGATGCAATCTGTGGATTTGTAAAATGCTGTTGTGTGGCTCAGCCATTGCCACATTAACGTAAGTGGTCGCATTTGTAATGCTAAAATAGAGATTGGTCGAGTCTCAGGCAAAATATTACACTGTTTGTTTTCCAATAGCCACAGGATATCGTAGACAATTATTACTTCTCAGACCAACCTAGATTCTAGATGGCGCACTTGCCACGGCTCTACTGCCATTACCCAAGCTTCGTCAGTGTAATGGCATTAACTGTTACATGAACAGGACAAGGCTTGCTGAGTCGATCGAAACGTTGGCTGCGTAGATATGAAATTTAGCGTTAAAAGTATGTAAGCACATTTCTGAATTTTATCTTATGATACCCATCTGACTGACAAAAGACTGTATCGCAAAGCTGAAAAAAAGAGCTTTAACGATTTGAGCACCTTCGGTACTAAATAAAGACTCGTTTTTAATCCGGTTTAAAGTGCCTATGACACCAAATTTTCATGATAATTGTTATTTAAACAAATGAAAAACAAAGTTGCATTTACTCTGGATTTGTGGCTCAATTTCCGAACAAGTCACCCGAATCTAATGTAAATTGAAATATAAAGTAAATTTTTCGGCACCCGCCGCCATTTTCTCCAAATTTTCGGCCCAATACCTCTTGACGTCACTTGGCGGAGGTGCCAATGTGGAGGCTGCATAACCATGCCAACTGTCAGGGAAAGTGTCTGCTGTGTGGAGCAGGAGAAAGTGATGGTTAAAATAGAAAATTTACCAGAAATTAAATGTGTGATGCAGCATCCAAATTTTAATGCTGTATGTCTCAATGAAGATGTATTGGAGACGCCTACAAGCAGGATCATGGTCCATACAAGGGAAACAAGTAAGTATTGACAGACAACAAACACCCAATTATAAATCTATGTTGGAAAAAAAATTCCAAAAAAACTACTGGGTCATTTTTACTCAAATAAATTGACGTTTTCAATTCAAACTGAATTATCAATACAGGATAACAGAAGTTTTGTGACTCAATCATCAAATCAATGTATGGGTTAAAATATCATATTTATTCAGCACTGTAAAGATGTTTAAGGGTTTGTGTATGGTTGTGTGTTACAGCTGGAAGCGTTACAACGGATATAGGCAGTTTATCCGGTGGTGCTACCATTATCTTGGCAAGAAAAATCGCATCCCTATACCATCATGTGTGACTTCAGTCATCCGAAAAACATTTCCAGAGGAGAAAACCAATTATGTGGGATATTCAGATGGAACTAGCACTCAGAGAAGCGAGAGCGGAACTGATTGACTGCTTGGGGCTTTTCTGGGATCTCGAAGGTGGAGTTCAGCTTGTGTGGGATCACCAATGCTTCCCTCTCCTCATCATTTATGTCACTGGCCTTGCATATGTTGACTGTTGTTGACAACATAGCCTGTATTGAATATATGTATTTGTTGTTCATTTGAGATTACAGATTATAATTTTCACATAAAAGTGAAATTTAGAAACAATCCCTACCATAAGTTGGATCATTCAGCATTTTCCTCACTGTGTAACCCCTCCCTTTTGTTTGGGGTAGTGGAGGCTGTACATGTCCTCACCCTGCGCTGTTATTCTTTGTTGTCGTCCAGCATTTTCATTGAAATGCATAGTTGCAACGATTAATCTGAAATCATTTATGAACCTTTCTATCAGTTTGATATAGGATAAGTTTGTGCTTTTCAATTTTTGATTTATTGGATGTTTTGTGATAAGTTGGATTCAGCAGTAAATTAACTTTATTCATGACTAGAAAAAATGACGTGAGGAAAGATACTTCATGAAATTAAACAGCTTGTTTATTCCACTTTGTTTTTGTTTATGGATCCACTTGTCAACAACAATCCTACATTTGAAATAAGGGTAAAATCTACCTAGTTCCAACTTTTAAGCTAAGAAGACTGGGATAGTTGAAAGATTTACCGGCAATGTAGACCAGGGTAACTGAAAGCATAGGTTTTTGGAGCAAACTGGATTAGAAGGCTGTGGAAAGCCTTTATGTAAGAGGTCTGGGCATTGCCTGATAGTCTCTTGATGTTCTTGCACAATCTCTTATTGGTGATAATTTTTTTCCAATTCTATGGCACACCTCGTATATTAAGAGAAATTTAACTGTAAGGGTTTTTTTTGTGTTTCAAAGAAATTTAAGGAACTTGTGGTCTTTTTAGTCTGAACTCTAAAATGATATATTGTATCACCTGGCTTGTATCAAAGGCATCTCGTCATTGATGTCCACGTCATCTTCTATGGCACACCTCGTATCTAAGTATATAAAGAGCAATTTAACTGTCAGTTTTTTTGTGTTTCAAGGAAATTTAAGGAACTTGTGGTCTTTGCAGAGGTGCTTTTTAGTCTGAACTCTAAAAAATCATGAATGATATATGTTTATATCACCTGGCTTGTATCTTTTTCTTTTTCCTGGATGCCTCTCGTCATTGATGTCCACGTCATCTTCTATGTCTGGAGGGGATGTAGTCAGGATCTGTGTCCTTGTCCATTCTCTCCCCTTGTACATAGCACTCATTCTCCATCTCATCCCACCATGGGAAGGATGTTTCATGGGTCTGAGATGATGTTGTGACTGTGGTGCGGTTGACCTCGGCTCACGCACGAAATGCCGCATCGCTCCAAAGAACGTTTAATATCTCTTTTATTATTCATCGGAGGACAAAAACTCCAACACGATTCGATCCGCATCGATTTGTTCAGTTTATACTCGAAAATCATATTTTAGGTGTCATAGGCACTTTAATCAAGCATTGATTGGGTGGTCAATCAGAAGTCTGCGATATGTTGCCACCAGAGACACACGAACTGGCGCATTTCAATGTAAGCGCTCTTTTATAAAATTGACACACATGTCAAATATATAGCGAGCAGTCCCTGTTTTTGCCTCAGATAACGACTATTCTTCAGCTAATGTAGGGACCATTCAGGCATTTGATTCTCAGATAACAGGATATATGCATGCGGAAATATCCAATCATTCGGCACCAAGACCCTATGAAAGATTTCACGATACCCATTGATCTTATTTAAGGCACACGACCCACATAACGCAATGGCAATGAGGAGCAAGAACTTGCAGGAAGTATGAGAATCCGAGGCTTAATCACGAGCATATTTATATGTATGTATGTATTTATGTATGAATTGATGCATAATAGATATTTATAGATTCATCGTGATGTCTGCTGTTTGAAGCGATTGATGAATTCCCAATATTTTGACTTAAGCTCGTGTCCCCACCGAGGAGACTAAATTGTTTTTCCAAAGAAAGGGATCTGAGTGCGCCACTCTTTACCTTTCTTCTCATACAGCTGCCCCTGAGTTGCGCGTGACCATGTGCCACTCGAATAGGATCGCATGCCGTCTGACAATGAAGGCCCTTCAGCTGCCTCCGAGGTCATTCGCGCTCTCCTCAAGCTGAACCCAGGTTCGTTTGATTCAAAGCCACTCGTGTTGCATACCAACTGGTTACATGCCATCTCCACGAGGTTACCCTTGCAACTGTCTGCTCATGTATATCCTCGCATAAGAAGATATCGGTTAATCTAATATAAGCTTCTCCACCCGCTAATTAAGTATCGTTTTCAGTGTAACGGATATTATGACATGTCCTGTTATGTTTATGTGTGAAATGGATGCGTGCGATGCTTAGCAAGAGGTGGATAATGATGAATGTGTAATGTCTTACACTATCCCTTCTTTGGAGATCGTATTCTTCAACTGCGAGGATAGAAAAAAACGAACCTCTAACCATATCGATATGCAAATATTGATGATTCCGTTGAGAAATACGAAACGTGCAAGAGCTTGCGCTCATTATGCGTTCCATGACATAAATATTATCGTGCACTCTAGGTAAGTGTTCCGAGCCATATAACTATCAATACATGATGATATTAGCAAATAGCTTAGTAGCCTGCATATTTCCGCCCGGTTACCGAAAAAAGAATCATATAAACACATAAAAAGTTGATTTCCATCGCGTATGTTTCAGTTTTGCTGGGTGTTATCTAATATCAGTAAGTACATTGTACACGTAGCGAATTATTGGCTCAGAAGGGCAATTTTTGTATAAGATAATATGGCGGCCACGGAACAAAGTTTTACATAATTACCGCTAAATGTTGAAATAATTAAATAATACCTGCTACAGACACATCTAGGAAGGATGGAGCATGTGTTTTTATTAGTCCTTTGCATGAGTTTGTATCATGCGCTCTGTTAATACACGTATAAACCGCCGTAAGTCATGCTTTAATCTGGCATTGATGCCGAACATTTCTCACAAAACAATTTGATAAACCGTGACGCGCTATGAATGTCGTATGCATATGTTATACCGTTTAGTAATTTACACGAGTTTTATTAATAGTATGTAACAGCGAATATAGGACCAGACCTGCCGTTCTAACCAACTGCATAAACATATGAATCGCTTTTTGCAAATTTTTTTTTAAAACGATGCATGGATTCTTGTTTTGCGCGAGCGCTGCGGCCATTTCCACATGAAATAAATCTCAGTACGATCTCCTGCCTGGATGTTATGCAGTCAGACAGGGAATATAAGAAGTACCCTCGAGCTTTGAAGGTCGTTCAATAGCGCCAATAGAGTTAGGGATAATAAGGATGCGTTTCCTCTTAAGTAACTTTATATTTCGCCTTATTAATGGAGTCACTTACATGTTTTGCATAGGAAAACAAGTCATGGCTCGCAGTGAAAGGCATTTGTATCATAAATATGGTCGGGTGTTTCTTCGTGTGTAGACAGTAAGGTAGGATTAGTTATTCATATTTCGAGTCATTGTGTCTGTAATATCGTACAATCAATGTCAATTTATTATGCACCGGGGCCACAAAAATGCGTCAAATAAAGTAAACATAGGGTAACCTGGGTCAAATAGTGACGAACTTTCAGTTCTTACCGGGAATACAGTGGAAGTTATTGATGCAGCAACACCAACCGCCGTTAGCAATGCAGTAGACGCAGACAGTCACAGAAGGTAGCCAATGTATTCCGACAGGTGGCGCTTTTTCAACATACTGAAGCAATACATGTGTTGAAGGGATGAGAACAGTGAACTAAATAGCAGGCGCAAAAGAGTAAATGAAAGCTTCCCTCAAGTGGACACCTGTAGCACCATTATGATACGGCTTGTTGGCCTGATATGCTGACATTTTCTTACCGAATAACCCCTAGCTCTTGCCAAACGTTCAGATGGTCTCATGCTAAATTTCCAGGAATCAAATAAGTCCAAATCAAATAGTCATCTATTAACCATTATTATCCACCAAACTAATTAAGCCATGACCATGTGCAAAGGGGGTAGGCATTCTCCAGGCAATTGGACTTCAGGATGTGTTCATAGCGAATCTTAAATGTTGCCCTGAATGTTGTTTCGTTCTGTATTGTAGATCATATTGGTATAATAGGCTTTCATGCTGGTTTATGTGGCATCACATCAGATGCGGAGATTACGAAAGCGAGCAGATGGCTTGATTCCAAAAGAGAACAAAAATATTAGGCTTTAATCAAGCAGGCATAAGCTCCTCAATTACCTCTCTGATAAGCCAGCGTATCGCCACTACGTCAATGTGTTAACTTATTCATGTCTGACCTGCACATCAACGATGGCTCATATTAGACATAAATAAGCAAGTATAATAAGTTATGGTAGATTGCGGCAGAACGAGTCCCAATGTACATACCTGCTGACTTTTCCCAACCAGTGACGCCAGAGTGGTATTTAAACTCGTTCGGTAATGTAACCATAAATGTACATGGTTGATGGCCACACGAGGATAACACTTTGATGACGTGTATGCAGTTATACCGATTGGTCTTACTCACTGACGCTTGCCTTTCAAGCTAAAAGAAAGATAGACGATATCATTTAAAACGACTAAATCCAGTCATGTATAGCAACGACCAACACAGTAATATCTAAGTTTAGATAACCTTATATAGGTCGATCTTATCTTCATGCATGCCTCACTCTTGGCAAGTATCATATAAGAGTACTGGCTGACTTCTCGTGAATAGACACTAAAATATATATATATATATATATATATATATATATATATATATATATATATATATATATATATATATATATATATATATATATATATAAATATATATATGTTTTTTATGACTCCTATTATATTTAACTTCCTAGAAACGGAAGCTACACGTACGCGTTAGATAACCAATATATAGGTCGGTCTGATCTTCATATGTCTCCCCTTGGAAAGTACCATATAAGAGTATATAATATAATATATATATATATATATATATATATATATACATATATATATATATATATATATAGATTTTTATGACTCCCTACATTATATTTAACTTCCTAGAAACGGAACCTACACGTCACGCGTTAAGAGTTAAGGGATCTTTAAACAGAACCCAAGAGCACTACATTTGCGTTGCATGCATTACAGGCAGTCAACTGGATGCCAATTCTCATTAGAAAACGTCTTCTCAATAATCCACTACTTTATCATACGTAAGAACAGCATCCTCATTCGCTAGTACCTCTTCGTTGGGGCGCGTTTGGAACCAGCGAGTTAGCTGCTGCAGAGGTCAATTACAGGTAACAGAATGCACTGGAAGTATGATGTTGTTTTAACAGATCATACAAAGATGAAATTATAAGACGCCGATCGATTTTGCGAAGCTAAAAAGCACGGTGAGCTGTGCGATATTTATTCGTCAAATGGGCAGTTTAAACGAAAACGCAGCAGGTCTTCAATACAAAAAGCGTTATCGACAACTAATCACTTTAAAGATGAGAGTAGTGAAAAGGCGATGAAAGTCCAGTAGTGGCCAGAATAAAAGAATAAGAGGCAGTTTGAAAACGAGTGTATCAGTGAATCTAGCTAGTGGTATGTTATAAAATTGTTTAACACGGATAATTGGCTTGACCATCTAACTAATCTATATCTGTTATCGGTCAAAATATGCCTCATGCAGCATTTGCAGTCGCATTTACTAAGGTTACTCATCTATCCGTTTGATTGACAAATTATTGCATTCTCAGACACGGCTTTGCAGCACAAACCTCTCAGGCTTTGTACCTTTGACAAGGCTAAAGTGCGATAAAGGGTTCTTGCAAATGGGCCAAATAGCAGTTGGAATAAGCCGGAAGGATTACGCTTTGTTGGATTTCTTTTTAGCGATATGTAAAACAGAAGGGCCGAATCTTAGCTATTCATGCACATGTATGACAATTCAGGATAAAACATCGTATATTCTTTCAGACAATATGATTTCAAACTGAACAAAAGCAATGGGAAGCGACCAGAATCTATTGAAAATTAGACAATAAGTCCTACTTTCTCTTGAACACAACATATGTGTTTACGTCAACAGGATAATTAGCAGTTTGATGCACGCGCTAAGCTAAAATTGCAGCTTGCACAAATAACGGGGTGGTTATAAGTGTTAAATGACTACCGGGCCACTAACAGATGGCTTAGTCTAGGTCTGAAAGCAAAAAGATCACTTATATACGTGAACATGTTCGCCGATGGAAATACATTGCTGCTGTCGTTGGCAATCCCAATCGTTCAGGCCAAATGCAATCCGAATATGCCAACAAACAGTAGGGAGCATCGGCTTAAAAAGGACAACTACTCGATGGATCTCTTCGCTTAGTCAATTTAAATTGTGAGATGCACTAGCATGTTTTGGTGATGCAATCGCGAGGGCTACAAACGTACAGTAAGAATTGTTGATTGCTTTGATCACATCGGTAAATTCCTGCCATCCTGTGGTTGCATAAGCCTCCATGAGACATTGTAACATTGAAACCAACAACAGCAATGTTGAAAAGAAAGTAGATGACTTAATTGTTGTGTTGTCGTGCGTCCCGTAAACTCGTCCTGCTACAGGGACGTTGTGCTAAGTACTACATGGCTGGCTTGGCCAACATATTGTGTCGGTATTGAGCAGATAACACTTTGCTGACGGTGCCAAGAGCATGAGCTGATAGTCTGGAATGCATACTGGGATTTCCATAAAACTCGCTACAATTAGCTCCAAGTGTTTGCCAAGTGCACCACTTAGCACTTCAACGACAAGCTTAAGGAGCACAAAAGGCAGGTTATCATGACGAAACGGCGCTGCAGCTATGTGACTGTTCATGTTAGATGCAGACTTTTGACCACTTTCACGTCTTCTCTGAATCTTCAAAACTCCAGACGCCAGAGATTACCATTGAAAACGAATTGATAAGCACAGTGCAAAAACTTTCCAAGCAATGATCATTTACCAAAATGAGTTATTTTGCAAAGCAACACAGAGATTTTCAGTACAGAAATTCGCATGCCCCTTTGTTTCCCAAAGACAAACCACTGATGAGACGTTTTTTCGTAGCGCCACCACACAAAGTACATTTCCTATTGTAGATGTATTATTCATGTTTTCAATTTATTTCGCAATAACTCTGACGCGAAGAGTGAGGATAGGTTTGCTACAAGTGGAAGTGCTTCGTAGTAGTGAGACTAAACGCTTATAATTATATTCTGGCAGACCTAATCCAACATGTCAGCATGTTTTCAAACTTGACTGCTGTGGAATGCAAATGAATGCGAGCTTAGTGGTTCGATCATATTGGCGTGGCCTGTGTGAGTTGCAGTTCCTAATCACTTGCGTTTACACATTTACAATACCGATATTGAATAGAATAAATGTCATGTTACGGTAAAACGCTCTTTATTTCCATTAAATGTGTTATATCACAGTGGCAGGTGAGCAGTAAACATTTTATGTGATTGAAGAAAGTCTGAACTATTGCACAGCGGTGATTGTGACGTTTTTTGCGTTAGATTGAACCCAATATGAATCAATTGGCTGTATAAACCGATATCACATATTGTATTGGCAGAATGCTCCTTTTTGCCTATTCCAATAGTATCAGTGGAAGAAGTGATTTGGATGGCGTAGTAGAAAAACGCAAAGCTCAGCGATGTAAATATCCGATAGAGTGCAAATGTATTAAGCTTTGCTGCGAGCATTTATAATGGACAAAGCTTGAAACACGCTTGCACATGTGGCGAAGTCTGCAACAAACTTCAGCTCTTGACTTGGGGGAGGCAACTTTATGACACAATTAAATATCAACAAGGGTTTGGTTGTGATGCTATCTGATATTTACATCTTAACCTCGACTATTAATAAGTCAAACTCGAGTAAAGCTGAATACAAACATGGCGGCATAGCACAGGTGACTAATGTCATGGTAACATGATACAATAAAGAAACTACTGACAAAACGGTTAGGCACTATGGTAGTAGTTACACTCGCTTTCCTGGAGTACTTATTTTGAGAGTGGTCATGCTTTGGGAAAAGTGTGGGCGTGACTAGATACGAATAATAGTTCAAAATGGCTGAGAAGGTGGTCGAAAATCGGGTAGGGTCTTCATAGGGACAGCCACATTTCCCACTCAGCGACAGCAAATCAAGACAAGATACGTTTAGCTCTTCGGCCCTTGCGTCAACGTTTACTCCACTTTATCATCTGCCAAATACTACTGCATGACACCCTGATGGTAGGGCACACTGGGCGAACAACAGCGTCTCGCTAACAGTGGTTAAGTCGACCTTGTCTTCTACAAAATACCACTAAATTAGAGGGCATCACGTTTGTCTGAGCGCGCCCAAGCACATCAGCTCAACAAAAAACAATATTCTAAAGTGATCTGTTTCTAGCCAGCAAATTATGATAACCTGATGCCCAGATAAACCGTTTACTAAAAGTGTATCTCAAATTTTCTGTGGGTCTGTAACATCTTGATGCAATATGAGAAGCAACAAATGGTAGTTGGCCTTAATGATGTCCTCCCATTGTCAACCTATGATATACACCGCGTCGTTACAGCTGACAAGGAAATATTAAACAGTAAGAAGATCCGATACATCATCAAATTCTCCCATAGGCAAAGGCAATGGCGTGATTTTCAAACGCCATGAATTGTCATCACAAAGTGTCTTTCTGCGAGGCAACTTATTGTGGTTCGATAATGGAAGTCGCATGCTCAATGGTTAATGTTTCCTCTAACGACAATATCAGTGAAGCTGTAAGTTGATTCATGCAAGAGGTCTATTCGCAGCACGATTGTGCAAAGTAGAATGAATTATTAAAAACAGAATGATTCATGCTACGAGTTTATTTCCGGGAAGAGGATGTGTATAATTTATCGCAAAGAAAGTATGTTGTTAGTGGGAATGTATCGTAGATGTATAACGAGAGAGAAGTATCTCGCTGTCGATGCAGCTGTGGGAAATATCGCACGTGTGTAAAGTCAGCTGTTTGGTCACTAGACATAACAATTCAGTCATTCTGGGAACGTGATATATCATGATACGCCGTTCAGTTAGATTAGCAGGCAGCCAGCAATACCGATAGTTGGAGCCGTACAGTATGGTACTAACTGGCTGTCTACAGGATCACAATGAAGATACGAACGACTCGCTTCCCGTGCATAATTTACTTGCTCAGATATTAAGCTATGCTTATCAATTCGTATTTGATCGTAAACTAATGTAGATGGTAGTATTTGAGCAATTACTATTTAACTTCAGTGAAATTATTTCTAAGCATTATCATATGATTCCACAATAACTCAATAGTTTGCCTAAACAATCACCAGTGGCAATGTGCTACATATTACACTTAGTTGTAATATGTAGCACACTGTAAGAATACTTTACCACTGAAAAGAAATTGACCTCGTTGAAAAGCAAAAGATGCACAAAGGCAATACCTACATTTTCTATGAAGGACCATTGTGGTTAAAATGGTCGTGTTTCAGCAATGCACAAAGCCGTATGTCAACATCATATTCATCGCATTATTGCGTCGTATATGCGTCAACGTTCGGCGGTGCAGAACACTTAGGCGTGTATTATCATAATCTATAAATTTTAGTTGCGTGGCAATATCCTGCGATGCGTGGAAACCAGGTGATTGAACGAAGTCATGGAAGTTTTCTAAACCACGGAACTAACTGAAGCAGTCGCACGGCTGCTGTGTCGTTTCGTTGTGATAACCCGCTTCCTGGTGCTTTCGGCAAGCAGTATGGCAGTTAATACCATCAGGCGGCTAATACCATTCATACCATATAGCAAGCCATATGCACAATACCATACGTTGCCTTGTACGGACAAAACCTTATCGATTCGTAGCTAGCCGGCATCTTGGATAGACAATAACGTTTTTAATTATTTGGACAGACAATGACATATAGCGTCTTGAACAGAAGAAGACAAATGAAGACTAGGTAAAACGATATGGTGCCGTCGACAGAAAGTTTAATGTCTAATTTGGACAGATATAGCTGTCGAACGACCTTACCAAATATCATTCAAGATAGTCCATGACATATTTGGTATAACATGGACAATACCAAGTTGATGCGCTTTTGAAACAATAGCTGTTGGTAAAGCCGCTATTTTAATGATGCATGCAATGCATGGCCTATTTTCAAATCCCTGTTCAATATTTATCAATTGCTTGATTTGCAGATAGCTTTTCTGGTTCTTTTGAGGTGATTTAATCTGAATATGCCTACCTCCAGTGTTAATTTAGTGGATAATAATGGTTAATAGGGGCAGTTTGACTGGTGTAAATTTCATTCGACGCTGACAAGGATATCTATAGACATTGTTGACCTGACGGCCAGTGTCACGTGACAGCTAGGCTAGAGCTTAGGTTTAGAGAGGGGGACTATGTAAGCATGTCAAATTGTGTCATTACGGTGCTACATGTGCAAAAGTGACAGACACGTCCAGCCATTTAGTCTTTTAGAATGTCGAAAGAGGGCCACATGTAAAAATTTGACGACAATATCAAAATCAAATTCCCACAAGAAAAGGTCGGCGCGATGCTCCCATTATGTAGATAGAATTCGTGCACAAGACTTGTCCCTTGCATTCGACAGTTATGCTTTTTATAAGTGCTGGGCATCGTGTCGGCCAACGTAAGCACACAGTTCTACCGAGAACCACAAGCGTGTGCCGTATAGATGCTGCGCAACAAGAAGTTATCATATTGTGTGGTGTTTTTGCCCCAATGTTATGTTCATGTGGTAGTTAACATACTGCATATTGGCGTGTGGATACTTTTATTCTTACACGTGCAATCCATCACTTTTTTTATCTTCTATGCTTATTTCTTTTCGCACCATAAAAAAATCCCGTTCACTCCTAAATCTTGGCCTCGGCAGCAAAACATAAAAGCATGCGTGGTGCTTGTCGGTACAGCTGAGAAGACACTTCAATTACCGCGACTCAACTCCACTTTTGCCACCTCTCTAGATCAGCTGATATTCCCAAGGAAAAATACGTGTGGTAGGGCCCTGTAGGTGATAAGGGCACTCGCATAGTTTGCAACGGATGCCTCCACATGCTCGACCCGTTGTTATCACACCTTTGTTTCGATTTGGAAAGGGCGTAGACATTATGCGCCTGAGTTTTCAGCTCGACCACGTATTGATGCAATCTTCTGTAGCACATTACATCGCTATTTCCAGAGTGAATGATAACCTAGGGTTCAAAATTCTGTAGCAATCAAGCAGGGTACGAGTGAACTAAGCTACGAGCAGATATCTCTTGTGAACTACTGTAGATGATATGATTATACTAAGCATTAAAAACACAATGACCGTACACATAAACGGAGCCTCGTTTTGTAAAACGCCATCTTTGTAAGTGCAACCATTATATACCTAACCCAAAATAGCACAGTAATTCGACGAAACATTAATAGCACATCAACGTTATGCAAAAGATGCTTGGTCAGTATTTCAAGAAAATTTCGATATTTTTGTAAATTGAACACTCAAGTATAATCATAGTGCTAACCAGAATAGGATTTGCATTTTAGTGGCTTATGACTCTCATCTGATGGAACGCATGCAGCAACGATCACCAAATTAGTAATTTGAAGAGACATACTAACCAGTAAAATCGCAAATGTGATCATGGTTAGTACGCTTCGGGTAATTGTTTTACAATTGAAGGGGATTTGAAATGTACCCCAGTATTTTGCAGATCAACATTCGGCTAGTTCAGCATTTTCAAATGCCTACTCAATGGTGCTGGTAAGCTGATGGAATAGTTCTTATGTTATAGTGTCTTTTAAGGTTAATTGCGGCCTTGGGATCGTAGACCATGTATCGTATCTAAAAGATGCACATCATGTGACGTTTAACATACGTTTATCTGCGTTTGAATAGCACAAGATCAGACGTTTAAAGTCGTCTTTCCATTTGCTTCGCTGAGCAAATCAAACAAAAACGTTTGTAAATGTTGCTTGCAATCTAAATACGCTGTTTGTGATGGACTACTAGTAGACACTATCTACTTCTCAACAGGTCTAAAAGCCTCCACTAAATGTTATTGCGATTGCTCCAAACATTGTGATATGACATGATTATAAATAAGTGATACAACAAATGTCTCGTTCTGCACATGTCAAAAATGTACACCGCAGAATTTTACTCCAGCAGTTGCTTAGCACTAAAGGTAAGCACCCCAGCGAACATCTTAAGCACACAATTGATTATGTGTCCATGGTTAATCAACACTTCGAAAGCATGCATCTTATTTTCATAGACAACGCGCAACAAGTATGGGCAAATCCAATCTGCTGTCGCTCAAGTCGCTCCAGCAGCTACAACACACATGAGAAATATGCGTTGCAGTGTATTGGTAATAAAAGTGTTGGTCCTGTGAATATGGTTCATCAAGGCTTGCAGGCTTTTCTAGTTAATGAGTCCGTGTTTATATAAGCAGCCAGGTTAACATAGCGACCATGGTATAGTAGCGTATAGGTTCTTAATAGTTTCAGTCGGATTGCGTAGAACACATTTAACTTCCTATGTTGAAAATAAATACAATTAATTATTCAAGCATGGGAGAGGCTCCTGCGCTGTAGTAGAAAGTGGGTTTTTGTATTCCTTGGCATATAACAAAAGAATAGTTCATTACATAACTGTGCAAAGCACGAGTTGCGATCCCGCTCAGTGAAAAATGTCTTCCTCTTATGCTTTGTTAAAATAGCGGAGAGCTCCGTTTCCGCCATGTATTTGGTTATTGGCCACATTGGACAAACACATACATCATAAAGTTCCATAATTTAATGCTGCGTTGGAAGTATCGGAGGTTTTGTTACTACCGTGTGTAGCTAATGGTATGATATACTGCTTTACGACGATGTTTTCCCTTAATTGCAATAGTTAGGAGCGTAGATACACGGTAACTTTGCATGTGTGCCCAAATGTTTCGCGCATGTAATTATCAATAGCCTTTGATTGCAACCAATAATGCGACGATCGTGCGACGAATGTACAGCTTCATCATTATCTTTTCGATAAATATGTAGCTTTTTTTGCACGAAACTCGACACAAACGCTCTGCTTTTTGTAGAGCTCTTGAGATAAGTAATGTGTGTCGATACTAATGAGTTTTATCCGAGAGACGAGAGTCGTTGGTGCAGCCAATCATCTACGCGTGTAGCAGTGCTTCTTTGTTAGTCTCCTTCGTCTGTCAAGTGCCTATTGATTCACTTAATACAATGGACTCCTGTAACAGCAAGGGCTGCCTCTAAATCGACGATATTTTGCATCTACAGTTGGCTCCTCTAATACTGACCTTGACATATGCCTCAGAATTGCTAACTTCCAATTGTGATATTTTTCATCCATGAAGAGTCAAATGCCGAATCCGAGTCGACATTTTGTGTCAGTTTAACCTACCTTGTATCAGCTCATACAGCGATTATCAGGTGACTTTTGCAAACACAATGAGGGCTTATTTGTTTGAGACTGCACGATGTTTACCAGTACAAACGTATTAGCTCATTGTGTGAAAACACAAGCGTAGCAGGGACGCCAATGGATGCTTCGTGAAATCCATACATTTAGTCTTGAGCTGATAATTAACATATAATCGTGCCATAACATGTTCTTCTTTTTCTTGGATTGTTTACGCATGAAAGGTAATTAATCTGAAACGCAGTTATGTTGTTAGACCAACAGATATTTCGTAGCCCCTAGTATGAAATCGCTTTCATGTCGCCCGGGGACCATATATATTGATCGACACATACGGGGGACAGGTGCTCGTTAAATGGAATAATTGACCCACAGTAAAAGCTCAACAAATTACCGGCCATCTGTTAGAACACATTTCCATTATGCGGAGAAATCGGCGTCGGGCACACCGAAATAGAAATTAAGGATTGGCTACAAGACCACGAGTGTGAATTATGCTGTTTCCTCTCGCGAATGTAAGTTAACTACCACCATGTGCACTCTGTGGCGTAGCAACTGGCAATTTAGCATGTAATGTACACCTGTTCATAAGTTTCGGTATCTCTGTGTGCGATGTCGGTAACAGCCTGAAGGATATCACAGACCTCACTGCATATTTAGCTTAAATATCTGTTTTAAGAGCTGGGTATTGACCTTGCAGGCATTCTATCAACGAATTCAGAGAGCATTTGAGCTATACTATTCCCATTTGACTGTGATAATGTTTTAGCATCGGAGAGTATTTGACATTTTCTCTCAACAAGTACTTAATTGCAGTCCATCAACCGTTCTCCGATCGCGTTGATGGCATTTGACTGCCTTCACTTTAATGTCAAGGCTTCTATTGCTAATCTTGAACGCGCGGTTGAACCGCGCGGTGTAGCATTTTTCGTCTGCAGTCACGTCTGTGGATACATACAACTAAGATGTGGCAAATATACTTTGTTTCAATGTTTCAATATAAACCTGAGTGTAACTAGACTAATATATATGGTGTGATGTTGTTATTGTTGGGAATACAATGGACTAGAAATTTGTCACCTGCGTCATGAGTTGCTAATCATCCTCGTTAATTTTCGTGACGTCATAGACTACCACAAAATCTTGCGATACGCTCAATGTCTGCGCCGACAACATCTGACGTCAAACAGTTATTTCAGCTGTTATTGAAACTGTTAAAGAAAATTATACCAGTCTCAAAACTGCTCAGCATATGGCGCTAGCAAATATACACTTATTCAAACAGGGCGTTTTGGTTATAAGGCTTCACTATTGATTCAGTCTACCACAACCGGCAACTATATGTATAACCGAAGGTAATTTCTAATATGCAGCTTTAATGTCATCTGTTAAAGTTTACAGCTTGACCAAACTACCAGAAAAGTATAATAACGAAGGTGTAAAGGATTTAAAACTATCAGCTTTCCGAAAAACTCGTAATCGTAATAGAAATAAACCTTAGGATATTTGTTCGAGTTAATGCCTAATTTGTCAAAACAATTCACAAGCAATGAAAACATCACGCTTAAAAGTCGCAAACCAAACAGTCAACAAAACTGTACAAAAAGATGGCTTGCCTTTCTAGAGTTTTATGATGTAGCAAATATCTGTTGTCTCATATAAGAGCAAGAGTTCTCAAACAATTATCGTTAAGATATCAATGGTGTAAATCGATGTATCCGTAACTCAAGCAGCTTTGTATACACATATAGCAGAGTGATATATACGCGTCTCATCAATCCTGTCCATCGTTGTGATGGACGTTCTCGTCGCACCGCGGTAGTGCGAACCTTGCCTACCTATGCAGTTTGATATTCAAAGTGGGATTCGTTGTTGGTTAAAGACGTGGTCTAACCTCCATTGGGGAATGCGTCTGATGCACAATGATTCTACCTTTCTGGGTGAGTATCACGAAATCAACGAGTATCACAGCTGCACATGTAACAAGCGCCCCTCTTGCGAATGCATGTAGCATCTTGCTGCAAAGATGACCTACGCATGAATCAAAGCCCATGTAGCTGCCGCCAAAAAAACATTATCTTGATATTTACAATGGTAATCACTTCAATCAGACTGCAAACACTGCATATTAAAAATCTATCTGCAGTGACTTGACTAGCAATAGCAGAAGAACGTTGTGTGTCAGGCGTATGATGCTCAACTACAGGGTTCCACAGAAATTACACACAAATCCAACTGAATACATGACCTAGGTTCATGTCCACATATCTGAAATAAGCGACAGAATTACAGCAAATGCACATCTATTATCATCTGGGCCTTTTCATGGTGGCACATGACGCTATCAGGTACTGTCGATAAGGTGCGCTATTCATTGCAGCCTGCGTGAAGCGTTATATCGTCTTGTCTATTAAGGACGCTACATCGTAATGGTAATCTAGAATGTCACATAGTATTGTTCATTTGAACCATTGCATAGTTTAATCTTACTAAGACGCCATAGGTACTGTATTTCAATGACGCCGTATGGCGAGAGCCTGTATAAAGCGTTACATTGTCCATCTAAGACCGTGCATTGTGCTGGCAATCACAAACGCTAAACTGTATTGTTAATCTGGGAGGCTAAATTATATTGATCATCTCATACGAGGTTTACTATTGACATTCATGGCACTATGGCATCGTCTACATGCGCTGTATTTCTATCTAGGAATGAACATGGTTTCATTCGCCCGAGAATCTAGACAGTATTGCTTAACTAAGACGCTACATGGTGATTCATATCTGATATACTACTCAATTGCGTCCCTCGTAGGGGCGATGTATCGCCTGTTTAAGATGCTGTATGGCATTTTCTTTCAATAACTCTTCATCGTAATGGTAATGTAGGATGCAATATGTTATTGTTCATCTTCACCATTAGTTAAATCTTACTAGGACGCCATATAATTATGTTGCGGTAAGGCAATCGCCAGTTTGTAGCGCTTCATAGTATTGTTTATCTAAGACAACACATTGAGTTGCCATTCCTATATGCTATAATGTGCTGCTTATGTAGGACACTTAGTTGCGTATCCTATCTCATACGCTATTTAGCATTGTCATTCAAACGCTGACATTGTCTGGGTAGAATGCGAAGTTGTATTTCTATGCAAGAAGCAAATGATTGTATCCGCCCACGGTTTTGCCTTACTGAGACGATGTTGGGCATATGCGAAACCTGATATATTGAGTGTGCCAATAGGATTTATGAGCTTGATGAATAATGGTGCATCAGTCGTGTTGTATATTATATAACTCGTGGTAAATATATACTTTTTATAAAGAATGTTGAACAATGATAATTATGAAAAATGTTTAGATGATACGGAGCGCATCTGTTTTTTTAGGTTTATGTTTATATATATATATATATATATATATATATATATATATATATATATATATATATATATATATATATATATATATATATATATATATATATATATAAATCACACTGGCAGTCCCAAATTAGCAATTACTAGCGGTAAACGAGGGGCCTGATGGCTTAAATTGGGAACCATTGCTGATATTGTATCAAAAGCACTTGAGAATGGCAATATCTCGGACGATGAGTTTATACCCAAATTAAGGGGGACATTCAGGCCAGATCTGTAATAGCATACTAAACTTTTTCAACCGAGGAAAGCAAATCACTGATACAACGTTGAAAAGACGAAGCATTCGAAAAAATCCAGAAATTGGGGGTTGCTCTTAAAAAAAAAGCGAGAAACGAGCCAACAAATCGATCGCCGGTATAAGCCCTAATTTTACTCGTGGAATGGATAAGTTGGGATGGGCCCTAGGAGGTTGGTCTACGGTAGGCATTTGTCATATGGCCTGTAAAGAATGGTCAGTGCGGGTGCCTTGCATTTCGTGATCGCTCACTGAGGTTGTTGTCGAGCTTCAGCCGCTTGATAGCCATGGCAACCCTTTGCAACGCTTTCTGAGGGCCAGATTCCTATATGTAAAGGTTCACAGGGTGTAACACTCGTACTTAGATTCACTCGAGCTTTCGTTGTTTTGGTAGCAGCGCATGCGGGACTGTTCCTCCCCGCAGAGCACTAACAACCACAATTCATGAATTTAAAGAACAGCAGTGTTGAGAGATATTCACACCATTCTCTTCTCATTAATTTTATCAATAAAAACAACACAAGCGCTACATTATGTGTGCAGCATAAGACAATACAGTAGAGCCCGTGTGAATCAATACATCAGATATAACGGACAGACGAGAGCAGTATCATCCTAAGTTACACAAGAACTTTTTAGTCACAAGCGGAAAAAGCTATTACTGCCTGCAGATGCCATGTTTTTTGGGGGGGGGTTTAAGTGCCCTCAATAATCACATTTACAACAAACTGCTGCGGGTACCCACTAGCGATGTAACCCACTGGGGAATCGCACTTCTGTGACAATAAAAATCCTGTAACTCAGTAAGATCTGCTTCATTATAAATGTGACCGGACGATAAATAAAACGAATGCCTTACCAAGTGGTATTAAACTAGGAACTATGTAAGGTGTCCATGCGTATTTATCTATGTACATATCCAACATGATGCATTAGGTGCCACAGACTCCCAATTCATCAAGTGGGCAACGTATCAGCAAAAGCGTGGAGGCTGTGACCCGAAGGTGGTGCGTATGGGTGGCTCGGTGAGCTACGTAAAGGCGATGGCCCGTTCAACCACTGATGCCAATTATGTAATGCCAAATTACCATGTAGCCTTCAATGTTGATAGAATACTATTTACATTTAATGACGATTGCATTCAAACAAGTATTGTACAATGACTTTCTAAATTTTTAAGATGAAATCACGAAACCTGAATAGCTCCAGTTGAATTCCTAGCTCTTTATCATCGATCAATCCGATTAAGACAAGGCACTTCCCGACAGACAACTTATAATGTTAACCATTGATCCATAGTGTGACCTGTTATTTTGAAGGTTGTCCGGCGGCGCTGATAGACGAGAGAATCGCGATGATACTACGCCTCTTAAGTGCTATCGCCTGCTCGCTCTTACGTGACCTTATATATTGTATATATGGCCGTCAGTAATCTTTTGCCATGACAGAAAGACTCATTGGTGGCAACGTAAGGCATTCTTGATTATAAATAATGTAAGGTACACATGTGAAGGTTTGCCTTTATGGCTTGGCTACCTTATTAAGAGTGAAGTGATGTTTAAACAGAGAGGAAGGGCACTGCGTAGCGTTACAGACAGTCAACAGGACGTCAATTCGACATCAAAAGACGTCTACTCAATCATCGACCACATAATCTTTCGCTAGTACCGCTTCGTTTGGACGCATTTAGAACCAGCGAGTTAGCTGCTGCAAGATGATGGTGATATTATAAATTTCATTTATAGGTAGCATAATGCGCTGGAAGTATGTTGTAGTGTCAACAGATCATGATGAAATTACAAGACATGGATCAATTATGTAAAGTTAAAAAGCATGGTGAGCTGATCGATATTCAGTCGTCAAATGTGCGCTTTAAGCCCAAACCCAGCAATATGTCAGTAAAAGTAATACTATAGCTGCTGAATGACTTGATGTCAACCTCATACCAAAATTTAATAAGCATTCGGTTGGCCATTAGCAGAACTCACACTGGTTAGTGAAATGCGAGCTCCGGAAACGGCAACTGATTTTTTTCGTAGGAAGGTAAATTGCGGGGGTGCTCAGCAAAGGATAACATAGTTCCATAAGCATATGACACTACCGCAGAGGGTCTGGAACTCATCCTCAGCTTTTCATAAAATTCGCCTCCAATAGTCCGAATTGTTTGCCCAATGACCATCCTGTGCCTAACACTTCTACGACAAGTATAAGAAGCACAAAGAGGCAGATCATTCAAAAGAAATGGCATTGCACGGTGCTACTGTTCAGGTTGGTTTAGAACGTTTGACCACTTTCATGTCGCCTTTGAATCAGCAGTTAACTACAAAACGCAAACTAAACTTTATAGACTATGATAAAACACTCCTTGGTTCTCAGCGCAGCCTTGCTTTAAAGCAGCTTACTAAGGAACAATACAACGACACGTATGACTTCGTTATATGGCTTAGTGCATTATTAAATACCGCCGTACGAACCTTGACTGCCGTACATAGAACAAGTACATGCTGGTTTGGCTGTTTAACCGCGGTAGATTTCTCTTCGGCGATGATGTACTCCAAGGTAAACGTACTGAGGTGATAACAACATACTATGGTGTCATATGTAATGTGTTATCAACATGTATCATTCGCACGTCTAGTGTCCGTAATATGGCTAGCGACAGGGTGACCATTACCGTGGGACAATTATGCCACACATCAATCAAGGAAGCTGTGCAACATCTAATGACACAACCTTACCTATACCATCATCGTGCAGCAAACGTGTACTGCTTACAGTGGATTATGTAAATAAGTTACGCCAGAGACGGCTGTTAACAAACTATATTGCACTGAGGCGTCTTATGAAAAGCAAACAATAAAAACCCGTATCCAAACTTTCTATATAATTACATTTACATTCACTAATAACTAGCCAAGCTCCCTCATGACGCAAGAGACGAATTGATAAACAAAGCGCAAAACCTTTCCACGCAATGAACGTTGACCATAATGAAAGGCAACGCAAAAAGGTTAAATAACGGAATTTCCATGCCCCCTTGTTAATGTGTTACCACAAGACAAACCACTTAGGAGACGTAGAGCCTAAACACTAACGGTTGTTCGCTTGTGGGACAAGTGAAAAGTCCCAAGTACTTGTCCGACCGGACATGTTAATTACTTCGCCGATCGCGAGTCTTATCTCGAGCAAACACTGAAGCCTTGAAGACTGAAGTTTCAGCGTCTTTCGATGTGCAGCCGAGCGTGTAAGACAGAATAATCCGTAACCGTACAGCACTGATACACACTCCAGTTTCGTGTGTGTGAAGTTCTTTCACTGCTAGTAATTAACACTCACTCAGTTCTGTACAGTTTAACCGCAAGTTTCTTTATTCTACCAGTACCCGATGAATCGAAAACAGAGGCAAGCTTGTTGCAGGAGTTTCGTGACACGTTTTTAACGCACTATTGATTTAACACTACATATGCGCGTTGTAACTTTGGCGCGGTACGCACCGCGCTACGATGGAGCGCGCAAGCCAACAGGTTGCGTTTTGGCGGACTGTTGTACAACCAATATGTCAATCTGCATAAAATATATATATAAAGGGCCAATATGACCTCGGCTGATAAATTCAACTGCTATGAGCAACGATGGAAGCCACGAATATCTGGCATAAACAAGGGGTGAATTTGTACCCCGGCCTTATCCCGGATAGGGATGTCCCGTACCCGTCGTACAAGGTGAAAATGGCCAAAAGCATACCCCGTCGTACAAGGTATTATGCGAATGTATAACCCATCGTACGTTGTAGGCAGGAAAAGTGTCGGATAAATCTCAAAATCTGATCCGGTGATTTCTGATTACATGCAGCAACAACTTCGCGCGCTTGCACTGTCGAGCGTGTGCTTCTCGGTGCGTCACACAGGGACCATTCAATGCATTTGCATTGTCAACGATCAGTGGGAAATCCCGGGAGAAAATCTCGACATACTGAAACAAAATATATAATAAACCCCCTGTAGAGATGAGAAGAGAAAAACATATCCCGTCGAACAAAACGAAGCCCCCCCCAAAAAACCTGTCGTACAGATTGCAGCTGAAAAACATTCCCCGTCGTGTAAGTACGAGGCCCAACAAAACCCTTCGTACAAATCAAGAGGCCAAAAAAACATACCCCGTCGCGCGGCACATGTATACTATCTCTATACACTTAAAGACAATTGCGACAGTTCTAAATTCGTACGTAGATTTTCACGATTTTTTGCAGAGAGTTAGCTCGTATATAAAGCTAAGGAAATGTAAAATAAAAGTGTAGATCACCGGTGTAAATTTCTGAGTTTGGCGAATTTAATATCCACATGTTAAGCCAATGGGAATTATGCGTTTTCGATAATATTTTGGTTCTATAGAAAAGTTCATACAGCGAATTGCATTATATTAAACATACAGACAGCACAGTATCTGCTTTACAAAAAGTCAAGAAAAAAATGATGTCTCGTCGCACCCTACGGCAAGCCATTTATGAATTTTTTGTTAATTTTTCTCCTGCATAAAAAACAATTTGACCGATGAGTTTTGAACTAAACTTGGTAATATAGCGCAGTGGTATATGTACTATGAGCAGAAATTAAAAAAAATGATAGGTCCACGTAGTTTATGGGAAGCCACAATGGATTTTCGGTTGTATTCCCTGAATGCGGTGTATTACAATATTCGAACCTCCAAAAAAACATCTGACCGATGAGTTTTGAACTAAACTTGGTAATATAGTGCAGTGGTATATGTACTATGAGCCGAAATTAAAAAAATGATAGGTCCACGTAGTCTATGGGAAGCCACAATGGATTTTCGGTTGTATTCCCTGAGTGCGGTGTGTTACAATATTCGAAACTCCCTAAAAAAATATGACCGATGAGTTTTGAACTAAACTTGGTAATATGGTGCAGTGGTATATGTACTATGAGCCGAAATTAAAAAAATGATAGGTCCACGTAGTCTATGGGAAGCCACAATGGATTTTCGGTTGTATTCCCTGAGTGCGGTGTATTACAATGTTCGAACCTCCATAAAAAATATGTTCTGTTGTGTTGTGCCGTGTGAATGAAACTATCCCATGGTGATCGTCAGTCTGTTGACTACACGACACATCGTCACCACATTCATCAGATCGAAGATCATGCTCACAACTGCTGATAACTGCTTTATTTAGATTCACCATCCGAACTGCAGTTGCTCTTCGTTGCTCTAGCACGCTCGCCTTGACAAATTTTCCTTTATATTTCATCTTGATTATGCGTAGCATAGCAGTGGAAGTATATTTTCTTTCTGAACCTTAGGTCATTTATATTTGAATTGGATTGTGTCGTACATGAGGTGTGACTTTGATCTAAACTCGGGTTTGTACCATTTAATATTTTTGAAAACCTGTTTTCATTTAGCTGTAAAGAAATTGTAAAGGTACATAACATGTACTGAATTGAGTATAAATAATTTTAATGCAATAAACTTTTTACATAAGATTTTGTTATCAATAAAAACGACCATACCATGTGAACTTCCATGTGTACTGGGACAAGAAGGTTTCACATGGGACAAGTACAAATTGCAGTACGGGACAAGTGAATGCTGGAAGTTAGTGTCTACCCCTGGCCGTATAGGAAAGGTTCGCTACTAGATTTGTGTTTCGTAGCAGTGAGACTAAACGCCCGTAATTATATCTATAGAAGACTAAAAACCCATATGCCAGCACGTTTTCAACCTTAATTGCTATATAATGCAAATGCATGCAAGCTTAATGGTTAAGGTCCGCTATGTCCGATATTGAATAATATAAATGTCCTGTTATTGTAGAGTGCTCTTCTATTCCAATTTTACGTGATATATAACAGTAACAGGTTAGCAGCATATGGAAGTCAAGACGGGTAAGCCGTGTTAATTTGCTGGAACCATCTAATTTGATGCCTCAACTCTGAATGTTAGGCCTCACCCATTCTACTGACACATAAAGTGTCCATAATGATTGGATCGGCAGTGAACATTTTATGTGATTGAATAAAGTCTGAACTTTAGCACAGCGATGATTGTGACGTAAACATATTTTATGCTGACGCTTTTGAATGAACAACAATCTACAGCACATGGTCGTATAAACCGGTATCCTAGATTGTATTGGCAGAATACTCCTTGTGCTATTAATAGTTGTATCAACGGAAGAAGTAGTTTAGATAGCGGAGAAGAAAAGCGACATGGGAAACGTTGAATATATCCGACAGAGTGCGAATGTATAATGATTGGCAATCAACATTTATATTAGACAATGCTGGAAATACGTTTCTCTACAACCCAAATAAGAGTGCTTTCTGGTCAACTTTACTTATCGTAGGCAACTTTATGTCTCAATTGAAAATCATCACGGGTTTTGTTGTGACGCTCTCGAAAATTTACATATTAACCTCGATTATTAATAAGTCAAACCGGAGTAAAGCTGAAGAATAACATTATGGCGTAGCACAGGCGGCTAATGTCATGGAAACATGATACAATAATGAAACTGCTGACAAAACGGTAAAGCAAATGGTGGAAGCAAGACTCGCCCTCCTGACTTACTAATGCTGAGAGTTGTCATGCCTTTAGAATGACCGGAGATGAGTATAAGTTCAAAATGGCTGTGGGCAAAAATCGTGCAGCGATATTAGAGAAACAGCCACATTTCCCATTGAGCTCTAGAGAAATCAAGACGAGATCGATTTAACTTTTCGGCCCTTGCGTCAACGTTTTCCTTACCTTGTCATCTGCATAATACTGCTGCATGACACTCTGATGTTGGGGAACACTGGGCAAACAAAAAAGTTTGTGTAATGTTACGTTAGTTGCGTTTATACACAACAACTGAAAAACATTATTCTGACGGAATAAACCACCATTTACCATATCGAGGCATTTACTAAAAGTGCAGCTCAAATGTTTCTATGGGTCTGCTACATCTTGAAGCAATATGAGAAGTGACAAATGGAAGTTGGCCTTAATGCTGTCCCCCGAATGTGTTATGTACATCGTGTCGTCATCACTCACAAAGGCAACATTAAACAGTAAGAAATGATGTGCAACATATTCTTCAACTGTGCAGACCCGCAATGCTTACCAACGTTCAAGGCCACGGCGTATGATTTGCACATGACGTTTACAATTATGTTAGAAGAACATTTACAGAGATCCATGCATCGTTTTTATATACACTCGAGCCACATTAACCCCTACTGTTTGTTTAAGAACTGAGTATTTTGCGCTTTGAAAGCCTCAATTTGGATAATGCGCGAGTCACAGAGACTTCCAGCTGTGAACTCACCGGGAAGGATTGGAGTGCTTTAGTGAGCGACTAAATGTAGCTTCCAGGCTGCTTACTTTAAGAGCTAAGCACGAATGCCAGTTTTGGAGTGAGCCAGCTGTAAAATCAACATTTGTTCTGACAGAACACAAACACAAGGCTGTCAAGAAGCTGCATCAATCAAGTGAAGCCGGCATATCATGCCATTTAGGGTTATTACGAAGCCCATCAAAAGATTTTGCGGTAAATAACAAAATTCCTTGTCAAAGGTGTCTGTAAACTGACTGTTTGCTATGTATGTTAATTCGAATCTGGTAATCTGGTTTATCTGATAAGGCACAAGATAATGAATTCTGCAGTTTAGGCCTACTCATGTGGTGGGCACGTTGTTTTAGCAACTATGCAATTGTCACTGTAACCATATATATTTTGTTAAAAACACTAACTGCCTGAGATACCCTTAGTCGCATTAACAGCACAAGTATGTGTTGCTGAGACATATTATCAAATTCTCACATAGGCAAAGACAATTGAGTAACTTTCAAAAGCAACGTGTCACTTTGCAATTAGTATGCTAACGAAATAGAAAAGCGACATTCTTCCTGCCTCACTCTAAATATTTATCAATTTCTGTGCCGTCTCTGGTACATATGCACATGAAGCGAGTCGTACGTATCTTTACTGATAACTTGTAGAGAGCCAGTTAATGCATACTGTGCGACTCAAACTATAGGCCTGTTTCTGCTGGCCATTCTAACAGAACGGCGTATCATGATATATCATGGCCCAAGGTGGAATGGATTACTATGCCAGCTGAGTTTACACATGTATGATATTTATCACAGCTGCATCGACAACAAAATACTTCACTCCCTTAATGCATCTACGAAACATTCCTACTAGAAGCATACCTATCCTCGCGATAAAATGTACACATTCTCTTCCCTGAAATAAACTAGTTACATGGCGTTTTCAAGATTTAATCTATTTAACACAATCGTGCTGCGAATAGATCTCTTTAATAAATCAAGTTACCAATTCACCGTTTTTGTCATTAGGGGACACATTAACCAGTGAGCATTAGAATTCCATTACGGAACCTCTCTTTGTTGCCTTGCAGTAGGACACCTTGTGGTGATAGTTGATTACTTGCTCATGTTATGTTCTATGCTTATCGATTCTTATTCGGCACGCGTCCGAAGAAAGCTCTGCTAGTTGTTAACAGTTATTATCTAACCTAAAAGTAATTATGTCGAGGCATTACCTTGTTAGGATACGGAATGTTTTTGATGCTCGTAAAATAAAACAAAAACCACCTAAATAATATTTTCGCTAAAGAATCTCCAATGGCGCTGTGCTGCACATTTTACTTGTTGCAGCCACATCTCCTACAAAAGATCAATCGCTCGAGCAATCTTTAGCTTCTGTACGATTGCTGGATTGTCAAGCTTTCTATATCATTGTGTTGTAAAATAGTCATTCTGCAATGGCAACCATGTCGCCAGGCTAATAACGGTCAATAGACATGTGACTGAATAAACTATTAACACCATATCATGTTGCTATAGCCCTGTACATTTTGAATGAATACTTAACCAATGAATGGAAATTTACCTCGTTCAAAAGAAAAAGCTGCATACAGGCAATACCTATATTTTCTATGAACGACCATCCAGGTTTAAATGGCCGTGTTTCAGCAACGCACTAAACCGCATGTCCACAACATATGCATCGCATTATGGTGTCGCATATGCACCCAAGTTTGGCTGTGCAGAACACTCAGACATTATTGAAAGGAGACATAGAAGTTTTCTAAAACAAGGATTTTTAAAGTGCTTCCGCCACTTACTACAGCAGTCGAATGGATGCTACGTCGTTTCGTTGTGATGACCGACTTTCTTGTGTTTTTGTAGTTTTGTTCTAGAAGTGTGGGGAAGATGACGATGCAATGGGTCTTAGTTGCTAGTATACGCTTGCTAGTCCGTGGTGACTACTTACTAATATTGAAACGTGTTGTTTGTTTATGTTTCCTTGTAGCAAAGTGCTGCCTTATTTCTACCTCGAGCACATGCTCTATCAGCCATTTCTTGCCATGCACAACGCTCATGTATCAAAACGGACATGCGATATCCGCAAACATCTCTATGTATGACGGGCGACATTAAAATAACCCTGTAATTAATATCGAATCAATATTACTATTGCTGCTGCCACGTTAAATGAGATGATCATTTTCTTCTAGCATTGATATAGTCAATCTCAACCATTGTATCACTCGGTAATGCATTTACACGTCATGCTTGTACACTCCGAAGCTTACATTCAATCAGAAGTTAATTAGGTAGTGATCCGTTTGCAATCGCAGCTCCGTAGTGCTTAAGGACATGATATTCGTGCAAATGGCATGCCATATAGTGATTGTCAAAGTGCGCGGCAATATCGCGTTTGCTTTTAGAACGAGACATTAGTAAATTGATTGCAAATCAGCCAAATAATTCGCAGAATTCAGCTTTAATAGCTCGCATAGCAGAACATGGCACCTAGTTGGCGTGTTTCGTGTTTATAAATGTGTAGAGTGATTATTTGTTATTCTAATTTAGATCCGGAGTGTAAAATTAACAAAACGGGCGAGCTCGATGATTTTGTTCCTTAATTAAGCTTATGTTATCGCTATCAATTTCGGTTACCAACGTTAGGGTTCGAATATAAGTATAAATGGTCAAGTTAATCGGTAGCATTTTCGGACGAAGGGAGAGTCAATGCATGAAGTTCACCAGGAAGAGCCGAAAAACATTGGCTGTTGAAACAGTGTGACATTCAAATGTTCGATTTAGTCATAAAAACATATGAAAGCCATATTTCGTCAATAAGGTACAGTTACTAATGGGCAAGTCTTTGCGAACATCGATCAGGTGAAATGAAAAGATATGTACCATACGCTGTGTCGACGACCAGCAGTATGATAGTGAATACAATTTGGCGGCTAATACAATTGGTACCTTATAGCAAGATCCACAATACCATACGTTGCCATGTAATGACAAAACCTTAACATTTCGTAGCTAGCCTGTATTCGAGACACAAAATACCGTGATTTGGACAGGCAATGACATTTAGCGTCTTGAATAGAAGAAAACATATTAAGACTGGGCAATGCCATGGTGAGTCCTCGACATAAAATTTAGTATCTTATGTGGATATATATGGCCGACAACCGACCGTATCAAATATCATTTTAGTTAATCCGAGACATATTGGGTATTATATGGACAATGCCAAGTTGATGTGCTTTATGAAACCACACTCTGCTGACACACAGTGTCCATCGGCAATGGAGGGCCAATTCGCACTTGGACATACAATATCGATATGTGATATTATATGCTTTTATATGTTATTGCAAATGGCGCTCCGTGCCTATAAAATGTAGGGATGAACGCCTATCTACATAGTGTTAATTTCCACAAGTGTATGCCAATCACTGTCCGGTATATTTCGGATTTTTGCATGAATATCTGCATATGCGAGCCATAGTGTGTGACTGTTTGGTTTGGTTACTTACGTTTTGAAACTGAACCTATTTTCTGAGTTCGATTCATCAAGATAGTGATAAATTAAACCGAGTCTTGCTCTATCAGCTGCTGAGGCTTTTCATCTTGACAGTAAATATCATAGACAAAATAACCTCTTATATTACATCATCTACAGCAGCTATATCTATTTTTAAACCAATAAGCATGGATAAACTTTGCTTTATAGATTTACTTAAGCCTAACAATTACACAAATATTTGTCGATCAAAGCATTCACAGACCCGACTGTTAGTCGATGATGGCATTATGATAGAGACTGGAGAGAGGGATACATAATACACAAAGAATGCGTTGCACAATAGTCATTTCAGCATGAACTATTATTGGTGAATACATAAGGGTCATTTGCTCTGCATATGCACAATACACAGCGGCATAACCTGGAACGAATCGTTTATGTTGCAATTCATGCATCATACATTTCTCCTTGCTCTTGGACATCGATAAATTCCTAATGGCATTATAATTTTGATGCGCATCATATCATTATCCGTACATCCCTTTATCATGAGCTAACGGAGAAAAACAAAGGATGCCTTCAAGCGATTGTTTTTCGGTTACTGCTGTCTTAGTGTATAGTCACGTAGGGAGTTGATTCATATGTTGTTGTAATGGGCTAATATGTCAACCATGGTACAACGATAACAGACCCGTTTGTGCATCCCATTGGCACATGATGCGAATATAACTATAGCAATATGCTGTGCAGTGCACAGTTATAAAGTATGCTGTTGCTTAGAATGAGATTGATCTGGGGTAAATTGGAATGTTTCTAGTAAATGACGCAACGTATAAGCAAGTAACTAGGTTAACACATCGACCATCGTCCGTATCGCTGAGATTTAGCTCTCCTAAAGACACGAGCAAAAGCTGCGAATTCCGAAAATATATAGATTTTTGCCACTTAGTGTGTATCTGAACATATGACCATTCAACAGCAAGAGAAAAGATAGAGAAAGGAAAAGGAATTATCCTGACAAATGTTTATTCCAACATGGCCTATCGTTGGTTGAAAATATCTGCCAATTGCTACATAATCATCGGTTAAGTCACCAATATGCACCACTACCTTGATGCAGTAAATACAAGAGGCAACAAGTGATATCACTAGTGTAAGTTATGACAACCGCTATAGGGTTGAGATGATGCTGGCAACATCAGTCGTTAACTGATGCGTTGGTCGCGTATGGTATTCTATGAGCTACAGTATGCAATAATGTAACATTTATTGTAACATCAACTCATTATACGTACACACACTGCTAATCGGGAACTAAGACAACCGTCGTCCCAATTCTGCTAGCCATGAATTTTCCATATACTACCAACCACCCATAATGATTACATAATTACCTCATCTCGCCTCGTTGCATTATACATGCGTCGTATGTCATTATCCAATGGCGCATGATAAAAATGTAATATCAAAAACGTCCATGCATAACGCTTTAAATATGTGGCAATATTCATAGAAAGACGTTAACATCGTGTCAAAACTGCTCCGCCAAGTGACTATAATTATTTGTAGTGTTTTTGAGGTTGTATAACGGCCAGTAGTATATATGCACATTACCTCTGTGAAGACCTGACTTAGATTATATGGTCAGACCAGATGATATGAACTGCTATTCATGCTGACCCTGATACATAATGAGACATTATTGATTAGAAATGACATACAAGTTCGCGTCCCTCGGAAAAGATCAGAGGCAATCGACATTTAAACAGTGAATATAAATCAGTTCAACGAAACGGCAGCATATAAGTTAGAGCTTACAATGTTTACTTTATTGCGACTTGGTTTATCTATAATGCGGTTATTGCTAAGAGCAAAATCATAACATCCCGTTAAATGCTGATAACCGATGCACATTGGCAAAATGCTAATGCGAATTTATGTTACTTTTGATTGGATTAATGGTATAAGGAGGGTAATTGAGAAATAAGTTTTGAAATGACCAAATTACAAAGTAACGGCTGTCATATATATATATATATATATATATATATATATATATATATATATATATATATATATATATATATATATATATATATATATATATATATATATATATATATAGCCGTTACTTTGTATTTATATATATTGCGTATGTTATATATATATATATATATGTGTGTGTATGTCAACGTGTGTGTGTGTGTGTGTGTGTGTGTGTCTGTGCGTGTGTTTATCTGCGTGTGTGCGTGTGTTTCTGTGTGTGCACTGTTCCGTCCAGCAAATCAACGAAGGACTTGTATTGATCTTCTTTACTATTACATCGTTTAATCATGCTAAGACACTCCACGGTACTGTCTATCAATGAAGCCGTATGGCAATTGCCTGTATAAGGCGTTACCTGATATTGTTTACCTAAAACCATCAATTGTGTTGCCAATCCTACACGCTACATTGTATTGCTTATCTAGGATGCTTAATTCTATATAGTTATCTCATACGATGTGTAGTATTGATTTTCCAAACTCTGTGGCATTATCTGTCGGAATTGTGTTGCCATCTAGGAAGCAATATGACTTCATCCGCTCGATTATGTATAAAGTATTGCGTTACAGAGATGCTATGATGATATATGAGTGATAAACTATTTTATATTAAGAACGCTACGTCGCAATAGTAATGTAATTATAAAATAGTTGCCCAAGCAATTTTTCACTTTACATTATTGCTCTATGGTCATTTTGAATTATTATCGATCAGTGCAATTTAAAACTCTAAATCATTATTTTCTTTTACCAAAAATAGATACATATGCATATAGACATGTTCACATGATATATATACTAGGCGAGTCAAAGTTTGCCCCCCAAAAATTGTCGCTTATTTGTCGGGAGCCCTAAAATTTTTCCGGAAAGGGGTGAAATTAAATAATATCAAATTGATAATCAGACCCCAGATGTTACACATACACATACCTTAGATTCAAATAAGGTCACAACACCTGGAAGGGCTATTGAGCCGTAGATCAAGACCGCAAGAACTACGTCATCAGTGTACATACGCCCACAACGTCCGTCACATCATAAATTACCAAAATGTCCCTAATAATTGACATAGTACACATCTGAATTTTCTTATCAAGTTCAAGTGTCATTCACACAATATAATTGTTCAAAACACAGCATGGTTATTATCATCACAATCTTCTTCCTCAGAACCGTGTACGGATTGTAACATGACTTAGCTTGGTAGGATCCACAAGCAGAAGTACATGGAAGACCGTACTTCCTGCAACTACATCGAGTATTACTACAACCTGTTGTACAGTTACAATGGATAACCTTGAGAAGCCTTTCTGGAGCCGCTTTCTGGTCAGTCATAACAGGTAACAAAATGTTGTCTTCACACTTCCAACCCCAGTCCTTTGGGTCCATGTTTATATCCTTTCCCATCAACACCATGATCTGATAAAATGAACGTTGAGAATGGAACTTTGCCGCAGATTCCGTTGGGGGCAATTTCTCGGGCTTCACAAATGATTTAGCAGATGATACCTTTTTAGCAAGCAATGTATTTCTAAGGTTTACCAGAGCTTTTCCTCCAAACAAAGAAACAAAGACTTTGCATCCTGAATCAACTATTGTTGCCACATCCTGACCAGCTGTAGAAAAGGTCTTTGCACAAGCTCTTATATGAGAATCATTTTTCATCACTTTTTGGAAAAGGGATTTCTTGCCAATACCATAAATCCTGGAAGTGCTATCACAACCTGTAAAAGCATGTACAAACAGCAGCTGTGAAGATATGTCATTTCCCAAGAGTTTCTTCAGACGGACAATATCATATACATGTTTTGCTTTCTTTTTGTCCAAACGAAAGTAGAGTTTCTTGCTGTCCCTCTCAGTGTAATGTAGAAGCAGAATCAGAAGGTCCGTGTCTTCCCCAATCAAAGTTGTGTCTCGAACTTTTGCAGATGTTGTTGCTGCCTTCACAATATAAACATCTGCATCTCCATGCGCATTGATGACTTTGCAACTCCTCTGTTTCAGTTTGTCACTGATGAGGAGGATTAGTTTCTGTTTATTAGAGTCCCTTGATAAGAAATCCTCCATTCTGCCAGAGGAAAAGACGGTATTCATTTCAAAAGACACAAGCGGGTGTGATTTCGTTTGTCGTCTCTGATATTCATTGTCCTTGATGCTAGGCTCTTCACTGTATCCGCCAAAAACTACTGTGGCTTGTCCATACTTGGAAAGGGTGAGATTGGCATACTCCTCGGCAATTTCCCTGTAGGTCATCCCTTTTTTCCAAGAGAAACGGTAAAGTAAGGAGCCTCCGTCAAGCACATAATGTTCGGAATCTGGCGTCGAATCTGTTAGAACGGCCTTGCTGGAGCTGGAGGATTCATTTGCGTAATCCCGTAGAGCATCAGTCAACTGTGGCTTATATATATATATATATACGCGAATAGGGCAGGAATATATATATATATATATATATATATATATATATATATATATATATATATATATATATATATATATATATATATATATATATATATATATATATATATATATCTATATATATATATATATATATATATATATATATATATATATATATATCTATATATATATATATATATGGATGCACTGTAAGCACATTATTATAGCTTAAGAAGTTTTGTGCGTAATTACTTTTCACAGAAGAGAAATTACCGATCTTGCAAATGCTTCGGTCTCTGAGTTTTTTAATTGCATGCAAACGTACCACCTGGCAATCGCATGGTAGTCAAGAACGCACAATGCGAGGAATAGTCATAGGAATGTGAGCCTGTCAAATCGCAGCAAAAATGCTACTCATTGATCCTGGCAAACTGGCCTCATCACTCAACATCCAAGCTAGCCATCTGGTACTGATATTACAATATTATGAACTTGGCGTCTTAATTCGGTGTTCCTCTAAGTCCATGCAGTACAGCCCTCGGTAATCAATATTGCATTTCACTGCAACATGTGGCAAGGGACTTTTATATCTTCGAAGTAGTCATAGATGCTGCCACTCTCTAGGTCGTTTAGGAAGACAAACTCAAATCTGATAGATACATTGCTTCCTAGAGAAATTTAAGACCCAAATTCTTAATGCAGGGATGACGTAGAACACACTCAGAATACATCAGAATACATCACAATAAACGAACAAGCTTGTACCTTGGTTTGTTTGTCTTATTTCAATATTCTGAAGCAGAAATAGGGATGAACGTGTATTAATAGCGCTTCCGGATAACGCAAGGCAGCTATGAATAGCACTTAGCAAAGGAGCTGCAGCCATAAGGTTTGCACACATTGACGCGCTGATATACAGCAACCAATTTGCACAATACGCAGTAGTAAATGTCATGCTCGGCTGGGGAGTTTCTGATGGAATTTAGCAATTGTTGTTAATCATATCCACAAATTAAACCTAACTTGTTACATTACAAGAATAATCCATGTCAGGTCATGCCCACCATTCTTCACCAAAAGAGCGACCATGTGACTTGAGCGACGCATTTGATTGGTATAACGTAATATAAATGGACAGAGGTGGCACTTCTTTTTATATGCGATCTTACAGGTAATATGTGACACGTGAAAATCATACAAACGACAATTTTAGAGCGAGCGCAAGTACATTCAGTATTTCAACATTAATTAGTGCAACAGTATCAATAGCCCCGCTACATACCAACCAACCGACACCTCTACCTACCACTCTGCATGTCACGTCAACTTCCTTTCTACCTACACCTCTACCTACACCTCTACCTACAACCCTACCTTACCACATACCGTCCTCCTTACCCCGATACCGTTCTCCTCTCTACCCCCTCTACCGACCCCTATACCTACCCCCCCCTCCCACAGTCCTCTCCTCTCTACCTACCCCTCTACCTACCCCTCTACCAACCCCTCTACCTACCCCTCTACCTACCCCACTACCCCCCTAATAAACCCCTACCGACCCCTCTACCTAACCCTCTACCTACCCCTCTACCTACCCCTCTACCTACCCCTCTACCTACCCCTCAATAAACCCCTCTACTACCTACCCCTCTACCTAACCCTCCACCCAACCCTACCTAACCCTCTACCAACCCCTCTACCTACCCCCCTCTACCTCCCCTCCAAATACTCCTCCACACCGACCCCTCTACCTACCCTCTCCCCCTCTAAAACCCCCGACTACCTACCCTACCTACCCCGTACCTACCCTCTCCCCCTACCAGACCTAACCCCTACCTACCTAACCCGTCCCCTCTACCTACCCCTCTACCTATATCTCTACCTACCGCTATACTTACCTCTCCACTTACCCCTTTCCCTTCCCATCTCTCACCCCTCTACATACCCTTCTATTCACCGGTTCCTGGTATAATCATTCTTATACTATATTACATAGGCAATTATATGACACGCTCCATTACTTAGTTAATTTGTAAACAGGCATTGTCAGTCAACCCCACTACCTACCGCCCCGTACCTATTGGCCACCATAGCTGTAATAGAATTATATTGTGATAATCTATACGGCCTCCTAACCCCTGTTCATTTCAAACCCGCTACCTACCCCAATATATATATATATAATATATATATATATATATATAGGCCAATATATACACCCCTCTATACTTATTATATATATATTGTCAGACCCCTCTAGCCTATATAACCTATATATATATAGAATAGAGATACCCCTCTATAATCCCCTACCTACCCCTCAACCTACCTCTCTATATCAAACGATATAGATATATATCTATATATATATATATATATCCCTCTACCTATCTAGATATCTATATCTACCACCCCTCTACCTACCCTCTACCTACTCTACTCTCTCTACCTATCTCTCTCTACTCTTTCTATTATCTATCCTATATACCTACCCCCTCTCTCTCTACTCTCTATCTACCTATATATCTCTCTAATATATCCTACTATAATCCCCCCTCTCTACCCCGTATATATACCCCTACCTACCCCTCTACCTATATCTCTACCTACCGCTATATATCTCCATATATATGCCTGTATCTACAAATATATAAATATATCACCGGTATATATATATATTCTTATAATATATTTATTTTATATTACACGCTCCATTCAGATGAATATATGATAAAAAACAGCATTTATATGTACAAATGAGTTGAGTAGTTGGTACAAAGTACATTTAGCCATCCTCTTCATAGTCTGAAGTATTGGAAACGATTTATTGTCATAAGAGCAAACGACTGACCCTGAATTGTACCATTCCGTGCTCAGTTTGGAGGCTTTAGGGATTTTGGCTTCGTTACATGATTGAAAATGCCGTGGATTATTCATGACAAGTGTATTTGTCGTCTAAAATGAGATAGACGGCAGAGCAATTCAGGGATCGAATAACTATATAGGTGAAGAATCACTTGAATAAAGAAAGGACGCTCTCTCGGCAACGACTACGAAATGTACAACTCGCAACTTAATATGTTATTAACACCACGATAGGTCTGCAACGTACAGCCGAAGAGGGCATGAGAATACAAAAGATCAAACGTGATTTTTGTCTGCTTATGGTCTTAAAAACTAGCCTTTATGCACGCATTGCCACACAGGTCGAGCATTAATACAGTCGACGAACCCACAGCACAGTAATCAAATAGTGCGAATCGATTTCAAAGGGCAATCATTGATGTTGGCCTCTTCAATAGTGGAGTTTAGTGCAGATATTTCAATCTAATGTAATCAGTGGTGATAGTACACGTTTAATGCAGCGTTTGGTGCAGATCTTTCAATACAGGATCGTTGCAGATATAGCTAAACGAACAAGATACTCAGAGGAACCATTGGATAACCTAGTCAAACTTGCCGGGTATACAGTTTGCGTTAAAGTACTTGAGCACTTAAGTATGGAATGACGCATGGCTCAAATGTAGCTGCTTGTTATTCTGGGTTAAATGAATTGGCCACTGAGTCAGGTGGTTTTACTCTGACTAGTTAACTGACAGTCCACTCTACATCATTCTGACTCTTATTCCATTGTATGCACTAAGCCGTTATGCGTTAAGCCGATCAGGCTTTGGTATTCGGGATCCATGTTGTTTTGCCAATTGTGTCCCTGCTATTGCCCGTTTTATTCTGTGTTAACAATTGGGTTGACAGACGCTGATACCGCTCGTACTTTTGTGTCTGTTTCAAGAAGCGCGTGGTGTCATTAACTCTGGTCATCGAAATTGCTTTGCATTTAACTTGAGTGGTAAAATGCCATTCTGAGCAAGCAATGAGAGATAGCTGCTAGATCAGCTATGTTTTTCGGTTCCAAACTCACATTTCTTGTGTTCTGTTTTCATTTTGCTCTCAGTAGAGATGGTACCATTGGACCCTTACACTGAGTCCTTTATTGCATAATATATATTAGAGGCTTGTTGTCTCCGGGGTTGTCTCTATTAAGCCAATTACGCTAACATCAACATCGTTTTTATCATTGCGTTAAACGTCATTACACACTGCAAATAAACTGTAGGCTGATTTCATCGACTAGCACTTAACAGGCTCTTACAGGTCATGAATTATAACATTAAAATAATTGTGTCGCCTTTCGAAACTCTTTAATGCGACACTTAATATGCATCTGGCAAATATTGCCAAATGTGCGGAAGTGCTCAATCGATATCGAATCAAAGACTTGAGGTTGAATGGTACTGAGGCGCTTAGAGGTTTTATGTCTCGAAAAAACATGTTTAAAATAAAGTTGCCATTCCCTCGGCTCGATCCAAATTCAATGGAACCACTACCTTTGTGTCAACAGTTCGATTTATTCAGCCCGCAAGATGTTGGGAATGAACATGAATACTGTATTTTCCCACATTAACTGATGCATGATCCAACTCGATTATGAAGTGTACTAATTGTGGATAGTAGAATGCCTATATTCAATGCTAATCGAGTTCATTTCTTTGCAACACTGCATGTGAATTAATAATTGCTTACGCTGTATGTTCGGCGTGCGTGCCTAAAGCTCAAATAGGCCATTCTGTTCACTGTGTGAAAATACGAGGGATAGAAATAGTTATATATTAAGGGCACATCGGTGGGAATACGTTTAATGTGTGATCCAGTTACCATAATGAATGGAGAAACAGCCCTGTTATATTCTTTAACACCTCGTGAGATGAAGGTAACAATGTACATTTGCAATAATAATCTAGCCATGCCTGAAATCTTTTTCAACCGATGCATACCGCGCCGAGGAGCGGACAGCAACAAGACGTGGGGCGAATTTCTGACGCAAATATACTGTTACATGTTCACGGCAATGCTGTGACCCAAGGGAGCCAATAACCTAGATTGCTGCCCCGACTTGAGAATGTAGATCAATATGACATGTCTACACACATATTAACAGTCCAGTGATAATATTGAAAATAACGTATTTTCAACACAGATAATTCACGGACTTGACAGTGATACCGTGCTCCTATGCAGGACTCTTTAGCTTATATTTTGTTTGTGTTAACCCAAGAGGAACATGATTAACTACACTATTCGTCACCAGCATGTTAGTTCAATTTATGTTAACTTTTGAATCACATACATCACATGGTGGGTCCTGGGGTAGAAAACGACCACTGTATCGCCCTCAAAATTGTAAGAGGCAACTGATATGAAACATGCTACTGGCTGCGGGTAGTGTCGGTGGTCAATCCTGTTGGTTTAGTGGAGTGGTCCCTGCAAGAGCAATATGAACTGCACACCATTTAGGTCTGCTTTAAGATAATCGGGAGCATTTTAATCGCTTTCATCATCATGCGCGTGTGTTGCTTCTGTTTTCCCATTTATCCCAGCAGGCGTCGGCTCTATCTGGTCAATCGTACCTCTCCGTATTCATCACAATGGAAAAAATGTGGTTTTCTGCAGCGCGAAGTTAGGGAAGCTAGGGAAGCCCGCAGGCATGCTACAAAGGTCAGCATGCAATGGACAGCTGGTTTCCCTAGCCGAGTAGATCTAGATTAGATATCAACCTCGCATAAGTCGTCTAAAAATGGACCTCGTATGATATCAGCTGCCTATGCATTACTTTTGACTGTATAACTAACTTCTCATCGGATAAATACACATGCTCAAAATAAAATCCTTCTCTTATTTGCATAGCATATGTCCAGAAATAGCAAGCTGATTTGGCAGTGAATTAGCATTGAGAATTGCGAGCTAAGATAAATAAATGCATTGTAAAAATGTCACTGATATCATTGTTGCAGTCTTTCTCTTGAGTTTGCACAGATGAAAGGTATACATGGCATGTTTGAGCAGCAGTCATCGTGATAATCTAATGCTCTGGTGTATGTGGACCACCATCATCAGTACAGGAGCAGCTGGTGAATCACCTGTATGCTAATAAAACATGGCAGGTGGGTATAATGCCACTGTCTACTGAATATATATCTGAATAATATATTCTGCTGGCAAACTTCATTATACTACTACCTTTATGTAGGAATAAAAAGTAATGCCCTTAAGCAACTGTAATTTCAATGACGTAACATGCCCAAGAGGTTGGTGTAGGTACAAATCAGTGCAACAGTGTCCTAGTGACTCATAGGATGAGTCACCAAGCTAGCTATGAGAAGTATAAAACATAAATCTAGCCCCGTGCAGCTTACATGTCTGTGGTGATTTTTGCCATAGATAATGTCCCAAATGAGCACTTGCGGGCAATATCAGTTTTGTAATCAGCAATTTTATATTCACTATCTCATGAAAAGAAATGCGCGATAGGTAGATTGCGTGACAGGAATCATGAAAAAAATAGAAAAACTAGCAGCAACCCGGGGTAGCCCGTTGATTGATAGCAACTATGTTGCAGTAAGCTATTACATGGCGAGTCTATCAGTTACAGGGACGTATATATTCATATTAACTACGTGTAATAAGGTTTTGACACTACATATAGTTTGCGCCATATTACGACAAATCATGCACTATCAGGTGTGTTTTTGACATGATGCACTTATTCATTTATATGCGTGCCCTGTTACGGTTGTATCTTAAGCGAAGGGGCTAATTCATTAAGAGTTTGTTACGATGAATTGAGGGTATTAGTGACTTAAAGGCAATTCATGTAGTTGTAAATTGGATGTAATATGCCATTCGGCTGATACTAGATGCATGAGCGCATTTGCAGTGTACAGTTTCATTAGGGTTCTTGGAATAATCTTCGAATTTCGAAACATTAAGGCTACTAATTTTACGCAGAATCATATTTCTTATATAGGCCATATTATAGTTTGTGATTATTGCCTCAGTAAATTATTGTTCTGTAATGTCATCTGTGACCTGACCAACCAATGTATGAATCGGATATGTGTGTTTCATGGCGCTTGCGCACCCGATCCGCTCGTACAGTCACATGCCGATAATCTTATCATTACTTATCATCATTATTCTGGCTCAAGTGAACAGCAAATCAAAAAAGCATGAAATCCACACGGCAAAAATAACATCCTACGAAGGGACCATTATTGCCCGTTTTCCAAATAATTGTATCAGGTACGATTCATTACATTTTAAACTTCGTGATTTCGGCTGAACGATGGCGAGAATCATAGCTTTCGGTTAACGTAAAGGAAACACTTGGTCCCAATTGTCTCATAAACATTGGCCGTTTTAAAGCAGTCATGTATCCAACCAATGGGCTTGAGAGTACATTCTCCCTCAATAATTTAGAATGTTATCTATCTTGTTTTAGTTAACGTAAAGAGCAAGTAAAAAGAAGAGTGACGGGAGGAGTCATTAGTGCTTATCATGAATGATAAATCAGACAGGTGATTCATGTAGTGCTGTCTGAATCAAGCGGGCATCCATTATTACGTCATATGTAAACTCGGTATATGTTTTATAAGCAATCAGCCTTTGATATAATTGGTTGACAAAATCCGATGTGGTAAGTGCTACTCAAGCTGTTTTCGATTTCATTAAATCAACCAGATAAGACAACAATCAAGTTACTTTTGCGGAGAGGAGCGCAAATTGTAGTAATCAGATCCAGATATATAAACGGACGGCTATGTACAAACTGTTAGATTTTGTATCAATAATTATACAAGGCAGTTGGAGCAGAACACCAAGGCGTAGAAATGCAAACATGGAGGGTACGGGAAAGTGAAAGTGACTTATTCCCTCACAATTCGATATTTAGCGGCAGTGTAATTATGTTGAACAAAGCAAAGTAACATAATTGACGTGAAAAATCGTGCAGGCAAATGTCAGTTATTGATAATAAAAAGGATAAGCCAAGTTCGCATTAGACCGGAAGCAGCGTAAAAGGAGGAACATAACATGCAAAACGCCATTGGGGTGTTCCAGGCTAATATATATCGTTAAATATACCATGTTATCAACTGAACTGGTACATCGCATTATAATAGCTTACTGCACAGCAATCGATACTCCGTACCGAATGCAACTAATAGGTCAGGATGCAAACGGCGACGTGCTTATCACGAAAACGCTTAAACGCAATGGTCAACTGCATGGCTATCATTACTGCTGTCAGTGCTTCTCTATCTTTCTTCTCCTCGATGACATATATCAATTTAGCAATAATAGTATAAATTCTCTCGACAATTTGTACAAGTACAATAAGAGCAGCTTTACGACAGAGTGGTTTGTAAATTACCACTGTTGATTACAATGCAAATGACGTTAATCCTGACAAACATGCAGAAAACGGCACAACAGTGCCACAATATAACATGATTCAATCAAACACAACCTGATCTAAGGGCAATTTGGGTGGTTGGAAGCATTTTTATTCGGCACCATGTGAGTCTAGTCACTTATTAAGATCTTATATGACCCACCTGTCTGTCGTCGTACCTGCGTGTCTATGTATCAGTCCTCAAAGTGCGCGCTTTCGGATCGAAATTCGACTTTAAAGACGAGTCCGGTGTATCGAGACGACGAGCTTATGAATAATTAATCGCCTTCGCGTGACGTCAGCTCCGGCATTGTTTTCACTGCGATGCGATATCTGCGCTACGTTTAGCGCAAACGGGCTGCTGGTAATTTCGCTATTTCGTCACTTCAGGAGAGCGACGAAGAGACATGGGATGGCACAGATCATTAGCAGACCATCGTTGCTTCGGCAGAAATGAGCGATTCAGACGTCTCCGATGAAGAGAAAAAAAAAAACACCGCCGATGTCACTGAGAACGAGCTTACTTTACTGACGTCACATTTTGGGTCTGAAAATGTCGGGCGCGCTAATTTGAACGGACATCCTATCAAATGTTTGCCTTAACTAATCAGATGTGACGGTTATTGTACCGGTTTGAGTTTATTGATCACATTATGAATTGATTTCAGCAAAGTACCTATAACCGTGCGATAGGCACTTTAAAGTGCCACTGTTAAGTTGACTCAGAGCTATAGCCTATATTTATTGCATTACCTTGCTCTCTCTTGCACAAATAGCCTCGTGAGTAACAAATAAAAACCACCGACATACCACATTTCTCCGCCGAATGATCACGCAGATCAAGTGCGAACAGTTATGTTGATTGGCAAAATTCATTACCGATTCTTACCGCACGTTGTATAAATAATAAAAAACATTTATTGGGTTATTATTGTGCTTCGCATCACCCACGAACTTCCTGGTTCTACTTTAGTAAAATAAGATGTACATCGGAAAATAAACTCTACATGAGATTTCATGAGTTTGCACCTTTACAGTATTACTTTTAAGGCAGAGCATTACTTTCTCGTCGCTCACATTTGCACTAACTATGCTATTAAATATCTAAATTGCGATTTCCCCAGCCCCCCCCCCACCCACTTTCCTTTCGACCTTTTTATTCTATCTTACCTCTGTCACAGGAATATTGTTCCACATTGTTTCTCAAGATACATGAGTAAATGATTAAAGACAAGGAACGAGGTTAGTTACAGCTACTAACCATGATCTGTTACGCCTTATCTTGGTAATGTGATTGCTGAAACTGTCGTAGAGAATATTAAAGAGGCTATTCAGCCTCATATCGGGCACTCGGGGATCATTTTGTTAATACATTACTACGTTCAATGCAGACATAACTAAAGCCACAAACCGTAAACTGTACATGATCGAAAATCATGCTGTTTAAGTTTCAACATTAATATTTGACTTGAAATGTTTATGATGTACGGTAGAAATATGTTTATCTAGTTGTGTCGCTCCGTCGATAACGATGCCTCCCTAAAACCATGAACCACACGAATGTTAGCTGTGAATCATTATGCGCTCTGTTCCTGCCCCGCTATCTATGTGTATGCTTCTGCTTAGGTTACGAAAAGTTGATATCATCAAATCCTCACTTGTTAAAGTTGTGGGCATCAGTGCGCAAACATTTAACTGACAAGAAAAAAGGTGTGTTGACATCCAAATTAAGGATCTATTTGCAGAGACAGCAGCACCGCGTAGCGACTGAAAGTCTGAGATCTTAAAACTTTTGGGTCTTAAGGTGCGGTTGCCAAACAGCTTGCTAGGCAAACCTCGTTATGCTGCTGAACAGTCTCTTTAATGACAAGGAACGACATTCTCTTTGAAAGTGGAAGCATTTGGTTGCAAAAATTATTTGCAGTGTGTACCCATAATTGAACACATCACTGTTATATAAACGCATGAGCAAAGTGCTACAATATATGGGTACAGTGATGTCTTCATGATTTAAGGAAGCAGAAGCAACAGGGATAAACACTTCAACCCTCCAACCTCGTGGATCCAGCAAACAGCTGCGTCATTATTAGTTGAACTGCTCGCGACAATTGCCTCAGATATAATGTTTCCGTGTCAGGTTTGTAGCCAAGTAATAAGATATTTGCGTCTTGTTGATGGACGTCCGAGGTGACGTATTTGCGAGCCTCAGTGGCTTATACCATGAACTCCAACGCCACGGAAATGGCGACATTCGTATCATGTCGCCGCTCCTTTTACGCAGTGACCGAATCGCCTAATAGCAAGCCATGTTTAGTGTAATGTACATGCGTCGTGTTTGCTCCTCTAGAACGTATGCTTAGATTCAAATGGTCCCGCTTTCGAAGTACAGTGTATTTTAAGTATGACTTTAATGTGACCTGTAGAATAATCAAACTAAAGAATGTAACAATCAACGGGGGTAAGCCATCATGAAGCAACTTTCCGAGCCTTGCGATACAAAGTGTAAAAGAAACGGCGGACCGCCCTGGGATCGATAAAGTCATTTCTCTTAGTGGTAACAAGGTATAATGAGATTCAATCGTTCATTACATGGATGAGTGAACGATAACAGGAAGTCGTTATTGGAGGGGAGATGTCATCAAGCATTGTGTGATAACTAATAATAGTATATAAAATGCATAGATTATCAGCTAAGAATTTCAAAAGTAAGTGACTTGCATTTAAATCACGTTATGACAGATCAACGTTGTTAAGCCTTTTCATACGTGTTCGCTAGCTCGATCGCGAGCCGAGGACACATGTCTTCCTCAAGCTCTGCTTCTGTGATTTCATATTATTTAGGTCGTTATAAATTATTTTTGTAACACCGACATTTCCTCTTTCCTTTATCTAAGAAACTAAGCATCGTTTCGCACGACGCGCTAATACGTGTTTCTTAACGTTTTGAATTGTATGTGGCGAGGACGCCGGTGCAGGGTCAGTAGCAGCAACGAATGATTAAGACATATTAATTTTGACAAGCAACCCACTCAGTCATTCCACCCCTTGAAGGATTGTCACACTGGTCCGGGTGTGCGTATTATTGATCACGAGCATGTTACACTATTTTGATGGCTAATTACCTGATGGACTTTCACCTCAATGATGTAGTGAGTCCGGTGATAGCAGATGAGTACGCCCATGTAGGATAATGAATCGATAATGCCTATGCATGTTTACTAATAATTGATCGAATACAACTACACTCTCAACTTTTTGTAACATTGCCTCATGTGATGGGCAAATGGCTCAATTTCTTACGCAACACACAATCCAGTGCTCTCTATTTTCGGCAGATAACACATTCTTATATATAACAACATATTAAGCAGCCGTATTAATCCGCGGTGTAAATATTATGTTCCATATTGTGTTTCATTTTGTTGTTCAACCACATTGTCCAGAACAATTGAGCCGTACATTGTTACTGTATTTACTGATAGACTCGACGCAAGGCATTATTTGAAGACGGTGTTCATTTTAAGTTATTCCCATCTATCCCTAAGTGAATATCTGTTCATACTATTCAGCCACTCCCAATACATGGCTTGCCAGCATTATGTTAAATATATGGCCGATGCGCCTGGCATTTACTGTTTGCAGTATGTATCGTTGGTTACACACCCTTTGTGTGTTGAACACTTATTACTTGCAGTATTTGTCAATAATGTCACCGCAGTTCAGAAGATATCCGTATTGTATCACTAGAACTATACCCTTAGTGCCGAGAGGAGTGAACTCAATGCTAACGACCACGCATTATGCTTGTGTTGTTCGAGCAGCGCCATTTGCAATGCAGTACTATAGTCAAAGTACACTTGATAATACATCTCTCACCACATGATTACCTCTCCTTTGTAGTTAGTGCAACATCTGACATTTTGTATCCCGTTCCAAGTCTCTAGCTAGCTGGCGTTCGTTGATCAACAACTTAACTAGCTAATCAGAACGTACCTAGGGCATCAGTCGAAATTAATATCGTTATTCTTTTGAAATTATCATTTATCCTTATTCACACGACCAAGATACATTTACATAAAACTGTGATTATTGAGTTGTGTTAAATGTTGCTCAAGTATTCTTACCAACAAGATAAGACCAATGTTGTGCAGTAATATAAAAAAAAATAATAACTAAAATACTTTGGTTAGATCACTGAAAATGATTTTATTATGGCCACGTCAATAGGCAAACATCAGAAGCAAACTGAGTAATAATAATTCAATGTAACGTACTATTAGTGACTCTAACACCTGGTAGACAAACCACCAGGTGCGAGAAACTGTTAGAGCCGACACGTACCGTTAATTAGACGCATTAGTCAGACGTGTCAGAGCGCAACTGATAAGCGCAGGAGGCAGCTGTCGAAAGAGGGATCGCAAACCTCCATGACAGTCTTTAAAATATTCTCCCAGGCTGCCCCGCAGCGAACCTTTAACGATACTGCGAATCAGGCATAGTGATCAAGGGGTGGAATTAGACGAGGATGGATGTATGGACGGAGGGGATCGTTGGTCTGATGTCGGAGATGATGGCAGGAGAATTGGGCCGGTCAGTAGATATCAGAGAAGATAGTTATGGTAGATTATGGGGTTCGCGGAGGATGTGGACATTCAAGGGAAGAAATAGACTGGGTCATAAAGGTGATATTGGAAAATAACACACGAATGCTACACTGCTTTGATGAGTCAGAGGTGCGGGGCTTAGAGGAGCGAATGTTAGCGTAGTGATCACCAGAGGAGTAGAGATAGGAGAGAGGTGAGATAAAGGGGTAGGCGACACATAAGCTTTTGGTGCTTATTGTCGCATAATGGTTCTCGGACAAATGGGATTATCATCTCGGATGCATGACTGATCCCTGACATTGACTTGTTTCTGGTAATTTGTCTCACCCTTTGCAAGCGTACATTGAAGTTATTCTCACATATCTCTGCATTCAATCTCAGCTTTAGATTTCATCTCAGCCCTTACACCCAAACTTTCTACATTGAAAATGCACTCTTTTCGCCGTTTTCACACAGAGAGTTCACTGGGCGTTTCTTTAATTACCTTATCGTAATCCCTTAGCTACTCCTGCACGAGCTCAAGGTGATCATCAGCATTGAAGTGATACTCCAGTCATTCATATGATTGTGCTTTATTATAAACGAATATTTATCAGTTTGAGTGAAATTGACCCAATGGATGAAAGCAACTTAGCCATGATTTATCAATAAACTTTGGGAAGACGATGTTGGTGCATATATTTTGGATTACTCCATATGAGTCACAACTTAATGCGCAATGACTTTGATACTTTCATTTGTGACCATCAAACTAATGATATCATAACCTAGTTAGTTTGCCCGTATCACTAAAACAAACATATTCTGGACAAAGAGTCTCACCTTCATGCGTAATGGCGTTCAATGACTTTTGATATTCTTTCCCACTCGTTTATTTGCTTTCACTGACACGGCTACACCATCTAAATTGATTTGAAGTCATATATAACCCGTAGGTTGATAATAACCTATTGCTTATTTATATGAAAAAAATGAATATTTAACAATTAGATAAATTATGTAAAGACCAAAACAAAAGATTAAACAAAATCATATTGGTCCTCAGGGAAATTGTGGATTATCCACCAGTTGTATTGTGCTTTGAGGAAAGAGAAAGAAATGATCTAGAGGGTGGTAAAGAAAGCAATGCGGACGATCATCTTGGTGCATATCACCATCAGCCAATTCCAGCTTCTTGCTCAGGTGAAATTCCTATAGTAATCCTATAAAATCGGATTGCACAATTGATTGCACAACATGAGCGGCAATGTATTTGAAAAGCCTAGTCATATACATATTCCGGGATAGCTACTTTAATTCCTGGTCTTTCCATCGTCAATACATAACCCATAAGCCATTTTCGTGAACGCTCTCTTGCATCATTACCCAGTTACATTCGAATTTCCCTCATGACCGATGTCTCAGCATGCTTAACAGGTTGACAAGTTAGCTTTGGTGACACCACTCTTAACTCAATTATGAAGACATTTGCCAGATGTGCTATATTACACCGGACTTCCACTGTTTGTAACCTGCGTGATTACACCACCTGTCAGGTGTCGCTTCAGAATTGCATCACTCTTCGCAAGCAGACGCGTAATGACCCAGTTAAAGTGATTTTTCATCTGCTACACCTTATAGATCTCGCTCTATATGCGACGCATTCCTACTTGGCAATCTAAAATCGTATCTACCGCTTTTAGTGCTGCATCAGTACTCGCGAATAGGCTGAGCAAATGTATTTTCATTCCGTTTCGCGGATAGCATGCTCCATGTGTTAGTAATTGTACTCTGTATTATGGACTTACGTGGCATTTCTGTCAGCGAAAAACCTGTAGGATGTACGGCCTCTCCTGTGTACATATTCATCTTACGACGACGTATAAAAAAACATGACTGAAATATCAAGAATTAATGTACTCCTTGTCGCATTTTATGGGTTGTGTGGTTCTGCCATGGATTTGTTGATACGATTCCGCGACTAGCTACCTTCTTATTGCTTCTACTCATCATTAAACTAAAGCTGCCCATTGTTTTGGCCTTGTTTAACCATAATCCCCTCATTTATTGTGGCCCCTTCTGTACCTGTTCTTATAACCTAACTTAAGTGCATGGTCAAAATCACACTGAAGACAGATTTATATTTCAAAGGATGCAACTTTAAAGGATTTATGAAAACATCAATGCTGTATAAAATTTTTCGTATGACGTGTATAAGATGAGCAAAGTAAATAATTTCGATAAATAGTTATCTGATCCATGAAATGCCTTGCCATAGGCAGATTAGTCAATTTTATCGCTCCTGAGTCTGCTCCCTTTTGCCATTCAATCGATACATGACCCATCTAGTTATTGCACCCCTACATTACTCTGCCATCTATATCATATCGGGCAGCAATTGAGCTTGTCGAACATAATCCAAACCCTTACGCATCCAAACCGAGTGCACAACACGTAAAAACGTAAAATTGAGACACATGGAATGGCGCAGTTAGGGAAAATAGAAGTTTGTGAATACGCCGATCAGCTCATTGTATGTCATCATTATTGATTTTATGGTGTATACTTCACTTATTGCCTTATGGAAGCAAATACACACACAAAAATCACATAAGTAAAATAAATAAAAAGTAATTTATATGTATCCATTGCACGCCACCATTATGCGTCCAACATGATGACATTATCAGACTGGCAGTCTTTAGCATGCATGTCTTATTAAACACACATTGTCGCAATTGCTAAATTGCATTAAGTGTAGATCAGTTGCACAGCAGCAACATATCCACCGCTAGCAGATGTAATGCTATTAGGTGTTTGCCCTTTAATTGACTTTTATTCTTACAGTGAATGTGGCAAATACTATGACCTCAATTGTGCGGTCAGTAAAATCTCTTTGTTCAATTAATAGCACTGTTTGAAGCCCATATTCGTCATCTAAAACCTAAAGACATTGAGCGGCAAATATGCCGCTTTAATCTATATTGAAGTAAAGGTTGCAGTAAGAGGATATAATTAATCGAATAACATGCCCACAGACGTATTATTTTGTGAGGGTGTATATGAGTAAGAGGAGACCGACGACATCAAATGCTTAGCAAAAGCTTCTGTGGTTGCCATAAGTACCTCTTTTGTTAGTTTACATTCAGTGGAGGCTCATATTTAAGTGTAGTGCAATAATTTCTCTCTGTAACCGTAGGCAATGTGCCTGGTATGGTGTAGAATTAAGCTGCGGATAAGCAACTTTTCGGCTGAATCTCATTCCATCTCATTATAATGAGACCCGCTCTGTAGCCTAGTATTAAACGCTTGTAAATAGCGGTCAAATAGTAAGCTCTATTTGCAAAATTAGGAAAATAGAAATCAAAGGGGGTCATCATTTGCCGTCGTTTGTTTGCTGTGACATGTATGCTTTGTTGCCATTTTTGTGTCTCGGACTTATACTGCATCCGATTGCATCCAGACAGTTTTCTACTATATACACCTGTATGGCTATTACGCGGTCGGAATTACCTGAAATCTCGATTTGGATCGAAAATCATTGGTACCAAGAATTCGCAATACCACATTTTCGATTTTCTCTTGGCTGGGATATTTCAGCAAGCAACGGTATACATTCCATAGAACTAGTCGCTTCTACAGGAACCGAAAGTTTTACCCTAAACCCTGAAAATAACACATTGACACAACTGACGGACAGATCGGCCATTGGAAGCACTCTAGAAGATTTGATTCAAGCCTTATCGCCGAGTTACGTTATGAACTAATGGAGCTTCTTGTTATACTGAACTCGCTGAACTCGCAGAGAAACATTGTGAATGACATACGACTGTTATCTCGACTGTACTCATTACTATACCTCGATGTGCCGGACAACATAATCACTGACCTAATATTCAAAGTCTCTTTGCTTCCAACATTGGCAAGTTTGAATATTAGAAGCAATCCGTTAAACGGCAGCCTAACCAAAATTCGTAGCAATGCTACAGTATCAGTTATGTACGCATACATCTGTAACTTATCTTGTCTGCCCGACGTGTCATGCATTGGCTCCACTGTGACGCGGCTGTTGTGAACCACAATCTTGTAACGCATCTTGATCGTAACATCTTGAGCACGCTGATCAGCCTGGAGTATCTCAGCATTGGCCATAATCCATTGGTCAGTACTGACGGCACCGAGCTCCTCGCCACTACATTAATCTCACTTTACAGACGGTTGATCTTGGGAAGAGTTGGCATCAAGGGCCCTCGCCATTGTCAGATGCAGCTGTTATTGTTACCGACCTCGCCATCTGTAGGCTTCCTCTTACGCACCTGGATACAGTCTATAATCTGATAATAGCAGGCTACGTGCGTTGAAAGTACTCGACCTTCAGAACAATATACTCACCAATTTAAGCTGGATGCTCCTGTTGAATGCTACACTCACCACGTGTATCCTTAAAGGCTATAATATCAGCTTCATACATGACGGACTTCTAAATGACAGCTGGCAATGATTGACAATCCTTTAATTGCAATGCCTCAGGTGAGCACATCAATTTTCAAGACGCAAACACGTCTGCTACACATCAAGAATGGATAATATGCTCTTCATACAAGCGTTAATTTGCATCCCGCACATTCTCTAGCTCAAATTAACCGTGATACAAAGGCAGCACATCCAATGATAAACGATTTCAACTTGTAACTCATGGAATTGCTTTATTTGTCTAGAATTAATTGCGATGTGTGCAACAGCTTTCTCCTGCACACTAGCCTTTCCACCTAGACCTCGTCGACATTGCTATACCTTGTGACTCGTGTTGGCTATGGCTGCATGAGCTGACTCGATTGAAAGGCAAGGGACAACTTGCATCATTTACTGTGAAGCATGCTACAAAACCATGTGTGTCGGGTCCGCCTTCACTGCTCAATTTGACATGGAACAAGAGAGCAATTACCGACCTCAAATTACCAGGTTCCGTCCGCATTAGAAATTTAACAATTTTCAACCCAGTTTTAATTCAGTATGCTGGTGACAAAAACATGAGTTTGCCAAAGCAGCGTGATAGCCTCGGTACTGTTATTCTATCCGTTTACTAGTCATAAGCGTATAGGAACATTACAGGTATTACATTCAATATTTATGGATCTTAAGGTGGCCGGTTACACGGATGCCAAATCATCCAGGCAGCATCTCACCCGATCACCACTTGGCAGGAAAATATCAACATTATATAACTAGCAGAGTTTAATATCGATGTAAACTTACATTGTGTGGTTGAATTCA
>CM067343.1:10157104-10172096 GCA_034190875.2 Urechis unicinctus | reverse complement strand
TTTGTGCGTATAATGATCTTTACATATCCACAAGGTTTTGCATCATAAATTGGGCTTATGTAGCTGTTTTCCCGTCGGGAATATTAGATATTACGTCTTCAAAGCCTCAGTAGCATCTCACGTAGCCTCGCAAAATATAGCTAGTTGAAGGAGGAAAGGGCAGAATGTGGGTGGGTTGGTTGTTCGGTTGGTGGATTGTTTGGTTTGTAGGCAAGTCCCATTAAAGTCAATTGAACACGTATAACCAGCAATGAATTCCAATGTGAATGTCATATTGCATGAGCGGGGAAGCGACAAGAAGTCACAATGTTGGACTGGATGGATGGGACGCGTATATATCACTCTGCAATATGTGCATACAAGGCTTCTTGAGTCATGGATGCACTAGTTTAGACCAATGATATATCAGCAACATCATACGGCTTTCGAAGGGAAAACCATCTTGATCAGTTTCGTGTGTACACTTCTGATGGCTGGTTGGTTTGCGACTTTTAAGCGTGACGTTTTAAGGTCGACATTTTCTAAAATTGCTTGTGAATTCTTTGGGCAAAGTAAGCTTTAACTTGACCAACTATCTAAAGGTTTTATTTCGATCTAGACCACCGACATTTTAAAAAATTGCTCGTTAATTATTTTGACAAAGTAAGCACTAACTTGACCAAATATCTAAAGGTTTCATTTCGAACCAGACTTCCGACTGTTTTTCGGCAAGCTGATAATTTTAAATCCTAAACACATTCGTCATGATCCGTTTCTGGTAGTTGGTAAACTTTTATAGATGACATTTTTACAGAAGCCAAAAGCTGAATATTAGTGATTCATGATAACTCAGTCAAATTCCTATCAATGATACATACAGTTGCCGGTTGTGGTAGACTGAATCAATAGTGAAGCATTACAATCCAAACGCCTTATTAGAATAAGTGTATATTTGCTAGCGCAATATGCTGACCAGTTTTGAGACTTATTTTGAGAAAAAATTAAACATTGAGCGTATTGTAAGATTTTATGGATGTCTATGACGTCACATAGATTGACGAGGATGACACTGGTAACACATGTCCAGTCCATTGTATTCCCACAAATAACGACATCACACCATTAATATTAGCCTAGTTACGTTATATTGTAACATTTATAATAAGTATATATGCCACATCTTATTTGTATTTATGCCTAAACGTGACTGCTCAAGAAAACATTTCTACCGCGCGGTTCAATCGCGCGTTCTAGATTAGCAACTAACGTGGAGGCAGTTAAATGCCATCAACGCACTCGGTGTGCGTATGTAGCCTGTAATTAATTTCTTTGTTTACAGAAAATGTCAAATATTATCCGATGCTAAAGCATTTTCACCATGATACGGGAACGGTATAGCTTAACTGCTCTCTGTTTTAAATGACAGAATGTCGGCAAGGTCAATATCGAGCTTTCAGAACCGATATTTCAGCTGGATGCGCAGTGACTCGGATGCGGTCTGCTTGCATTATATCCTTGAGGCTGTTTCCGACATAGCACACAGTGATACCGACACTTACGAACAGGTGTACATTACATGCTAAATTGCCACTTGTTACGCCACATAGTGCACGTGTTGGTACTTTACATGCTTTACGTTCGCAGGAGGTCTTGTACCCAATCCTTAATGATAAATAAATCGAATTAATTTTGGTGTGTTCGACGCCGATTTCTCAGCGTAATGGATATGTGTTCAGGCAGACGGCAGGTAATTTGCTGAGCTTTTACTGTTGATCAATTAGTCCCTCTAAAGAGCACCTGTCCCCCGTGTGTGTTGATCAATATGCACTGACTGCTTGTTTATATCAGGTAAAGAATGGTCCCCAGACGACACGAAAACGAGTTCATACTAGGGGATACGAAATATCTGTTGCTCTGACTACATATCTGCATTTCAAATCGATGTGTAAACAATACACGAAAAAGATGGAATATGTTATGGCGCGATTATCTGTTTATGGTCTGCTCAGGTACTGAATGTATGGATTTCACAAAGATTTCATGTGTTTTCATACAATGAACTTAAGCGTATGTCCCGGTACATATCGTGCAGTCTCAAACACATTAGCCTTTAATTCTGTATGCAAAAGTCACATGATAATCTCGGTATGACCTAATACCTGGTAGCTTAAACTGATACAAAATGTTGCCTCGGATTCGGCATTTAACTATTCATGGGTGACAGCTATCACAATTGGAAGGGGGCAATAATGAATCATATGTAATACTTAATGATATAATGGCTTTTGATGAGTGGCCTTTACTATTTCAGAGGTTTGAAGTGATTAGTCATTTCTATATGATTGCCTGAGTCATTCTCTCAATAATGACCATGTTATTGTCCGTACTATTTTCGGTCATCGTCACACTGCCTCTCTAACGTGAGTTTTACCGATGATCAGGGAAATATGTTTCTCTTAATCCCACGTCAATATTTGTGAGATCGCACGTCAAGTTTGGGACAATTTAATAGGCTTATTTCTCCGGATTCAATTTCATTCCTTGTTCTCAATAGAGATAAGCCATTGAAAGATCAGCTATTCAATAATATTGTTGGAAGTGTCCACTTCGTGCCAATCAAAGTTGTAGGAGTTCGTGAATAACAAGACAATAGGCAATGCACTTGCATCATGCTTGGCGGGCAATTTTCACATCCACAAAACACTGTATCTGATAGAGCACGGCTATTACACACTGGCCGAAGAAAAGATTTTGATTCAATGTGCTACTTCACAATCCATCCTGATTAGGATTAATTAAGTAGATTCAATGATTTTACAATAATAAAGCGTTTTCTTTGTATTTAATCGATGCATGGATCCGGTGGGATGCCAAGTAGCCTAGAATTGAATGCAGCCTTGCCATTGTGAACCGGGATACAGAGCCGCTAGACTTACACTCATTCACCCACTTGTCCTGCCATATTTTGATTTAGTCATCCACATGCAACATAACTGGCTTCACAGGCGAACATACCTACGCCAACCCCATGCTCTACTCCAGCTCGCATAGGGACCTATCAGCGCTATACTAAATGACAATAGTGACTATGACACAGGATCAGTTCCGCTGTCATTTTCGAACTATAAGCAAAACATCTGATTGATTCAATGACGGTCTATGAGCGATGGCATGTACGCCAGAAATAACAATGTGCTATATGGTATGAATAGTATTGGACGCCATATGGTATCAACTGGCATAATGCTGGTCGTCGGAAGAGCTGTATGACACTGTGTATAGTATACATCTTTGCAAACACTTGTCATTCTGCTGGCCGTCGGAACCGCTGTGTGGCGTTGTGTATACAATATATCTTTTTGTTCATCTGATCGATGTTTGCAAAAGACTTGCTCATCAGGAGAAGAACCTTAGCGACGAAACGAGACGCAGATGTGTCAAACTGCGGCTTTGATATAAGCGGACAACTTCAATATCAAGCCATTTTAACAGCAAATGGTAGTCAGCACTCCATGGTGTAATTCAGGCCTTGACTCTCTATTCGTTTGTAAAATGCTATCGATTATCTTGACCAATAATACTTATCATCTAAGTTATTAATGGCGGCCAAAATTGACCGCAATAATACAGGTTAGTATGGGAACTGATTTCAACAGAATCAAGGAGCTTGCCCGTTCTGCAAATAGTACACTCCGAATCTAAATTAGCATAAAGATAACGACACTAAACCGTTCTAAGCAAGAAACACGCCAAAAATGCGCCACATTACTTAATGCAATAATGCGAGCCATTAAATCTGAATTTGAGGCCTTCTTTGTCTAGTTTGCCGTTCATTTATTAGTGTCTGGTTCTGAAAGCGAAGACATGACTTATATACGTGAACATTTGCCCTGACGGGTCTGTATGGCTGCTGACGTTGAGAATCAGTATATGACAAGTCTATTTCGCCGATATGGTGCCACAAACACTACGAAGCTGCGATTTCAAACGGATAATTACCAACATAACGCCTTATTCATTATAAGTTTCGGAATTTACAAGCATGATGTGTCAATGCAATCCCGAGTGATGCAATTGTGTAGACTGACTTTGACAATGTAAGGAAACAATGACCATCTCATATTATACCTTGGCAGCAGCAACAGTACTGTTGAAACGAGATGAGGCGAATGCTTATTTAATTGTCGACCGTCACTGTTAGAGATGATTAAGGATTTCACATCTCTGTTTTTTGATAGATGAGTGTTGTGCTGGTAAAGAAATTGCTGATACTCGAGGTAAAAATAAGGCAACACTTTGCTGCTGTTTACAAGGAAACGGAAACAAAAAACACTTTTCCATATGAGCAAGTAGCCACCACAGACTAGACAACATAAACGGTAATACATGCCTTAGTGTTCTTCAAGGCTGAACTTTGATGCATATGCGACGCAATAATGCGATGCATATGATGTGGACATATGGCTTAGTGAATTGCTGAAACACGGCCGTACAAACCTCGATGGTCGTTCATAGAAAATGTAGGTATTGCCTTTGTGCTTCGTTTGTTTTTCAACCAGGTAAATTTCTTTTCAGTGGTAAAGTATTCATGCATAATATATTGGGCTGTAACAACATGATATGGTGTCGAAGTTAAATCGACATTAATCAGTCACACGTATATTGAGCGTAATAAGGCTGACGACAGGATTGCCATTACAGAATAATTATTTTGCGACACAACGATATAGAAAACGTGAAATCCCGTGTTCGTACAGCAGGTATAAATTGCTTACAAGATTGATCTTTTGTAGGAGATGTGGCTGCAAATTAGTCATTGATTGATAGTAACAACAAGGTGTATTATATAACACAGCTCCACTGAAGATTCTTAAGGCAAACTATTGAGTTATTGTGGTATCATATGACGAGCATAAATCAACATTCTGCATGCTAACTAGATAATGTTTCGAAAAAATTACATTGAAGTTAAATAATATCTGCTAAAATACTATCATTTATGTTAGTGCACGATCAAATAAGAAATGATAAGCAAAGCAAAATACCTGAGCAAGTTACATATGCAGGGGAAGCGAGTCGTATGTATCTTCACTGATATCGTTAGTTCCATACTATTCGTCTCCAATTATAGGTGTTGTTGACTGCTGTCTATTCTAACTGACAGACGTATCATGATATATCACGTCCCCAAATGGAATGAATTGTTGTGCCTAGTGACCCAACAGCTGATTTTACACACGTGCGATATTTCCCACAGCTGCATCGACAGCGAGATACCTCGCTCTCGTTATACATCTACGATACATTCCCACTAACAACATACTTTCTTTGCGATAAATTATACACATCCTCTTCCCGGAAATAAACTCGTAGAATGAATCATTCTGTTTTTAATTATTCATTCTACTTTGCACAATCGTGCTGCGAATAGACCTCTTGCATAAATCAACTTACAGCTTCACTGATATTGTCGTTAGAGGACACATTAACCATTGAGCATGCGACTTCCATTATCGAACCACAATAAGTTGCCTCGCAGAAAGACACTTTGAGATGACAATTCATTGCTTTTGAAAATCACACCATTGCCTTTGCCTATGGGAGAATTTGATGATGTATCGGATCTTCTTACTGTTTAATATTTCCTTGTCAGCTGTAACGACGCGGTGTATATCATAGGTTGACAATGGGAGGACATCATTAAGGCCAACTACCATTTGTTGCTTCTCATATTGCATCAAGATGTTACAGACCCACAGAAACATTTGAGATACACTTTTAGTAAACGGTTTTTCTGGGCATCAGGTTATCATAATTTGCTGGCTAGAAACAGATCACTTTAGAATATTGTTTTTTGTTGAGCTGATGTGCTTGGGCGCGCTCAGACAAACGTGATGCCCTCTAATTTAATGGTATTTTGTAGAAGACAAGGTCGACTTACCCACTGTTAGCGAGACGCTAACACACCCAGTGTGTCTTACCATCAGGGTGTCATGCAGTAGTATTTGGCAGATGATAAAGTGGAGTAAACGTTGACGCAAGGGCCGAAGAGCTAAACGTATCTTGTCTTGATTTGCTGTAGCTGAGTGGGAAATGTGGCTGTCCCTATGAAGACCCTACCCGATTTTCGACCACCTTCTCAGCCATTTTGAACTATTATTCGTATCTAGTCACGCCCACACTTTTCCCAAAGCATGACCACTCTCAATATAAGTACTCCAGGAGAGCGAGTGTAACTACTACCATAGTGCCTAACCGTTTTGTCAGTAGTTTCTTTATTGTATCATGTTACCATGACATTAGTCGCCTGTGCTATGCCGCCATGTTTGTATTCAGCTTTACTCGAGTTTGACTTATTAATAGTCGAGGTTAAGATGTAAATATCAGATAGCATCACAACCAAACCCTTGTTGATATTTAATTGTGTCATAAAGTTGCCTCCCCCAAGTCAAGTGCTGAAGTTTGTTGCAGACTTCGCCACATGTGCAAGCGTGTTTCAAGCTTTGTCCATTATAAATGCTCGCAGCAAAGCTTAATACATTTGCAATCTATCGGATATTTACATCGCTGAGCTTTGCGTTTTTCTACTACGCCATCCAAATTACTTTTTCCACTGATACCATTGGAATAGGCAAAAAGGAGCATTCTGCCAATACAATATGTGATATCGGTTTATACAGCCAATTGATTCAGATTGGGTTCAATCTAACGCAAAAAACGTCATAATCACCGCTGTGCAATAGTTCAGACTTTCTTCAATCACATAAAATGTTTACTGCTCACCTGCCACTGTGATATAACACATTTAATGGAAATAAAGAGCGTTTTACCGTAACATGACATTTATTCTATTCAATATCGGTATTGTAAATGTGTAAACGCAAGTGATTAGGAACTGTAACTCACACAGGCCACGCCAATATGATCGAACCACTAAGCTCGCATTCATTTGCATTCCAAAGCAGTCAAGTTTGAAAACATGCTGACATGTTGGATTAGGTCTGCCAGAGATATAATTATAAGCGTTTAGTCTCACTACTACGAGGCACTTCCACTTGTAGCAAACCTATCCTCACTATTCGCGTCAGAGTTATTGCCCTCGAAATAAATTGAAAACATGAATAATACATCTACAATAGGAAATGTACTTTGTGTGGTGGCGCTACGAATAAACGTCTCATCAGTGGTTTGTCTTTGGGAAACATATCAACAAAGGGGCATGCGAATTTCTGTACTGAAAATGTCTGTGTTGCTTTGCAAAATAACTCATTTTGGTAAATGATCATTGCTTGGAAAGTTTTTGCACTGTGCTTATCAATTCGTTTTCAATGGTAATCTCTGGCGTCTGGAGTTTTGAAGATTCAGAGAAGACGTGAAAGTGGTCAAAAGTCTGCATCTAACATGAACAGTCACATAGCTGCAGCGCCGTTTCGTCATGATAACCTGCCTTTTGTGCTCCTTAAGCTTGTCGTTGAAGTGCTAAGTGGTGCACTTGGCAAACACTTTATGGAAATCCCAGTATGCATTCCAGACTATCAGCTCATGCTCTTGGCACCGTCAGCAAAGTGTTATCTGCTCAATACCGACACAATATGTTGTCCAAGCCAGCCATGTAGTACTTAGCACAACGTCCCTGTAGCAGGACGAGTTTACGGGACGCACGACAACACAACAATTAAGTCATCTACTTTCTTTTCAACATTGCTGTTGTTGGTTTCAATGTTACAATGTCTCATGGAGGCTTATGCAACTACAGGATGGCAGGAATTTACCGATGTGATAAAAGCAATCAACAATTCTTACTGTACGTTTGTAGCCCTCGCGATTGCATCACCAAAACATGCTAGTGCATCTCACAATTTAAATTGACTAAGCGAAGAGATCCATCGAGTAGTTGTCCTTTTTAAGCCGATGCTCCCTACTGTTTGTTGGCATATTCGGATTGCATTTGGCCTGAACGATTGGGATTGCCAACGACAGCAGCAATGTATTACCATCGGCGAACATGTTCACGTATATAAGTGATCTTTTTGCTTTCAGACCTAGACTAAGCCATCTGTTAGTGGCCCGGTAGTCATTTCACACTTATAACCACCCCGTTATTTGTGCAAGCTGCAATTTTAGCTTAGCGCGTGCATCAAACTGCTAATTATCCTGTTGACGTAAACACATATGTTGTGTTCAAGAGAAAGTAGGACTTATTGTCTGATTTTCAATAGATTCTGGTCGCTTCCCATTGCTTTTGTTCAGTTTGAAATCATATTGTCTGAAAGAATATACGATGTTTTATCCTGAATTGTCATACATGTGCATGAATAGCTAAGATTCGGCCCTTCTGTTTTACATATCGCTAAAAAGAAAGCCAACAAAGCGTAATCCTTCCGGCATATTCCAACTGATATTTGGCCCATTTGCAAGAACCCTTTATCGCACTTTAGCCTTGTCAAAGGTACAAAGCCTGAGAGGTTTGTGCTGCAGAGCCGTGTCTGAGAATGCATTAATTTGTCAATCAAACGGATAGATGAGTAACCTTAGTAAATGCGACTGCAAATACTGCATGAGGCATATTTTGACCGATAACAGATATAGATTAGTTAGATGGTCAAGCCAATTATCCGTGTTAAACAATTTTATAACATACCACCAGCTAGATTCACTGATACACTCGTTTTCAAACTGCCTCTTATTCTTTTATTCTGGCCACTACTGGACTTTCATCGCCTTTTCACTACTCTCATCTTTAAAGTGATTAGTTGTCGATAACGCGTTTTGTATTGAAGACCTGCTGCGTTTTCGTTTAAACTGCCCATTTGACGAATAAATATCGCACAGCTCACCGTGCTTTTTAGCTTCGCAAAATCGATCGGCGTCTTATAATTTCATCTTTGTATGATCTGTTAAAACAACATCATACTTCCAGTGCATTCTGTTACCTGTAATTGACCTCTGCAGCAGCTAACTCGCTGGTTCCAAACGCGCCCCAACGAAGAGGTACTAGCGAATGAGGATGCTGTTCTTACGTATGATAAAGTAGTGGATTATTGAGAAGACTTTTTTTAATGAGAATTGGCATCCAGTTGACTGCCTGTAATGCATGCAACGCAAATGTAGTGCTCTTGGGTTCTGTTTAAAGATCCCTTAACTCTTAACGCGTGACGTGTAGGTTCCGTTTCTAGGAAGTTAAATATAATGTAGGAGTCATAAAAACATGTATATGTATGCATATATTTATATATATATATATATATATATATATATATATATATATATATATATATATATATATATATATATATATATATATGTATATATATATATACGTATATATATAAATATATATATATATATATATATATATATATATATATATATATATATATATATATATATATATATATATATATATATATATATATATATATCTATATATATATATATATATATATATATTTTAGTGTCTATTCACGAGAAGTCAGCCAGTACTCTTATATGGTACTTGCCAAGAGTGAGGCATGCATGAAGATAAGAACGATATAAAGGTTATTCGGTAAGAACATGTCAGCATATCAGGCCAACAAGCCGTATCATAATGGTGCTACAGGTGTCCACTTGAGGGAAGCTTTCATTTACTCTTTTGCGCCTGCTATTTAGTTCACTGTTCTCATCCCTTCAACACATGTATTGCTTCAGCATGTTGAAAAAGCGCCACCTGTCGGAATACATTGGCTACCTCCTGTGACTGTCTGCGTCTACTGCATTGCAACGGCGGTTGGTGTTGCTACTCAATAACTTCCACTGTATTTCCCGGTAAGAACTGAAAGTTCGTCACTCACCAAATCCCAGGTTACCCATCATGTTTACATTATTTGACGCATTCTCTGTCTCGAAATTCGTTTTGTGGCCCTGGTGCATAATATATTGACATTGATTTACGATATTACGGACACAATGACTCGAAATATGAATAACTAATCCTACCTTACTGTCTACACACGAAGAAACACCCGAGCACATTTATGATACAAATGCCTTTCTCTGCGAGCCATGACATTTTTTCCTATGCAAAACATGTAAGTGACTCCATTAATAAGGCGCAATATAAAGTTACTTAAGAGGAAACGCATCCTTATTATCCCTAACTCTATTGAACGACCTTCAAAGCCTGAGGGTACTGTTTATATTCCCTGTCTGACTGCATAACATCCAGGCAGGAGATCGTACTGAGATTTATTTCATGTGGAAATGGCCGCAGCGCTCGCGCAAAAGAAGAATCCATGCATCGTTTTAAGTAAAAATTTGCAATAAGTGATACATATGTTTATGCAGTTAGTTAGAACGGCAGGTCTGGTCCTATATTCGCTGTTACATACTATTAATAGAACTCGTGTAAATTACTAAATGGTCTAACATATGCATACGACATTCATAGCGCGTCAAACGGTTTTGTGAGAGAGCGTCTTGATTTTTGATGTTCGGCATCAATGCCAAATTAAAGCAATGCCGTGCAATTAGATCAAATGTTTTAAACTTTCAGGTAATATGCCTACCTGTGGCGGTTTATACGTGTATTAACAGAGCGCATAATACAAACTCATGCAAAGGACCAATAAAAACACATGCTCCATCCTTCATAAACGATGACGCGTAGAGACGAACTGACCCCGTAGATGTGTCTGTAGCAGGTATTATTTAATTATTTCAACATTTAGCGGTAATTATGTAAAACTTTGTTCCGTGGCCGCCATATTATCTCATACAAAAATTGCCCTTCTGAGCCAATTAGTCGCTACGTGTACAATAAACTTACTGATATTAGATAACACCCAGCAAAACTGAAACATACGCGATGGAAATCAACTTGTTTTGTGTTTATATGATTCTTTTTTCGGCAACCGGGCGGAAATATGCAGGCTACTAAGCTATTTGCTAATATCATCATGTATTGATAGTTATATGGCTCGGAACACTTACCTAGAGTGCACGATAGTATTTATGTCATGGAACGCATAATGAGCGCAAGCTCTTGCACGTTTCGTATTTCTCAACGGAATCATCAATATTTGCATATCGATATGGTTAGAGGTTCGTTTTTTTTCTATCCTCACAGTTGCAGAATACGATCTCCAAAGAAGGGATAGTGTAAGACATTACACATTCATCATTATCCCCCCCCACTTGCTAAGCATTGCACGTATCCATTTCACACATAAACATAACAGGACATGTCATAATATCCGTTACACTGAAAACGATACTTAATTAGCGGGTGGAGAAGCTTATATTAGATTAACTGATATCTTCTTATGCGAGGATATACATGAGCAGACAGTTACAAGGGTAACCTCGTGGAGATGGCATGTAACCAGTTGGTATGCAACACGAGTGGCTTTGAATCAAACGAAACTGGGTTCAGCTTGAGGAGAGCGCGAATGACCTCGGAGGCAACTGAAGGGCCTTCATTGTCAGACGGCATGCGATCCGATTCGAGTGGCACATCGTCACGCACAACTCAGGGGCAGCTGTATGAGAAGAAAGGTAAAAAGTGACGCACTCAGATCACTTTCTTTGGAAAAAAAATTTAGTCTCCTCGGTGGGGACACGAGCTTAAGTCAAAATATTGGGAATTCCTCAATCGCTTCAAACAGCAGACATCACGATGAGTCTATAAATATCTATTATGCATCAATTCATACATAAAACATACATACATATATAATATGCTCGTGATTAAGCCTCGGATTCCCATACTTCCTGCAAGTTCTTGCTCCTCATTGCCATTGCGTTATGTGGGTCGTGTGCCTTAAATAAGATCAATGGGTATCGTGAAATCTTTCATAGAGTCTTGGTGCCGAATGATTTGATATTTCAAATGCCTGAATGGTCCCTACATTAGCTGAAGAATAGTCGTTATCTGAGGCAAAAACAGGGCTATATATTTAACAGGTGTGTCAATTTTATAAGAGAGCGCTTACAATGATATTTGTTAGATGAAAAGCGCCAGTTCGTGTGTCTCTGGTGGCAACATATCGCAGACTTCTGATTGACCACCCAATCAATGCTTGATTAAAGTGCCTATGACACCTAAAATATGATTTTCGAGTATAAACTGAACAAATCGATGCGGATCGAATGGTGTTGGAGTTTTTGTCCTCCGATGAATAATAAAAAAGATATAAAACGTTCTTTGGAGCGATGCGGCATTTCGTGCGTGAGCCGAGGTCAACCGGAAATGACGCATATAAGGGGTCCCAGTTTCTGCAGCCCAAGTCAGCTTCGATAGATGCGCTGGCGCTGGCAGAGCAGGAGTTTCGTTGCCTACCATAAAACCCAAGTGTCAACCGTGAATTTATATCTTGCTCAGTCTGGCTCAGTCATGCCAAAAAGCTGCATGCCAAAAAATTGTTCGAACTCTTCTTCGGAAAGCGTTCGATTATTCAGTATTCCTCGGGAGGAGAAGTTGCGCAAGCAATGGTTATCGCAAGTGCGGCGTACAAGGGCAGATTGGCCAGGTCCGACAACCCACTCGCGTTTGTGTAGCGAGCATTTTGGACCGGAATGTTTTGACCAGGCACTTGCAGTGAGATAATCTCTCGGATTTGGGTACAAATGTTCCCGAAATATTCTCCCAACTGCTGTTCCTACCATATTCAAGAGAGGTTGCACGGATTCGCCACCAGTCAGAAAGTCTAAGGCAGCGGAGAATAGGGGGCACCAAAAGGTGAGTTGACATATTGCCAAAATCTTTAGATGTTTACTTTTTCCATAATTTTGTTCTATAAACAAGGACTTTGTTCTGATTATCAGGCTGTGGAGACATTGTTGTTGAACTCACCTCTCCAGGAAAAAGAAAATGACTGTGGTCCTGCTCTGGTGAACCTTAAAAATCCTCCATTTGGAGGCTTGATATAAACATATAATTTTTGTGAATTGGAACATGATTTTTATCAGTTAAGATTATTATTTTTCAGGATGTAAAGGATGCAAGCACCTCTGCAAGTATACCTCGCGCTTGCAGGACAGTGGGCATCCTATTTAAACCAAAATCCAGGGAAGCAGGTGACTTCAGTGGAATTTCACTTCTGTGTTCTATCACATATAAATTATGCTTGATAATTTATGATGCTCTGTGGCTCTTTTTCTGATATATCATTAACAGTAGCAACGTGTTCTTAAAAGATGTGCAGACTAATGTGAGCACCACTGTCACAACATCATCTCAGACCCATGAAACATCCTTCCCATGGTGGGATGAGATTGAGAATGAGTGCTATGTACAAGGGGAGAGAATGGACAAGGACACAGATCCTGACTACATCCCCTCAGACATAGAAGATGACGTGGACATCAATGACGAGAGGCCTTTGATACAAGCCAGGTGATACAATATATCATTTTAGAGTTCAGACTAAAAAGACCACAAGTTCCTTAAATTTCCTTGAAACACAAAAAACACCTTACAGTTAAATTGCTCTTTATATACTTAGATACGAGGTGTGCCATAGAAGATGACGTGGACATCAATGACGAGATGCCTTTGATACAAGCCAGGTGATACAATATATCATTTTAGAGTTCAGACTAAAAAGACCACAAGTTCCCTAAATTTCCTTGAAACACAAAAATACCCCTTACAGTTAAATTGCTCTTTATATACGAGGTGTGCCATAGAATTGGAAAAAAATTATCACCAATAAGAGATTGTGCAAGAACATCAAGAGACTATCAGGCAATGCCCAGACCTCCTACATAAAGGCTTTCCACAGCCTTCTAATCCAGTTTGCTCCAAAAACCTATGCTTTCAGTTACCCTGGTCTACTTTGCCGGTAAATCTTTCAACTATCCCAGTCTGCTTAGCTTAAAAGTTGGAACTAGTTAGATTTTACCCTTATTTCAAATGTAGGATTGTTGTTGACAAGTGGATCCATAAACAAAAACAAAGTGGAATAAACAAGCTGTTTAATTGCATGAAGTATCTTTCCTCACGTCATTTTTTCTAGTCATGAATAAAGTTAATTTACTGCTGAATCCAACTTATCACAAAGCATCCAATAAATCAAACATGAAAAGCACAAACTTATCCTACATCAAACTGATAGAAAGGTTCATAAATGATTTCGGATTAATCATTGCAACTATGCATTTCAATGAAAATGCCGGACGACAACAAAGAATAACAGCGCAGGGTGAGTACATGTACAGCCTTCACTTCCTCTACTTCACAAAAGGGGGGGGGGGAGTTACACAGTGAGGAATGATCCAACTTATGGTAGGGATTGTTTCTAAATTTCACTTTTATGTGAAAATTATAATCTGTAATCTCAAATGAACAACTAATACATATATTCAATACAGGCTATGTAGCAGATCTTTTGGCAACAACAGTCAACATATGCAAGGCCAGTGACATAGATGATGAGGAGATGGAAGCATTCGAGATCCCACCCAATCTGAACTCTACCTTCGAGATCCGAGAAAAGCACCAAGCAGTCAATCAGTTCCGCTCTCGCTTCTCTGAGTGCTAGTTCCATCTGAATATCCCACATAATTGTTTTTCTCCTCTGGAAATGTTTTTCGGATGACTGAAGTCACACAGGATGGTATAGGGAAGCGATTTGTCTTGCCAAGATAATGGTAGCACCACCAGATAAACTGCCTATATCCGTGGTAACGTTTCCAGCTGTAACACACAACCATACACAAACCCTTAAACATCTTTACAGTGCAGAATAAATATATTTTAACCCATACATTGATTTGATGATTGAGTCAGAAAAAATTGTGTTATCCTGTATTGATAATTCAGACTGAATTGAAAACGTCATTCATTTGAGTAAAAATGACCCAGTAGTTTTGGGATTTTTTTTCCAACATAAATTTATAATTTGGTGTTTGTTGTCTATCAATACTTACTTGTTTCCCTTGTATGGACGATGATCCTGCTTGTATGCGTAGTACGCTGTCTCCAATACATCTTCATTGAGACATACAGCATTAAAATTTGGATGCTGTCTCC
>CM067343.1:10128137-10157004 GCA_034190875.2 Urechis unicinctus | reverse complement strand
TTGGAACGCATACAATAAAAGCCTTATCACATTAACATATGCAAAAAAATACGGCATAAATCAGTATCTAGGTTCCCTGTATCATAAGGTTCGTCCTATATGGAGAGCGGCAGCATAAGGTAATGAGATCCCTAAAAGCTTGGAGACGGTTGAATATTACGGTCCGCAAATGCAAGTATTATTATTGTCAGCTCAAGAAATATCAATGTCTACGTCAGATACCCGGCGAGTTGAAGCCTCATTCTGTTGCCATGTGATGGCCACTAGAGGCGTTACAGATAGCAGTTTAAGAAATACCGTCCTTTAACCTATGATACGTTGAACAAACGTTCGAGTTTTTGACTCTAAGGTTCAGGCAAAATCGCAGCTGACCCTTGTGCACTAGTGATGCGGTCCGGCCTTATTGTTGCAGTATTGAACATAATGTATTTATTCATGCGATAATTATCACCATCTTCTTATAACGATGTGAAAGGGAAAGGGATTATATCTCGTAACCAAACGACAGCCCTAGTGTAGGCGCAGATGACGTCATCACCAGGCCTTCTATGGTATTGTTAGACATGATCGCAACACATATTCTTGTATGCACATCTGATTAACACATAAGTGGTATGTATCTGCCCTCATCTCAATGTGTGATAACAACATCTACAGCTAGTAATATATTACTGTCTTGCCCGGAGTACTCTTATTAATCGGAATTACGAATAGTGATTCCATCAGAGTATGAAAAGGCACTTTTAGCTGCACATAAAGACAGCTACACAAGTGTCAGGTGGAGACATGATGAGTGAGAGCTGCATGCAGCTATTTATAGCATTCTCGCCTCTCTTGTTTTGTCGGGATTGTTTGTCCTTTTTTAATGAAACGATCATGCCTAAGCATGTCCCTGCTATGTGTCCAAATTGCTTGAAGCAGAAATTCTGCATAAGTAAGTCTTGTTTGGTCATTTATCGGCGTAGTTTTGTTAAGTATTGATTCATCTTTGAAAGGGAATTCCTCTACCTGAGGGCAGTTAGTGTAGCCAAATAATAGACGAAAACTTTTCGCAGCTTCTTATTTATTTGTATGTCACATGTGGTCACGCCTGATAGAGGCTTGTATCATGTCGATCTACTTTAAACACTATGCTTGGTGTCTCCAAATACGGGCAGTTACTTGTTGGACGCCGTTGTAAACCAGCATTCGCCATAATGTTGTGTTTCACGGGTAAGATTATATGTAGCTGCAACCGGTGATATAGGAAATGATCGCGCTTTTATTGAAGCCGGAGTGTGCAGCCTAAAGGGTCACTCCTTCATTGTATAGACGTTTTGTAACTCTCGTACTTAGTTGTGCTAAGTTAACTAGGGTGGTTAGCGGTCTGGTATCCTACATTTCTGATACAGTAAAACATTTCTTTCCTTTTTATATCATTCAGGCTACTGTCGTCTGACATATTGAATGCTGGTTGAATCTACTTTTCTAATTGCGTAGGCCATTTCCTCAACGGTACTTCGACATAACTCTTCACAAAATATTGTGCAATCGTGCATTGTGGGTAATTAACTTCTTGCTAAACTAAGAAAAAAACCATTGTGCGATAACGCATTCTCTACGACATCTTATCTATCTTGAGGCATCCTATGACACATACCTGTCAGCTGCATGACATCACGGAATAATTGCCCTTCAGTCGCCTTACGGCAGCGATATGGCGGGCTGGAGTTGTTAGGTCGTATGGCGATCGATCACGGTGCCAACTATAAGAGGCAACTGGTGACACAATCTTTAGTGAGCGGAGCGCCCATGGATATTGTGGCTTGATTCAGACATTCAGCTGTCTCCGAAATATCTATGCGACCTGACTAAACCAAGCAACATTGCTTGAAACTGCATTGCCAGTGAAATGTCTGCTGATAAAAATTGAAGGCCTATGTATCAGACTGCTGTGGCCAACAGATTGCTTTAGCATGTCGTAAGAGGCGAATTGTAGGAACTACTTGTTTGCTGTGGGTTGCGCATCGCGTCTGTGAATTTCATATGGACGGAGTATGAAATGACTTTGTCGAGTCAAATGGCTGATTATGATACACCCCAAGATAATCGCTTGTGCATATCCTTTGATTCAGTGTCATCCATGTGGATTTCGCTCTCTGCTCTCTGTTCCATTAATTCTAGAGGGCAGCGTGTCATTTCCTGACTAAGTATAATACCGTCAATGTCACGTGTCGACTCCTATTTAATGGTAGCCAAAATTCAGGTCCGATTTCAGTGATGCGTTTGCGTGTTTTTGTTTAATTGCACACAAAAACTCGTACCATGCCTGACCTAGTCACATGCACCCATTTCCCTCCATCCAGTTGTAACATATGTTTATAAAATGAATAACCTTTATTGAGCAGGAGAGATGTATTCGTGTGACAGTTCGTTTGTTGCTCAGTTATCTATCTTACGCACCTGCATTGTAAGTAGATGTTGTTTACACAGCGGAACAATATTCAGCATGTAACGCATGTACTGAACATCTATAATGTTTAATTATTGCAGTATAGTGAATGCATTAAAGATGGGAATTCATTATCGGAGCTTACCAAACATTAATGTGAAGCTATGTTAATTAAAATTGATGTATCACAACTGTTTTTTGTTCCCGTGTGTGTTTGTGTTGTTGTAGCAATCAATTGTGCTTCTGTTCAACTGTTGTACAAAATAAAGATTACTATTATTTTGTAAATGTTACTGTAGTTTTAAAAGTATTTGAATAAAAGTATGAACATATTTTCCAATAAGGTACGACATATAGCGCATTAGCATTACAGCGTAGGCAAATACAAATATAGCCAATCTACAGTTGGTGAGAAACGGTGGGAAATATAAAGTTAATTTTAAGGAGTATAAAAGACTGGTTCCAGTCGCAGGTCACCTAGTCAATGTCATCTTTAAAGGAATTTCTATGTTGTCCGAAAACTCAGCAATCTATGTAAACGATGAACAGGGCTAAGAAGTACGGCCACAATACTGCATTATACGTTAATGCATGTTTTGCAGGAAAGTGGACTCGAGCACAATATCGAAACGACGATGGTGCTATTTTTATTTTGTTTCTCTTTATGGATAAAGCTAGTGCAAGGTCATTTGAACACCTGATTCACTGATGCAGAATCCACATATATTGCCTTAATCCAGCACTTTTATGACGTTGCTGTTTGATACACATATTGGGTCATTGTATGTTTTCATTGTATCGATTAGGGCCCAGACACGAGTAACTCTTAATTTTACCGCCTGTCATACTCGAATGCAGCTTGCACCATTGGGTCAAGCCACAAGGTCGGGTAATTCAACCATGGAACCTATCCAATCCGGATATACGTCATTATTTTATTTCTCTTCATGTATTGAACGCAATCTATGCGCAATAACGCATACGCTAATTAGTGTGTGAAACACCATGCGATGAAAGAGTAATACCTGTGGCGGCGAGCACAGGTGTGACATTTGCCGTGTTCTTATATCCTGAGAGAACAATTAGTGCCTACAAAAGTACATCATGTTCTAGTCGCAGATGCGCCAATGAATGTTCATTGAAGCCTTCCCTATCAGCCGAGACCCTTTAAAAAAATGCTTATCGTATTCATCTATAAGTATTAATCTCGGCTCGTGTTGACTGTTTATTTTGTCGCTATCTTGTTTTGGATAAATATGTACTCGTGGGAAATACAACTTGGTCGCATATGTAACATATCCATACATTCTTGACTCGCGAGAGTATTTGTCAGAATAAAGAGTATTTATAGCTGCTATTGTTGCTTCAGCCTGCAATCAGTTATCCGGTGTGACTTAAGCGTATAAGCGGGTCGGGCGTGGCACTGAGATATGCAACTGTTGGTATTCTAGGTGTCCTTCTAGACACACAATCAGTTTAAGGTGTACATTGCAATAAACAAAATAAACTATTGAATGTTATTCAGTTTCAATCCGATTAACATAAGCATGTGGCCCAAAAGCTACAGCTAGACACATCAGACAGGATTGACCCTATAGCGCATACTATGACGCCTATTATTCCGAGTAAGGTGCGTATAATCATGTACGTATTCGCCATTCTGTATATGTGGTAGATTAAAGGCTAAAGCAAGGACACAAGAGAGCAATTTCCCCATTTACATCTGGAAATTGAAATCCACGAGGTTTCTAAACTAATTTCACTGAGTGCTGCGCCGGATATTTGATCTTGTCTATCTCTATATCAGCAGGATTATCTCATTGCGATTTGCTCGGTAAATACACTATGAATACGACAGCTATTCCCATGGTTGTCTTTAGCAAGTATGATGGCGATTGTGATTTATCTGCTACACAGGTTATAACTTGATACGATAGGAATTGATTTTCTAGGAACCATAGTTATCAGGCGATCATAGAGTGATAAAATACGCTGGGCGAAGTTATAGAGTGATAGAAGGATTACATGCTGGTTCAGAGAAGGACACGATTGCAATGGGGATGATGTAACTTAAGATGAACACTTATCAGGACTGGCTGTATTAATATATATCGAATTTAAGGAACATTGATATAATTAGGAGATTTATCCCACGAAGATTGCATAATCACACATCTCTGTATATAGCATTGGAAACTGACCGTAGTGTAGTGTAGTAGGCTAAATATTAAAGTCCGTACATGCCACTCATGTAATATTAATGTCAGACCAAGAAATATAAAATGCGAACAAATATGAAAACTCGCAAAATGTCCGCTAATGATTCTGAATAGTGGTTCAAATATCGATGTTTACGTCAGGTACCTAGGGACTTGCAGCCATATCAGCCATTTCAATGTGTGATATCATTTGGACAGACAACCATCGACAAATTATTATATATTAATTCTTTAGGCATAAAGTGGCCTGCAAAATATGCCTCATTGATCTGTTGGTCTACGATTACTGTCCAAATGGTATATATCACCCCTGAATGCAAATATAGGAACGATTCCTTAATTAAACTATTTGAAATCGGCATGTCAAATATTAAGCTGGGCAAGAAAAAGTTTGAAACAAATCAAAAATCTCCCTGTCCGTCACTGTCACCCGTCACCATTCATAAATACTTTTCCATGTGAGATTTAATGTCATTGAAACTGGAATCCTGTTTTTTTGTGAGAGTGTTGATAGCAAAAAAACATTTGCACACGTGGACTATCACAGTGCTGTGCTAATATCAAGCAAACAATGGTTTGTTGGTTTGCAAAAGAATGTATGGATCTGGCCGTAATGGCGGTTTCTTGTGCACCATTCGATAATCCGCTACCATGGTGTTTATGATAAATATTAATCACGATCATTTAAATGATTGACAGCGGCGTAAAATCATATTCATGCCTAATATATGTGGATTAGATTCCGTCCATAAGTAGACAACCAGGGTACAAGCAGTTGGTAACAAATAAAATTACATCACCCATTAAAATATTCTACCGAATAAACATTGTTCTAAGTTTTGTTCATTGAATTTTTGCATCGTAAAATAGTCATGCAATGTTTAATATGAAGGGACCTTTGTTCATTAAAAAGAATCTTATTGCATGCATCCAAACATCAGTGCCTGTTTACTATGTTATCGAACAGTAAACAGTGTCCTAAACTCTGGAGTGAAGACTACATACAATACACGTACGTTATGTTCACCATTCCTAATTTAAACGCTCGGTTAGAGTAGAGATTACAATTCAACCAATAAAATGTAAATATCATGTACGGAGTATAGGGTGAATCCGCGGGGCCCGTGCCAGGCTCGCGCGGTTTTCTTGAGGATGCTCTACGAGGCAACAGATAGTTTATGTCCCTTTTATCCCTTACGACTCAATACGGCCATTTTGTTGCGTCCTTGCGGCGTACATATAATTGCCAACGTTCGAAACCCCGGGGTTCTGGCCTAATACAAAACACTGTTATGTTTGTAACTGTCACTTTTGGATCAAATAGAATTCTACAGAATGCAAGGCTCGAAAGTGTATTTGTGTGTAGCTTGTAATCTACGACATGTTACGTGTGTCTATTTACATTATTACATATATTGTCGATGTATGTAATCCACGGTGCTTTAATTGGGGTTTTGGTGGGTTATTTCGTCGATGAATTAAATATTATATGCAAAAAAACCGTCTGAGGATGATTTAATTAATAAAACCAAACATGGAGTACACAAAATATGTATTAAAGCTATTTGACTATACTAATAACTGAACTGTGGCCAATTATTAGAAAAGGCACACTTGTGAGAATAAATAATATTTTAATATGTATAAGAAACATCGGAAATGATCAATGCCGTTTTAAGCGCTTTTAGTGAAAATAATGTGCAGATTGCAGGTAACGAATAATGCATTTTATTGTATCATGGCGGCCTGCCATTTGTGTAAAAAAATGGAGTCCAATGATTTATGCTTCAGAATCACGGAGGTTGCGTGCATTCAGTAGCCAATCAAATCGACTATGCGCCCAAAGCTTTTTACACGGTATGTATGATAGCCAAGACAAATACGAAAGTACGTTATTGAGCAACAGAGATGATCAAGTGTATCTTAGTTTGCATGCGAAACTTCCATTTGAGTTCGAATCAAGGAGCCCAGATTAGCTGTAGCGTCAATCTATGGCTGAGCAACATATAAATCAACGGCACTTCATTTTATATCTTTTAGCACTAAGATTTTTCTAGCACGTTCGGATACTTGTACCACAAAGATGTACATATAGACAAATGCTCTGGTCTGACACGGCCAATCCTCACATTTGTAATCGTATATTAGTATATAAATACTGACGACAATTGCATGACTAAAGCATGCGGAAATGCGCCCATAAAATGCGAATGCTGATAAAATGTTACGTGCATTCGGCTGCCTATCGGTGTTAAACTACCGCTAGGCAATTACATTGCATTTGCATTTTATTGCAAATATCACTCAATGTAGATATGCGGATATTAAAATCCTGTGTTTTCATTATGCAGAAAGATACGCTTTTTGAAACTTGTTCATGCGGACCTAAAATGTGACCCGGTATTAAAATTAGGCGATTTATTGCATAGTATAGCAATGCAGCATTAATGCTTGAAATTCACCGCTTCATACATAGCGACAATAGAGTGGCAATCCTGGTTGTTCACGGCACATGTCGTTTTATTGCTGTTCGGGGAAAATGCAAAATCTCGAACAAACCTGTCAGGACAACGTGGCCTCGCAACAGCATAATACTATTTACTTTTCCTGGAACTCCATATAGCTCTTCAGCCACCCAGCAACACGCGCCAGCGCTGTTAGTTGCTGCGTAAATTCCCCACTGATTCCCTGTTTAACATCCGATAACATAATATAAGATGCGTGTCTTTGAATGTTGCAACAGACTTCCAACCGATTTAAACCAGATTCATCGCGGAAGATAACGAGCTGCACAGGTTGCCATTCATTCCATGCCAAAACTTTTGAGGAAAACTGGCTCCTGTTGATGCGTGGGGCGCGTTTGATAATCTGAAGCCAATATCCCATCTCTCTTCTTTTATCCACCGAAAGCTTTGATTCAAGATTTCAATTTAAATTAATCCTACGACAAAACCGCACTGGGTATAATTCGTTTTATAGGAAGTAGTGGATTAGCGCGACAGAACTCATTTTGTAGCGAGGATTGAGGTTATATGACAATGCACCTACCTTCTAATCTGCATTTAATCAACATTTATACGTTCAATGGCGAGTTCCCATATTTCTATTTAATTGAGAATAAGTCATGCTATGCCATCGTTGATATGCTTATACCGCGATAGGGTGTTGTTTACATTGCTTAATTCAGCGGAATTCACTACTTTGGTCATATCGACCTAAATCATGTTGAAGTGCTTTTACTGACACCACAAAACTTAGCATTTACAGCGCCTTGCTTTTAAGTCGAATATATGATATATTATCTGTAATTTGTACGGGATGTATGCCATCAAACAATGACAGCATTATTTGATTAACACAATCGACAACGACTCGATGGAAATGGTATATCAGCTGGTCTCTGAACACCATGCTATGAGGGAATACTTTTCACATGCATAGCGCAGTTATCGTCCAGCAATGTCCGGAAAATCCTTGATATGTACTATTAAGGTGAATATTATGTATAAGTCATCGAACGCCCAGCCTCATAAACACCTGGTTGTTTGCTTACATATGAGGCAACCGATGCACAATATACAACCAACAAAACGTTTTAGGGATATCTCTACACTTACACGGCTTCAGCTTGCACCAGTGGGTCCATTCACAGTGCCGCACAATGCACGTAATTATTAGATAAAACCGACAGGCTGTTCCATTCCTTAATAGCTTATTGCAATTGATATGGATTACATTAAAATGTCAAGCAGTCGCAAACTGCCGGTCGGCCATTCAGCGCCCCGTAGGGTATTGTAAGAGCCGATAAAAATTTCTCGCATCATCAATTAGAACTTGATCTTAACCTTATGTAAATTCTCGACGAAATTGCTGTCCTATGTGAGCACAACATCAGAATTGAAAGTCGATGCCCTTTGGATAGATTTTTTCTCCTGTGCACAACATCATGCAAAAAGTCACGAGTGATCAATGAGTTGCCAAATATGATTACACGTTCGACGCTTTGATGACATAAATTTTCATTGGTGCATGGGAAGTCAAAACATCTATTCAAACAGCGTCTTGACATAAAAGGACCAATCAATAATAACAGCAGCACGTTGTTTACTCACACATATTAGCTTATCAGTGGTGGTCTTAAATATTAATAACAATATCAGTAAATACCGGTTACAGTTCACACTAACACGCACATTTCTACACCACCAGGAACGGAAGTAGATGCGTTAGCTCATAAGATTTAGGAACTGGATCCGCAATCAATTACACTGTTGAATTTAGTTATGCTTCTCCAGCAAATAAATCACTGAGGTAACGGTCAATAGGATCAAGTTCCAGTGGCTTCCAAAAGCTGAAATGCTGCTTTTACCACATAGTCTCTTATTATTGGTATGAACGTACGATGAATTAATCACTAAGTTTATTTTAATATTCTGGGGAAAATGATTTTTTGGACGATGCCAATCACTCCGCCATTGATACCGTGCTGCGCTACTAATGAGTCAACTGTATTATCGACACTTATATAAGGTAAAGGCCCCCCTAAAAGCAAAAACACTTATGGTAAAATGAACGCTCGTCAAATTATTTTTTCTGTCAGTGATGGTGATAGGTAATGCAAAGGACATCCAGCCAAAGAAATATGAAGTGATGGCTTAAGAGAACCTCAATTTTACGGCCTTTATGAAGACACTTTTATGCACGTGGCAGTCTTTTTTTAGGCTCTTCATAATAAGCATTAGGTGCGTGCATTGTATTGCAAATAGATCCTGACAGAAGGATAAACATTTTTGCTTTACACTTTTGTGCGCTCTCCGCTAAATTATCTGCCAGCGAACATAAGCAAGTAATTTCGCAGAATAATCTATAAAATACGTTACGTATAACATTATAAAACAAACCAATCATCATCATCATCATCTCTTGATATATTAATTCTGATGCACAAATATAAATAATAATGACATTTTGACCATTTTGATTCACTTCGCTAGATTACCGCCTAGGAATTATTTTCGCATTGGCTATCAGAGCCTCTCAAATTCTAAATATAATCACGGGATAAAGCTTCGAGTGCTAGAAGCACTATTGCTGCAGAAAAACGCGCTCTTCAAACGCTTGTCGATATGTAGAAAAGGCCTTAAGCCAAAGACAGTGGTTGCTAACGAATGCTACTATATCATTCAAATATTAAAGTATAAACCACACCACATACTGTTTTCTATCTTATGTAAAAGGTGCATGGTTAATTAATGGTGCGAAAGTTGCCTTTTTTCTTTCTTGTTCGGAAGTGAGCGTCCAAATTACCTTATCTCAACGCAATCTTATCTTTATTGCGGTAATCGAGGAGCCAATCAATGTATGCTTAATGGTTCATCGATTAATAGGTAGCCAGTTAGATAGGGTGCTTTGGGCACACAACATTGTGCTTTGCTGTATTCAGCGGATATAGGCTAGGTATGAGCAAGTGCCAATCCTCTGCATGACGTCACGAAAAGGTGTATTCTCACCGTTTTGTTGCTAGCATCACATAATTATCTCCGAATGACAACCCGATACATTAGTTGCAATACATTGCTGTAAGCAAGTTGCCTTGTCCAACGATAAATAGTACACTACTTGCATAGGCTACGATATTTTCCAAATGTATCTTAGTATCAATACATGATACAAAATGTCAACTCAACAAATCAACCACAACTAACCGGGTACTACTGATACAAGACATTGGGGAATGGTCACGATCCAACTGTAATCCCCGTTGTGACCCGACCTTACTCGCAGGTTGTCCCACACTAAGCTTCGGTGAAAACCTCTGTAATGACCGTCCTTCCTCCTCTCTAATCCTCATCCTGGATCCTGGCGTGACTCCACTTTAAAACAAGCTATGACCTTATGCACTTATATCGACCGTGACATTACCATTGTTCTTGTTTAGATTGAAAAGTTATAATTTGACATGAGAGCAAAACCGAGTATAGGCTTTAAGGGCTGTTTGTCGTTCGGTGCAGCGACCGTAGTTAGTGTAAATGTGGATCATCAATGTTTTGGTGGAATTAGCGTTTAGCCATTATAATACTGAACATTTCCCTTATTGACGGAACATTCCGTCCCATGTGTTCTACATTGTCCAAGCTGCGATGTTTTGTTACCAGCAACGCAGTGAAAATATCACAATTGTGTAAATATACCCCAAAAACGTTACTTTCATGCAAATTGTAACTCTCTACACTCAAAGCAATGAGCTGATTATTCTTCTACTATATTTCAGTAGAGCGGTAATTAATTGAGTGTATATTTTCACCCGTGCAATAATCCAGCAATCAAGTCGTTACTGGTTCTTTATCCCAGAGCATCAAACCCAACAAAAGTCGTTGACAATTGCATAAAGGTAAAGGAATTAATCTGATGTGACACCGAGCTGCTTTATGTGTCGGTTCATAAACCATCTTTAGATGTGCAAGGCTCAGTTCTTCTTTGATCTTATTTACATTGAAAGTAACACTGGAACAAAATGTGACTTGCACGCGTCCGATGCCGAATGGCTTAGAAAACGTCTCATATAATATTATTGCCGCGTACAATCGAAAGTTTAATTCGCAAGACATACATACCTTCGCGATGTTATCATGACGATGGCGAGATTTTACAGAATCAAAGTCCATAACTGGAGTTACTCATGACAGTAAATTGCAATGTGTCTCAGTACAATAGATTAAATTAAACTATATTGAAAATGAAACATATTGACTATATTTGCCAATGGAGATGCTGTGCCTTAAATGTGAAGTGCCTCACCTGGGAGATCATGCCTTAGAATGTAACTTGGGGATCGTATCATTTTGAGATATGTTTGAATATGCTCGTTCGCCGGTCCAGCTCTGTTCGCAAGTTTTAACGACAGCTCATATATATTGGCTTTGGTTAGGTGTCCTAGCTTCAAAATGGAGAGGTCAATAATGGACGTTTCACCAGTGGTATAAAGTCAGGCTATATTGAAACCATCTCTATTTATGAGCATGGACAAACAACCATTGCTACAGTAGATACCGTTATCTATGACACAACGTCTGCAGTGCCTTTCACCGCAGTTTCCATAATTCTCACCACATGTATCAATAGGCCGTTAGGGATTTTCGACATCGCCGCATGTTATTGCGGATCAGTGCGCATGAATATTCAGCAAGTATCGTCTTGCATTGGAACTGCATCACCTTTGAGACTAACATGTTGATAGCCATGCGAATATTCTATATCACTGAGCTTTTATCTACACTTTCTGACGTGGAAACGTATTTCAGGATTGGATTGCGTAGCCAAACACAAGGAGTTTCGCACTGCTCCACCGCCGAGTAATTTCACTAATCGTTTTATCATTATTCAAAGGGAACACACAATATATATTATATATGTTCTCATAAAACGTACTCTTTTGCAACAACAATCCTTAGTACATGTTTAGATGAGCAACAAGAGCCTTGATGACATACTGTGCCCTTAGACATATATAATGATTGACCTGCCTATCTATTCCCGTTGAATTAATGTACGCTCAACTGTCTACTTGGAGAGTTACTGAGATATATACATCGGTATTGGTGAACTAACCTACCATTTCACGTTTTCGATTGATTTCCGACGTCATATATTAGACACGCTAAGCAGCCTGCTTTAAGCAAAGAGAGGCGTACAAAAAAGTTTCACTTCAAATGTAGAAATAGCTACATGCTCTGTGGTGCAGGTTTCAATTATCATAATTAGCATTATTAAAAGGGATTGAAAGGCATTAAACAATAAATTGCCAGAGCATGAACAAGTGAAATATATGTGCATTCTATCTTTTCTTATATCTAGTCCTGCCAGTTCGCGCTTTTTTCTTCTTCTGTGTTTGAAAATATGTTACTGCTAAAACGTTTATATGCCATCAGCATTTTATCTATAGCTGCTCGTGCTGCTTCTCGAAATGTACGAACGTATCATGTCCTGATTCTACTGAGTAAAAGTTACATACAGATTGTATGCACAAGTATGATGCACTTGTGAGCGATAATACGGAGCAAGGTTGAGGTATCAATTTCGATGTCCAAGGAGGCATATTTGGTCGTGCAGTATACTGACAATTAACTTATATTACTGACTGCACACCTTTGGATTGATAATAGGTTTGTCTTCCATCCGTGCCTATTCGGCAACCTGCTGCAAAAAATGTAGGAAACAATCAATTGTCAGACCTCGTCTTCGGACCCTGATTAGTGTCATAATTTTGAACAAAAAACATAGATGTTTGTAAAAGCCAAATAAACTGCGTGGCGTAGCTTCCTAGATGGCAATGTTCGAGTGGAACAAATTAATACGTAATGGGAAGGTGGTGGAAAGGTGAAATCATAACGTGACACGACTTGACTTGGTCATGTATAAACAAGCGGTGGTCATGATCAACTACAACGCGGACACAATGATATCCACACGTGTCTTATACTTTGTGACCGGGGAATTTTATTGATGCTCGCCATAGATTAGATTGCTTCGTATATCATCATTACGAGCTAATTGTGTTTATCAAAGCTCTTACATTTTGATATGTGCGATACCATATATTACGTTGTAAGTAAGTTCAGTGGAAAGTAATTAATTAATTTACCAGCAACATTGCTAACGATGAAATATTGTCTCTCCGCCACTGATAGCCTGTATTGTGCAGATTGCACTATCCAGTCATCACTGATTGCGTTCTATGTTTGACGCACAGCTGTTTTGTTGATGCACCTGTTAAGATTCAGTCACAAGTTTTGTTATTGTGACCCTCCGTTTGCCTCTTGTAGTTTAGATACAGCTACTCTCTACAGCAACAATTTGCCTGAGCGCAGCCTCACACTGAATAACCAAATTAAAAACATCCACTTGCTTTCTGTGGCTTGTCTGATTATTGTGTTAGCATTCTGTCATGTTTGGTTATCTAGCCCCACATCTAAATTACAGTTCATTACCAATTATGCAGGTAAAAAGATATTGCAATGCCCTTCGTGAAGGATTAACTGAGGCGGCACGTTCTTTGTGAATTCCCAAATGCGGATAAAATATACCTGAAAAACTATGACAATTGAAGTTTTAGTGATTATCGTTAAAAATGGCTGAGAAGATATTGCATTCAATTTTGCATCGGCAACGTTTGACCGATATCATAATTTACGGATGATCTACTCTCTACTACAGAAAAACAAACGTACGAGAATAAATGTACACGGAGGCTCATGCCTTCTTGATAAAGACATAACATAAAATATTTCATTATCCTCATGCATCTTTGACCAATGGTTCGACTCAAATGAGGCGACATTCCGTCATTGGCTAGTTCATTTTGTTCGATTCGTCCACCTTGACGCTGCTGGTTGAATCTCACTTAATTGTGCATTGAGTACGCTATTTAATCAGCATGCAACAGGCAACGTCATTTCTTTTTATTGACAAGCTTATTAGCAATATTTAGCTACCAGACTTATGACAATCTGCTAATTCAAGTCGCATCTAGCCTCATCAATCTGCCATTCTCAGATATCATGCACGATAATCGACGCCATGAAATGTGAATCGTACTTTAACATTACCCAATTAAACACACGAATGTAGCCGGGTAAAGTTTTGTAAATAACTGCACCACTCGCTGGCAATGAAAGGCTCCGGCTCCGTGCTGTTCAGGGAACGTGCGGCGTGCTTTTAAGATTATTTAAAAACACAACCATCCCAAAAGGATCACATTTCGTTTGGGTTGCTTATCTCTTCAATCTGAACCAATATATATCCTTAATTCCAACTTTCTGTTTGGCATGAGTAGATAACGTGTCAAGCCATCAACGCTGTGCTATTACCATTATGTATGTAGCATTTCTTTTTAATACACTGCTTGAATTGCAGCTGTGTTCTCAGATATACTCCTAATCTTTATTGAAGGGTATGCGAAAAACAACGCGGCAGTGCGGTTGTGCGTTCGCAATTTAAAAGCGGCACAATGTATTACCCTAGAAGTTATGGTATATCAGGCATAGAGTGCACTTGTGTAATGATTCTGGTGACGATGAAAACACTAGGGAAATCCAAGTTTTTGACTCTTTCAAACGGCTTGTTACATAACTAACGCATAACCATATGATTTTATGTTAACACAGATCGAAATGATTGGGACAGATCAGTGAGACAAATGTTATTGGGGATAACAGGATAATATGCCGTCAAAGATATGTTGCCTAATGCAGCAATTGTCACTTGCTTCTAATTACTTTAATGCGGCGGTTCACAACGTAAATGTAGCAACTTTGAAACATTGCAAACCCAAAAAACTTAGCCATAATAAAAGTCATAGATTATTAGGAGAAAATCAAAAAACAAACAGGCCACATGAGAGCAAAATGATAAACGGCTATAGGCGAAACCATGAGCATTTCGTTAAGCAGGTTAGTTAAGGCTAACTCCAGTGCTTAAATGTTAATGATCGATGTTGAAAATGGCACACGGGTCTAATCAGTCATCGCTCATATGGCTACCACACACAGCAGAACTATTCCGGAAAAGTCAACACCTAATGGAGTGGCAACGAACAAATATACAATTTTAAGTATTTGCGTTTCTGTAAATTCTAATTTGTGCTATCTCTGTGACGAATTGCAATGTACCTTTTGAATACAACATGAAGTAAACTCATAGTTCCCGTATAATGTTTTATATGAAAGAGAGATATCAAAATGGGTGTTATATGACACTACATTTAACAGAAAAAACAGATCATAGCTGGATATTCAGTTGTTTCCTGAGGTCACTGACCAATATGACTATGCGATGAGGCTTTCGCTGGTAAAGTAGGTGGTGAGACCTACTTGGTTCAATGACCATGCTCCTACTTATCCGCTACAACCTGGTATATTTTAAATCAGCAGCGTATACCGTATCTTATGCTATCGTGAGAGCGATATATTGCCAGCAGCGGTGACGGTGTTTGTCTGGTGCAATAACATATGAACTGCATTGATGTTATCGCCCATATTGTCATAGACATTATGGTCTTTATGTGAAATTGGTGCATCCTATATGTGTCATTGCCCCTAAAAGTCCACATACAAAAGGGTTCGCTGTTGTCCGAGTCACCCTCGGAGTCATATTCTGACTTAAAAGTGAAATGACAATTGGCGATGCAGTATTGCATTGGCGGCGATTAATGGGTACCAGGAGAAATGAGTGAATTGCTAACTTCCCAAATATTATAATTTCTATAGATCTTTTGTGACTTATCGCTTCTTCAATATCTCATATGTATGACTCAACATATATATATATATATATATATATATATATATATATATATATATATATATATATATATAGATATATATATATATATATATATATATATATATATATATATATATATATATATATATATATATATATATATATATATATATATATATATATATATCATAAATATATATATATATATATATATATATATATATTTATATATATATATACATATATATATACATGAATATATATATATATGTGTATATATATATTTTATATATATTTATTTATATATATATATATATTCTCTATATATCCATCCCTCTCTATATATCTATATCTATATATATATATCTCTCTATATATATATATATATCTCTATATATATATATATATATATATATATATATATATATATATATATATATATATATCTATATATATATATATATATATATATATATATATATATATATATATATATATATATATATATATATATATATATATATATATATATATATATATATATATATATATATATATATCTAGGCTAGTCGAAGGGTGAAAACGGCATAAGACACATGTCCATAGCTACCATATAGAGATTGCATGGCCAATCAACGTTTTTGTTTTTGAAATCTATTTTTTGTCTGATGTGAAAATCCACATAGTCTAGCATAGTCTTATCTTAATTGCGACAGTTCAGTTGTCCAACCACTTACGCTTAACGAATCAGCGTGACATTTGTATCCAATGCAAGCAAGATAGAAGGGGAGAAGCGCTTTCAGTATTTAGCTGGTGTATAAGTATCGTGCCTATCCGCTGCATGCCGACCGCAAATAGTACATTCTCATCCTTCTACAGTTACGCATCAATCCACAGACATATTACCACCTGCGTAAGCTTCAATGCTATCGGGAGAGGTTGATCATCAAACAATTCAGTGTAATACAGATTAAAATACAGCTGGCAATGACTGCGATATTTTCAAAATGTTTCTTTGCATCCAAAAAAATGCCAAATCCATATGCAAGCCGAAACTACCTAGGCGACTACTGTTGAAATGCAGTGTTTGTTTGACTTTATGCGTTAGCATCCATTTAGCCTCCCCTTCTAAGCCATAGCATCCATGTATATATGGAGAACTTGAGCCGGTCGTTCAATTAGCCAACCTGTTTTTTTACGCTCTATGAGAAGCAAATTAAAAAATTTACTCCATTTGTATTTTCTGAAACGATACGGTTATCGAGAAAAAATATAATTTGCAAGACAGCTTTATATTCAACGGTTTGCAAACTGCTGAATGACGGCTTCAATGTCTCGCTACTCTCGCTACAGCGGCGGTCATTTAATCCAGCTGGTTATGGCCAAAGACACAATAATGTAGCTACTAAATTTGCATTATCTAAATATATATATATATATATATATATATATATATATATATATATATAGATATATATATATATATATATATATATATATATACATATATATATATATATATATATATACATATACATATAGTATATATATATATATATATATATATATATAGATGTATATACATATATATATATATATATATATATTCATATATATATATAATATATATATATATATATATATATATATTTTTATATATAAATATATAACAACATATATATATACATGTATATATATATATATATATATATATATATATATATATATATATATATATATATATATATATTTATATATATGTGCGTATGTGTGTGTGTATGTGTGATACATTGTAAGTATGCAATCAATGACATGCTTTGTGCTGCCCGACAGCTTCAAGCAACCAATAATCTCCCATATCCCCACTTGTGAGTTATGAGTCGGACAATTTAAGTGACAAAACAACTATCACCCAGTATCACGAAATTCTGGAGCAATCGTCTTTTCATATTCATCGCCGTTAAACGTTATATGCTACCATTATGCAATACAGTACGACCTTTACATAAATGCAATAGTTCTGCAACAAGTCTTCCTACATGGAACGCAATATGATGAAATTATAGGGGTGGGGGATACATCAATCAATGTCTATTATGAAAGGTAACCTGGCCCTAGTAACTGGCGTAACATGAGTCACATCCATACCCGTTTTACATCAGCTGTCTGACAGACCTTCTATAAAACGTGTTATGGTTGATAAGGGTTGGATGTTAGCAGTTAATGAAAACGATCGATATCATCTTGGCACAAAGCTACCTCCATATAGCGTTCAGTTAGAGTATGAACTCGTGACTGTTAGACAGGATGTTGATTCTCAGAAGGGACAAAGATAGACGTCTACTTGCGCCAGGAATATTTGTGCTTGGGCATATGTCCCTGTTATGACTGTTTACCTTTAGTTGTGAATCTAGGTATCATAAAACATACGACATCTGAACGAAAATAGCAATTCACATGATATCGTTGTCTTGATAAAACCTGTGAAGCATCGGCATGCATTTTGTATATTAATACGTGTTGAATCAGAGTATATTGCTTCATCTTTGTTCGTCACATCTACAAAATCCTACCGACTGTATGCAACAATATATTTTCTTCAGTGACATGGTCGCAATCACAAATTTCAATTTACAAGCGGCACATTCGCTCGACGGTACCCATCAGACCACAATTGTTCTAGCCCGTCTTGGACTTTAGAGTAACAAGCATATCAGCAATATCCAGATGTTCTGACTCATAATACAAAGCGGGTTTATTAAATCGCATCATAAAACAGCCATATATATATTATGCATGATAATGTGCATCATAAGCTGTAAGTCGTATATGTGGTTCCAATTATGTAGTTAGATTTGGTGAGTGCGATGCAGTCTGGCTGGGATAGCAGTGAGTTGATCGTGTCTAGTCAGAGGACAAGGTGTCATTCGATACGAAGTTCATTATATGATATGATCTTTAATTCATCCGACAAATATTATGATGCTTTATTATGGCCGCTTGCTGAATTATTGAGCGCAGCGTGGTGGTCATTGAATATGCACGCTAATCAGCTACAAGCACTTTATGTAGCAACATCAGTTATCGTTAATGTGGCGAGAAGCCACCAACGCAGACATCCTCTACTACCATTCCTTCCGAATATCTTACGATATGATTCGCCAGTATTGTGAAAAATGATGCCAACAGAGGCTCAATTTGTCGTACTTTGACGAATGTTGAGTCTCTGTTAATATGAATAGCAGTATTGCCCTCTTGCATCAAAGATAACAGCAACCTTAGTTTTGGCTACTTTCAGTAGTATTCTCAGAGCAATGACCAGCAAACAACATGCTGCGTCTGATAGTACTTGGTAATAATCAGCGTACCAAGTATCGTTATTGAAGAGAATCTCATAAATGGCGATTTATAACAAAGAGCCCTGAGCGTTTATGGTCCATTGCATCTTTTGTTCATATGCGTTTGATATGAAGTGATTCAATGCTAAAGCCTTAAATGTAGGTTTTGTCTTCAAATAAAAACGACATTTCCGCTTGTCACTATATTATACATCATATTATTTCAAATAGGTTTACTGAAGCACGGTCTTAAAGTCAAGGGATGCTAGTAATTGTCAGCATTGGTTAGGCTGATATTGGTTTGTGTATTTCCAGCTACTCCTAACAACGTATGCCAGACTTCCTCATATTAGTTGATACAGAACAGCATACTGCTCATTTCGTGTCAGATTTAAGGCAAAGATTCATCATTTATTGATTCAATTAATGCAATACTGCAATCTCCGGAGAGAAAATATGTTGTTCGTGCGATTTGAGGTTATGTAAGATGCATTATAGGGAAGTCTTACAAATCATTAAAGTATAATAGCACAATAGTCTAACGTGCGTTGAACTAACTCTGGCGTTACAGCCTCATTCACGCATGAACATGTCAGACAGTGAACGCACAGTAATGCAACAAGCATTAAATTTACCAAGTCGTTTAAAACAATGAGGCCGTGTACGTGAGGTTCCACCGATGAGCGCTTTAATGCCTTAATGTCATAAACATTTTCCCGTTTTACATACAAGGCAACCGACTATTGATGCGAATATTGAGTGATGCCTTGTTCAGCCTGCACACGACCTTACGCTAGAGAAATCTAAGATGATCTAGTTATGTTTTATCCATGGACTGTGCAGTATGAAAACAATTGGCAGGAAGAAGAAGAGACTTAACCAGCTAAACCTAACCAGATATTCGACGTCCACACTACGCCGCCACACGAATGTGCCCCAACACGCCGCCGTCTCAAGTGTCGTCTATTACAGGCCAAACATGTCCCTTGATATTTTACAAATGGCATGATTCGATTTGTAATTTTCTTGCTCAACCAGAAAGTAATGAATGTGTTCTATAGTCAAGTCATTCACGAAAGGAAATATAACGCAATCAAATGGAGTGGTATCAGTAGCAAAATTTGAGTAAAATGATATTGGTAAGAGCAAACAACTTGCGTTAAATACGGATGGAATAACGAAATAAGTTATATTTTGGTCGCCGCGATCGAAGAACGTAGCCAACTCTTGCGCACGCCACGTTATCAGAGAAGTATGAGTGTTTACCACCATCAACGCATCAACGGGATATTCGAGATTGTCAGGTGCATAAATACTTTGATGCTATTGTTTTAAGCGTGATAGCACGTGTCGTTTCCAATGAAGCGTACACTATACATAGGGCAGAGACATAATCAGTAAAGGACCGGGTGATGTTGAATCATCACGTTTCAGGTGGTTCAGTACCAATTACCCGTCTCTAAAAAACAAATGGCGATTAAAACCAAGTCACCTTTTACCAATTTGTTGACGGTATTTGCGTCAGGTTATTTGTATGCCTTGCCATTGTCACCCTTCCGTTTGAACATATTTCGACGTGTGATACACAATGATAGGTACTGTGTGGGTGTTAGGCTTACTTGTGAGCTAATGTAGCGGTCTGCGATGCACAGTTACCATTCAGTAATGGATATCGTTTATATATCATCATACTGACATGCGGTACCGCTCATTACTTTGTGGTTCAAGGCATAATAAATGCTCGCGCGAACATAAAGGTCCCTGGTTAAAATTTCGGGTCCGAGGCAAAATTAAGGGTTCAGTGGATAGATTTCAAAAACTGGTAAACTACAATGGGTAGTAAAAGACTTTTATTAGTCGTGTTGTGTATGTCTGCCACATCATCACTCAATGGTTTATTTTTCATCGCACATTATTCACAGTGTATGAGTATATGTGTTCAGCACGCATAAAATTCGAAGAATCATTACATCAAGTCGCTCGGATCCCCAAGCTAAGCGTCCGAGCACCAAGCCTTTCGATCAATATATTTCCGCTGCGAATTTCACCTCGTGTCCATGCATCATTATTTTTTGAAGAATTTGATGAGAGTGAGCGACATAAAAAAAATCGAGCGTCCAGGCGTTCGAAAGCTTGATGCTGGAAACATATGAGAAACATCCGACTTTCTTCCTCCAATCAACTTAAACTCCCCTCCCCAGCCACTTATTGCAATAACTTGATTACTTGGCAATCTCACGAATCTCTAACCCAAAACATTGTACAATAATCTTTATCGGATGACCTATTTTTCGTGTAGTACAATACAATTACTCGTTGGTGGAATGTTTTAGTGCAAACGAATTATTTCTTACCATGCTTACCACACTTTTTCAATCTGGTTCTTGGGGGAGAACAAAGTTCATCACAATGGTGTCAAGGTTAACTGCTACGGTACTCTGTCTGTCATTTCAATACCATGGTCTAAAAACCCGACTGTAATCGAACCCAGCTGGTTGGCTCTCAGGCAAACACCTGTTTTCAAGCGGCATAAGTACGATTTGTGCATTGCGTTTATTGCAATCCGACTAATGTACAGAATAGGAGTCATAAAAGGACCTCCATTACGATATCACCTCATCAAAGCCCTTGTTGGCATCCAAACACAGGGTAATCTTCGTTATTCATTATATTAAATATTGCAGGGATTTGTTTTATAAATCAACAACAGTGGACGAATGTGTGATTGAACTGACATTTAAATGTGGCATCCTTAACGCAGCCAGGGTAAGAACTGCTAATGACCCCATTTAAGCATAAAACATTTATACATTTGTCTCCAACATTGTCAACTTTTCCGGGATATCGTCTAAAGGAGATCTATCACGTAATAGGTCCAAATGTACGAGGTCACATTGCACCCACCAATCCATTTTTAATCTGGCCTTGTTAGAAACGGCCGTGTCGATTCTTAGCCATCCGAGGTCAATAGCTCATTTTGACTGATTACAAGTGTGTTCATAAGTGAGCGTGCTTTCGTTCGTTTGTGAGCATAGGGAAACAAATGTATTCTAGACGCCGCAAGTTGGTTCCAGTTAGTACGGTTACTTATAGTTGTCTAGGGTGCAATCAATGTATTTATTTGGATTGTCATTCGTTATGCATGGACCCACATAAAATTACTACAATGTACTGCAAATGTCATTGATGGCTGCATTAATCTTCTGCTTCACTGGTTGCAATTGAATCCTTTAGCCAAATTAGCCACGCATTCACTTCAACTACACGAAGATCGCAACGATTGGTTAGGTACACTGACCCCCTAGTGATTAAGTAATAGTAAGTTTCGATATTGCGCTGCAATCAGTGTATTTAAAAATAAATCGTCCCAAAAGCCACAGGAACGAGAAACATGTGGCGGCAGCCTGTCACTGATTTCGATGGGGGTACCGATGTCAAGTCGTCATTGACGGTAAGTGGCAAATGGTACGATACATTAATTAGTTGTGTTATTGTATGAATACTAGAGGAACAGTAATTATCACGTCAACCTATAAATTCTATAAAAGATGCGTTGCAGTGGTGATAAAATGCTGCTGTGTGGCCTCAGCCTATGCCACATTAATGTAAGTGGTCGCATTTGTAATGCTGAGAGAGTTTGGTCGAGTCTCAGTCAAAATATTACACTGTTTGTATTCTAATAGCCACAGGAACGCGTAGACAATTATGACATGAACAAGACAAAGCCTGCTTATTTGACCGAAACGTTGGCTATGATGACGAGTAATATGCAAATTATCGTTTAATAATTAAGAGCATATTTCTGAACGTAGCCATATGATACCCGTCTGACTGACAAAAAAGATGGATTGCAGACGAACGAAAACCGAAACTTAACAGCACTAAATAAAGGCTCGTTTTCAATCCGGTTTGATCAAGCGCTGGTTGGGTTACTTTGGACTGGCGTCAATCAGACGTCTGCGTTAGATGCCACTGGAAGAAACACGAGCTAACACTTTATATATAACAGATATCAGTGTAAGAGCTTTCTCATAGAATTGAAACACCAATCGAACATATAACGAGCACCTGGTCCATTTGTTGGCCTCAGATAACGACTGTTCCTTAGCTAATGTAGGGACCATTCAGGCATTTGAAACTCAGATAATATGGTCCATGTATGCATACATATATATATATATGCATTTTTATAAATACATATATATATATATATATATATATATACATTGATATATATTTATATATATATATATATACATGTATATTTGTGTATGTTTATATATGTATGTATGTTTGTTTATATAATAAATATCTATAGATTCATCGTAATGTCTGCGGTTTTAAGCGACTTATGGATTTACCTATTTTTACTTAAGCTCACGTCACCACCGAGGAGATAAAACAGTAATTTTCAAGTGCGTCACTCTTTCTCTATCTTCTTATGCAGCTGATCCTAGCTTGAGCTGCGTGAGACTTTGTGCAACTCGAGTTGGATCGCATGTCGCCGTTTCCTCCAATCTATTTAAACTTTTTCTCATTCCCCGTCTCGTCAATCTGAACCTAGGTACGTTTGATTCAAAGGAACTCGTGTTGTATTCCAGCTGGTTGCTACATGATTTGGTCATGCCATCTCCGCAAGGTTACCCTTGTAACTGTCTGCTCATGCATTATGTATATTTCTTACACTCTTTGGAAACATTGAGGATAGAAAAACAATACTCTGACCATATCGTCTTGTGCCTATCTATGCAAATATTGATGATTATGTTTAGAAATGAGCAACGTGCAATTGCATGCGTTCATAATGCGTTCTATGTTGTAAATATTATCATGCACTCTGGGTAAGTGTTCCGAGCCATATGACTAACAATGCATGACGATATTAGCAAATCTCTTGGTAGCCTGTATATTTCTGTTCGGTTGCCGACAAAAGAATCATAAAAACAAAAAATCAGTGGTTTTCCATCGCCTAGTTTTCACTACTGCATAGAGTTGTTAAATATCATTCTGCACGTAGCGGCAGCTGTGGCGACTAATTAGCCCAGAACGGCAATTTTTTGCATGCATTTGAGAGATAATTAGGCGGCCCTGGAACAAGGTTTTACATAATTACCGCTTAATGGTGAAATAATTAAATAATGCACGCTACAGACAGATCCATGGGTTCGGTTCGTCTCTCCGCGTCATCGTTTTGGATGGATGGTGCATGCGTTTTAGTTGGTCTTTAGCATGAGTTTGTATCATGCGCTTATTCACATTTATGAACCGCTACAGGCATGCATATTTCTTGAAAGTTTAGAACATTTCATCTTATTGCTCCGCATGTTGTCGTAAGTAATGCTCTAATTGGCATCAATGCCAATCATTAAAAATCCAGACGGTTTTTCAGCAAAACAATTCGATCAACCGTAACGCAACTACTCTGGGTCATCAAATAGGCTTTCAGAGATTAATTATTACATAAATTTATCATTATACGATCGTTCCATGGAGTCAGCGCATTGCTTTCAACTGAGTTATGTTCACGAGGGGCCACTGTCAGAACGAAAATGACAAACGTAAACACTCGTTTTCACATGTAGCTAACGATGATTTCATGACGTAAAGAAATATTTGCAACACGTGGCCACGTTTACCTACTGCGAGCGAGGGTGGACAATTTATTCATCTGGACACCATTAACAAATAGTACGAAATTCCCAAGAGAACATATCTCAGTATGTGTAATGATGCAGGATGTATTTGAATGCACTCGCAACATGGTGCCAGATTTGTGTTCATGATATTGGTGGTGGATTTGATCTGTCAAAACGTGCGAATATTTGCAAACACACGCGACCACACGGCTGCTACTTTACTACTGATACCCAAGTCCGTACATATGCTAGCGAACCTCAGATTGGAAATTTATGCAAATGTTTCAATTTTTTTAAATAAATTGCATCTAGGATCCCTAGTATGTATCATATGATATCCTCTAGAAATTCCAAAAGGTTGGATAGGCAAGATATATATATATATATATATATATATATATATATATATATATATATATATATATATATATATATATATATATATATATATATATATATATATATATATAATATACACTTATTGTATTTGCAAGACACACTTACTCAACCTCAAAGCGCTAACTGATAGATGCTGCCATCATACAGCAAGCTCGTTCAAGGCATTGATGCCCTTTACCTGTGGTTATGCAACTGACATGTAATGACCAACCACATCAATCAAGCTCTTGCACCGAGCGCCAAATTCACAATGGGTAATTGAATTTCAAGATGATTTCGACACGTGATCATAAGCTCTATTTATCTGTCTCTCAGGTTTCAGAGGCAGACTTTAGCAGCTCTCGACCTTTGGTAATGGTAAGTACTCGTAATGCCACCACATTAATTTGTACGCTCTTCCGAATCAACGTGGCCGCGCAATAGTTTCAGCTTAAATTCTGTCAGTTGCTTCCGAAAACCGAGACATCTAACGCACGCACGTGTCACTTCCAACCTTTTTCGTAACCGTTTAATGCAACCTAGTGTAGAATATTTGTGAGTCGGCGCCTTCGGACAAAACCACGATGTTACATGCACATGTTGTTAAACACACTGACACAGACGTATACGATATTTCTAATAACGCAACGCGAGATGTGCACCTGAGAATGACAGTACTAGACAAAATGAACTAGCTGTTGCAAGAGTGGCTACGACTGACAGCGCTTGCGTCATGCTACGGCACCATATCGATCACACTTATCGCCTTCTCGGACAGCGGACACAAATAACATTAGGGAAAATCATTGTGTCTGTACTATCATATAATCAATTTCGTTACCAAATACACTAGGGCCACACAAACGAATTTCAGGACGGAGAATGCGTCAAATACTGCATAAGTTTATAAACATGATCGGTAACCTGGGATTTAGTGGGTGACACACTTGCAGTGTTTACCGGGAATGCCGTGGAAGTTATTGATGGAGCAACGCCAACCACCGTTGTAATGCAGCAGACACAGACAGTCACAAGATGTAAATGATGTATTTCGAAAGGTGGCGCTGCTTCAATATACTGAAGCAATACATGTGTTGAAGGGATGATAGCTATAAACTAAACAGCGGACACGACGAATAAATGAAGCCTTCCCTCAAGGTGACACCTGTAGCACCATTATGATATGGCTTGTAGGCCTGATATGTTGACATATTCTTACCGAATAACCCCAAGCTCTTGCTGAACGGTCAGGTGGTCCCATGCTACATTTCCTGGAATGAAATAAAGCCAAATCAAATAGTCATATATTAACCATTATTATTCTCCCAACTAAATAAGTCATGACGATTGCTTTATTTGAATGAAATTGCCAAAAAAAGAACCAAACAAGAATCAAGTCATCCACAAGTATTCCGAAATGTTGAACGGGGAAGTGCAAACCGGCTTTGCATCGCATGCCCCTTCGCAATACAATTACCACTAAATAGCTCTAATACCATAGTAAGGTGCAGAGGTATAGGTTCGGGAAGCGCTGACTCACAGACCATTATCTTCCGCAATTACAAAACAGAGCCTTGTTCGACTTGATAGGGTCTCACTGTATCACACGGCCGTCCCTATCATGGCACAGATGATTTGCAACCACCATCTCTGCCATGTCAAAATATTCTTATATTTCACCCCCTCCCCTCTTCCAGCTTTCATTCCACAAAAACCATGACAATCCGGTTGTCACGACACAAGTCCTGATGTATCGCAGTCGAATTTCACCCAGCTTTACCAAAATGTAACCAATCCGAAAATATATCGTGATTGTTTGACATAAATACGAACCTTTAAATGCTCGGAATTGCGTTTGCAATGACTTGTGTTTATATGCCCGCGTGATTCCAACCTTGTCTACTGGAAAATATGAATTGCTTGCAATCTTCGTGGTAGGATTATATTTGGCAAGTCGGTTAGAGTTAAATGCTTAATCACATGTGGGCACATGAACAGAATGTCCTCGGATTCAGAAACGGAGAGTCAAATACAAATGAGTCTGATAATTGGGAGATGAAAAGTGCTATACTAGTATGACGTGTCCTGCAGCAAGAAGCAAGTCGTTGTTACGCGTAAGGAAGATTTGTAGAGCCTCGCTCTATCTGCTAAAAGATTAACGTAAAGGCAGCTAACAAATCTGCAATATGCATGGTTGCATCCCATACTGTGATTTTTTCAATTTCTTTAGATAATGTATAAATTACTGCCCAGTGGCGCTTTTAGTGACGTACAAATATAATCCGACGCCGAATTGTTGTGAGATTGAATCTCATATGTTGCCCTTGATGTTAGTCGTTCTGTATTGTAGATCTTATTGGCATAATAGGCTTCCATGGTGGTTTATTCGGCATCACAGCAGATACGGACATGACGAAAGTGAGCAGCTGGCTTGGTCCAAAAGAGAACAAACTAATTAAGCTTTACTAAAGCAGGCATAAACACCTCAATTTCCGCTCTGATAAGCCGGCGTATCTCCACCACGCCAATATGTTTGCTAATTCACACCTGACCTCACATTAACGATGGCTCATATGAAATGAGATTAGCAAATATGCAAATTCGCTGTAGACTACTGCTACGGTACATTCCTGTCGCCTTTTCCTTGCCAGTGACTTCAAGTGTTATTTAAACGAGTTTGGTGCTGTTATCATAAATGTACATGGTTGATGGTCACAAGAGGATAACACTTTGTTGAAGTGTATGCACTTATACCGATTGGTCTTACGCTAAAGGATGATAGATGATATCGTGAAAAACAAGTTAATACAGTCATGTATAGCCATAGCCCCTTAAAGTAATACCTAAGGTTAGATAACCTATATATCGATCTGATCTTCCGATGTAATAGAGGAGGTAGATTTGCATGCTTAACCTTGGCAAGCACTGTATCAGAATAATAGACACTACAAACATTACATAACTGAAACAGATACAACAAAACAACTATAGTACATAAAGTAACATTTCAGTCAGCACCGGCCACTCATATTTTGGTTTGGCAATATTGATCTAATCATGCATGTAGAATTGGGTTAATACATGCAATGCGCTCGAGGCTACCCCAAAGCCAGCACTGACAATTTATGTCATGTGTGAATATGCAAATGCGCATTTATAAAACTCTCCTAATATATTCAGAATACATAATATAATATACTACTTCACAGTTCATCGATAGTGTACCATTCAGTGGACAATAGAATGCCAGTTGTGGTGATGGTTTGTCTGGTACATGTAATCATCTATGAAATACACCGAGGCTGTCACCCATATTGCCTCAAGTAAAATTGTCAAGCTGTTAGGCATATGCCCCGTTATCGCTGAATTTCCTTTTCTACGTGTTACTCTCCAAGTCGGGCGACGGCCTTACATTCGTGTATTTGTATATTAACATAATCTGGAAAATACATATATATATATATATATATATATATATATATATTCATATATATATATATACAGATATATGAAAGGTCATAATTACAATTAGTGCTTCTTATTGAACTAGGGTTTGAACTGATAGCATTGTCCGACACACCTCAC
>CM067343.1:10050637-10120637 GCA_034190875.2 Urechis unicinctus | reverse complement strand
AGCACTACATTTGCGTTGCATGCATAAGAGACAGTCAACTGGATTCTAATTCTCATTAGAAAACGTTTACTCAATCATCGACCACTTTATCATATGTAAGAAAAACATCCTCATTCGCTAGTACCTCTTCGTTTGGACGCATTTGGAACTAGCGAGTTAGCTGCTGCAAGATGATGGGTATGTAATCAAATGTCAATAACAGGTAACAGAATGCACTGGAAGTATGTTGTTGTGTCAACAGATAATGCAATGATGAAATTATAAGACGCCGATCGGTTTTGTGAAGTAAATTGATGGTGAGCTGTCCGCTATTTATTTGTCAAATGGGCGGCATTTCTGCCAAAAAAGTGTTATCGACATCTATTCTCCTGCATTTGGTAACGCTTTTCTGCCATACTTACAGTTATACCATAACAACTAATTGCCAACCTCGTGCGAAAATTTAATAAGCATTCGGTTGGCCATGACAACTCATCACGGTAAAGATGAGAGTAATGAAAAGGCGATGAATGTCCAGTAATGGCCAGAATAAAAGAATAAGAGGCAGTTTTATAACGAATGTATTAGTGTATCTAGTCAGTGGTATGTTATAAAATTGCTTAACACGGATAATTGACTTGACCATCTGACTAATCTATATCTGTTATCGATCAAAATATGCCTCATGCAGTATTTGCAGTCGCATTTACTAAGGTTACTAATCTCTACAGTTGATTGACAAATTAATGCACTCTCAGATACGGCTCTGCAACACAAACCCCCAAGGCTTTGAACCGATGTAAATCCTATAGTGTAATTAAGGGTTCTTGCAGAATGGCTTTCTTGGATTTGTTTGCAGCGATGTTTGCCGTTGAATGCAATAGGCCAAGTCTTAGCTATTCATGCACTTGAATGACGTTTTGGGATAAAACATGGTCTATCCTTTCAGACAAGTTGATTTTAAACTGCAAATTTCACTTTGCCTATATAACAGTCAATGTTGTTAAATCACACGCACCGCCATGGAACCCGATAAGAATCAAATAAAAATTAGACACTAAGTCCTATTTTCTCTTGAATACAACATATGTGTTAATGTCTCAATATCGAATAATTAGTACTTTTTTCCGCAACAGAATGCGCTGACATAACATTGCAGGTTGCCCAAAGTAAAGGGATTGTTTTAAATATGATACGACTACCGATGGACTTGCCTAGGTCTGGTAGCAAACAGATGGCTAATATACGTGGACATGTCCGCCGATGGAAATACATTGCTGCTGTCGTTGGGAATCACAATCGTTCATGCCAACAAACACTGGTGAACAGCGGCTTTAACAGGCCAATTACCCAATGAACCTATTCGCTTAGTCAATGTAAGTTGTGGGATGCACAAGCATATTTTGTTGATGCAAATCGAGGGCTAAAATCGTACAGTGTGCATTGTTGAATGCTCTGATCACACCGGTAAATACCTGCCATCCTGTGGTTACATCAGCCACCATTAGCAATTGTAACATAGACACCAACAACAGCAATGTTGAAGAGAAAGTAGATGACTAAATTGTTGTGTTGTCGTGCGTCCCACAAACTCGTTCTGTTACATCGGCGTTGCTGCCCAATTACAACTTGTAGGTACTGAGCTAATAACGCTTTGCTGAAAGTGTCAAGAGCTTGATAGTCTGAAATTCATACAATTGTTTGCACCATAATGTGCCTAACACATCTACGACAAGCACAATAAGCGCAAAAGGCAAGAACAGAACGGCACTGCAGCTTTGCGACTGTTCAGGTTAGTTGTTAATTTTGATCACTTTCACGTCTACTCTAAATCTACAGAACGCAGTCTACACTATGACTATACTCTCCTTATTTCTCATTGCATCCTAGATTTTACGCAGCCTACTGCGATATAATACAATGTCATATATGGCGTAGTTATATGGCTTAGTGCATGGTCGAAGCACTGGTTTAGCTGTTCAACCGTGATAAATTTCTCTTCAGCGATGACATGTCCAAAGATAAAAGTAGTGGGGTGATAGCAACATACTATGATGTCAACGTTAATAGGTGTAATCAACATGCATCACTCGCACGAATAGTGATCGTAATATGGCTAGCGACAGGGCTACCATTACCTTGGGACAATACTGTCGCACATCCTTCCAGGAAGCTGTGCGCACTCCAATGACACAACTTTACCCATACCATAATCCCGCATAATATCTATAATTGGAGCCGTACAGTATGGTAATAACTGGCTGCCTAAAGGATATCGGTGAAGATATACTTCCCGTGCATATGTTACTTGCTCAGGTATTTTGCTATGTTTATCATTTCTTATTTGATCGTGCATTAACACAAATGGCAGTATTTTAGCAGTTATCATTCAACTTCAATGTAATTATTCCGAGGCATTATCTAGTTAGGATGCAGAATGTCTATTTATGCTCGTCATATGATACCACAATAACTCAATAGTTTGCCTAAAGAATCTCCAGTGGCGCTGTGTTATATAATACACCTTGTTGTAACTATCAATCAACTCACTAATTTGCAGCCACATTACCTACAAAAGATCAATCGTGTAAGCAATTTATACCTGCTGTACGATCATGGGATTTTAAACTTTTTAGATCTTTGTGTTGCTACATAGGCATTCTGTAATGGCGACCCTTTCATCAGCCTTATTACGCTCAATAGACGTGTAACTGATTAATGGCGATTAAACATACTAACTAAGACACCATATCATGTTGTTATAGCCCCGTACATTATGCATGAATACTTTACCACTGAAGAGAAATGTACCTTGTTGAAAAGCAAAAGATGCACAAAGACAATACCTACATTTTCTATGAACGACAATCAAGGCTTAAATGGCCGTGTTTCGGTAACGCACTAAGCCTTATGTCAACATCATATGCATCGCATTATTGCGTCGCATATGCGTCAAAGTTCAGCCGTGCAGATCACTTGGGCATGTATTACCATTATCTATAAATTTCAGCTGCTTGGCAATATACTGCAAAGTGCGGATATCAGGTGATTGAAAGGAGACATGGAAGTTTTCTAAAACAAGGATTTTTGAATTGCTTCCGCAACTAACTAAAGCAGTCGTATGGCTGCTGTGTCGTTTCGTTGTGATGACCTGCTTCCTTGTGTTTTTAGTGGTTTTGTCCTAGCATTGTTATTCAGAAGACGATGCAATGTGCCTCAGTTAGCCGTATACGTTACTAGTCCGTGGTGACTACTTACTCAAATTGAAACGTGTTGTATGTTTCCTTATGAACAGCAGCAAAGTGTTGCCTTATTATTACATCCAGCATATGCTCCATCAGCCATTTCTTGCCGTGCACAACGCTCATGTATCAAAACGGAGATGCGAAATCCGACAACATCTTTAAATGTGACGGGCGACAATAAAATATGCCTACAGCTTATGTCGCTTCATATTATTGCTGCAGCCAAGGTATGGAATGAGATGATCATAGTTTTCTAACATTGACAATTGAACAATCGTAGCACTCGGCATTGCATTGACACATCATGCTTGTAAATTTTGAAACTTATAATGTATAAGAAGTTAATTTGATAATTATCCGTTTGAAATGGCAGCTCCGTAGAGCGTGTGGACATAATGTCAGTGAATGTCATACACTGATTGTCAATGTAAGCGGCAATATAGTCCCGTGTATAGGTTATGTCTACACTTTCAGAACCAGACACTAATTAATAAATCGCGAGCCTCAAATCCAGCATTAATGACTTGCATAATTGCATTGTTAGCGTGTTTCTTGTTTAGAAATGTGCAGTGTCGTTATTTCAATGCTAACTTATATTTGGAGAGTAATATTTCCCAAACGAGCAAGCTCGTTGATTTCTGTTGAAATCAGCTCCTGATCTAACCTAATATTATTGCAGTCAATTTAGAATGATAATACTAAATTTGATGATAAGTATTAATGGTCAAGATAATCGATGCCATTGTACGAACGAATGGAGAGTCGAGGCCTGAAATGCACAATGGAGTGCAGAGTAATATTTGCTGTTGAAATGGTGTGACATTCAAATTGTCCGCTTATATCAAAGCCGCAGTTTGACACATCTGCGTCTCGTTTTTTTTGCTAAGGTTCTTCTCCTGATGGGCAAGTCTTTGGCAAACATCGATCAGATGAACAGAAAGATATATTGTATACACAACGCCACACAGCGGTTCCGACGGCCAGTGTGATAGTTAATGTCGTATGGCGGCTTATACCATTAATACCATATAGCAAGCCAAATACACAATATCATACGTTGCCTTGTATAGATCAAACCTTATCAATTCGTAGCTAGCCTGTACCTAGAATAGACAATACCGTTTTGTGATTTGGACAATCAATCACATATAGCGTCCTGAAAAGAAGAAGACATGTGATGACTAGGCAATACATTTTGTGCCGTCGACAGAAAGTTTAGTGTCTTATTTGTACATATATAGTCGGCCATACCAAATATCATTCTAGATAGTCCATGACATATTGGGTATATTATGGACAATATCAAGTTGATGAGCCTTTTGAAACAAAGGCTGTCGCCAAAGCCGCTATTTTAATGGTGCATGCATTGCAAAGTCTATTTTCAAATCCTTGCTCAACCTTCGTTAATTGAGTTAATTGGCAGGTAGTATAGCTGGTTCTTTTGAGGTGATTTAATCTTAATATGATTACCTGTTCCAAATTGACAGACCCGTCAAGCCATTTAGCCTTTCAGAATGTCGAAATAGCGCCAAATGTCGAAATTTATGGACTGCTTCTTGTGAATGCCTCAGTTTACTTGGTTACTATGTCGAATGGAGTGACTACGTCAACAGCATCCATTGCATTCCCTTCGCAAATGGCATTTTCGGCACTGGCCGAATCGCTGGGCACCGATCCTAAAAGATCTTGCCTTATTGCATTGAGAAGCTGCGTCGACAACACGAAATTACGGAAACGATCGGGAGAGGATGGGTAGGCTGAATGTGTTAACAGTGTTTAAGATCATATTTGAGAAACTTCTAGCAATCCTATTTCCTTTTCCCTTTCTGGTCTACTTTCTAGCGGCAGAATATCAACAGTGTCAAAATCGAATTCCCACACAAGTTCTGCGCGAAGTTACTATGATGTAGATGAAATTTGTGCACAAGACTTGCCCCTGCATTGCAACAGTTAGGCTTTTGATTTGTACTGGACATCGTGTCGGCCACAGTTCTACCGATAACAACAACCGTGTGTCGGATAGATGCTGTGCAACAAGAAGCTATCATATTATGGGGTGTTTTTAACCTCACTGTTATGTATGGTATGGTAGTTAATATACTGCATATTGGCGTGTGGTTACGTTTATGCCTACACGCGTACAATCCATCACTTATATGATCTTCTATGCAGTAGTATAGATGTTAGCGGTACTGGCACACCTATCTCATATGATTATGACACACCTATCTCATATGGGTGGAACCCAGAAAACACACATATACAGGGTGACTCACATGAGCCAGCAAACCGCTCGCACCTCCCACCACCATATGAGCCCAGCCCTTCCAGCCCCTATGGTATAGGCCCACTAAAGAGGGCGACAGCATTGTCAACCATCTACAACAGGACCCTGAGGAATAAGCTCTTCTAAACGACTCACGCGCTCCAAAAGGTCCTCATACTTCGATTCCAATTCCCTCACCTTCTCCTCTACACCAGGACCCTGAGGAATAAGCTCTTCTAAACGACTCACGCGCTCCAAAAGGTCCTCATACTATGATTCCAAATCCCTCACCTCAATCTCAAGGTCCACCTTCTTCTCCCATATATGTTCCACATCTGCTTGCAGCTCGGCCACCCCAATATGTTCATCGGTGCTCATTCTATACCTCAGTTATCATATGTTCAACATATCGACGCGTGCCCATAGGCCAGAGTGTCTACACCACCTGGAGCTATCCACCGCTTTGAGTCAAAGGGGGAGAGAGACACCTTGTTAACGTGGAGCCCATATATTTTATGGCAGTCACTCCTGAGCATGTTCATTCCGTGGCGAAACTGCTTTTTGGGCGAACAGTGACTCCACGTACTGAGCGTGTCACACCCTTAGCTCTTTTTATCTCGCCCTCATCAGACATCAGGATAGAGTATATCTTAGGGCGCAAACCAACGTACTCCTTGATGGGCACGCCAGCGCACTCATCCTTCATCTTACCCAGAACCTTTTTGTTTTTGTCACTGTGCAGGGCATGAGAAGGGTCAAAGTTACTAGTGTCAAAGAGATGCCCATCCTCCCTCATATCAGCATAGACGTCAGTGGTACGGATCTCAAGCAGCAGCGAGTCTGTGTCTGTGTAAAGCAGGTTAATATTACTGTCATATCTAGCCTTCATGGTATTGTAGTAAAAGTCATACATCAAGTGCTTGGAGAGGTCCAGAATGCACATGCCAACGTAGACCGGACGGTTCAGCACTAAGCGAGTCTTGTGCATATGCAGGGCAGCTAGATCATCGTCAAACACTTTTTGTCGAGCATAGGCGGGGCTGGCCACAAGCCTACGTATTTTTTCTTTTCCCGATGAGCGCACAATCTTGACGTCGACTCGCCTCCGAGATTCTCCATCGTTTTACCAAAGACGGAGTTATTCATAAGTTTATAGGCATCCTTCTCAAAGTCGCTGTTGGCGGCCTTGCGCAGATCTGTATTCATCCTTATGTAAGGCTTCATCCATGGACTCTGGTCAAAGACAAGCGCACGATGAATCTTGGTGAGTCTCAACCCCAAAGACAGATATAGCTTGAGGTTCCTGTAGTGTACCACATACTTCTCCTTGTTCCGCAGGTTGGGCACCAGCTTTTCAACTCCATTTCCGGTGCTCCCCAATGCACCTAGGAGATCTTTCTGGTAGTCTGACAACCACTCATTTTGCACAAGAAGCCGCTCCGGCGCTAGGGGGTAATCGTTGTGTTCGTCATGAAGCGCAGCAGGATACTCCAAGTCAACCTCAAGTATATACCCCGTTTCAGCATCATCGGGATGGTCCTGGATCTCTAGGTTCTCAGGCCGTTCCACCCACTCAATACCCGAAGTAGGTAGGGCTTGGCTCATCGCCCACCCATACAGGTTATTGGCATCGAGGTACTGGATATAGCTCGCTGGCTTATCCTGCTCAAAGCCCTCCACGTATGGGTTGTTCGCTTTAGCGTGGCGATGTGATACCATGCTTATCCCACCGCGCAGCCCCTTCTCAATAAACAGGTGCTTGTCATAATCTGTGAGAAGCTCGAGTTCCACCCCTGTGCTCTTAAGAAGCATATCCCACGACAAACCGGGGCTGGTATAGTAGTGGGCCGGATCCAAACCGTATTGCTTAAGACAGGTTTTGCGGAATGTTTCAAACACATCGGCCAGGAGCAGTACATCCGTGCGTAAGTAAAGGTCATGGTAGTCCCCCATGTTTTTACAACCGAACGCGTTCCAGACATTCTGGGCGTGTTCATAGTCTGCAGCAGATATACCCTGTTCAGAGAGCTTGCTGTAGAAATCATGGATCGGCGGCAGTGGAGCATCAAACTTATCCCAGCCATCCATGAACTCATAGGGATACACTCCCTTACGCAGCAGCAAGCGCCGCTTCATCTGGTCTGGCTCGTATTCCGCCGTCACAGCAAAGGCATCTGAGTTGTTAGCAGACACAAGCTTGTCGAGCGAGGCTAGGAGGAACTGTGCACTGTCAATGAAGCGCAACTGTCCGACCGACAGGGAGATATACTTCTCCATGTTATTTGGGATGCACTTGATATTGCCCTCCACTTTGCTTATACCCTGCATCAAGAGATGGGAGTCGTAGCCCCGCAGGTTATGGAACACCACAGGGATGGGTGTTGTGTTGGGACTCAGCCGAAGTTTCAGGTTACACACGTTATGGGCTGGCCCTCTGTACAAGCCTGTTATATGGCAGTGATCGCGAACAGAGTCACAGCCCAGTTTTTTCTTGCACACATGACAGTGAGTTGCAGCCTTATGTGCCCTTCTATCCTCCCGAGGCATCCGCATAGGCACAGGCTTGGACAGAACTGCTTTGATCTTTTGCTCCTCCTGCTGCAGAGCCTGTAAGAACTTCTCCACAACATCGCTTCCTCTATAAACCACAGGGGGTTCTGTCTGCCCATCACATGGGACAACCACATAGCCGTAACCACATGGCTCATGCTCCTGCGTTCTCTGCGTGTTGCTCTTACCAGGATTAGGCGCAGGTCCCGGAAGCTTCACTGTGAGCGCCTCAAAGTCGGCATAGATAAGATAGGGGACAGCAAGCTGTTTCTGCCAGTTCTGGAAGGATAATATGTTCTTCCCTTCCTCAGGCATGTCAACTCGCACAGCAGTCTGCCCGAAACCCATGCACTCAGGTTTGTGCGCCAGGAGCAGTTTCTCACTGGTGTATCCATGCAAGCATCGCTCGCAGAAGAACTTGCGGTGCTCGTACTTACTCTGGTCATACAGCAGGCGGTTAAGGTCTTCGATCTGCGTGTAATGAAACCTACCGTCCTCCTCAATCAGCATGAGGTTTATACATGGACCACGCTGTCTGCTGATACGGTGAACGATGGTGGCCTTTCCATCCCAGCCAAAGACATTCAAGCCGCCTACTTTAGCATGTTTTTCTATCTTCTCAATCTGCAAGATAGGTGTTGGATAGTCCACGCCTTTTCCTTCTAAGAGTCTTTAGAGCGGCTTAATGTTATATTTCGACGGTCGCTGCGGGTTCTTGGAAACCGGGTGCAGAGCCGATTCAATGGAATATAGAACGCAGTGTGGGTTGTTTGTGTTTTTTACGTTTCTAATTGCCTTCTTTACCGCCAGCTTTCTCGGCAGTTTCAGGTAGGAGCCACCTTTCAATGGCTGGTAGTTGGCAATATCAATCCACAGAGTTGTGACCGCCTGAAACTCCCAGCCAGAACCTTGGTTGGTCCACTTCTCCAACCGCTCTTGGATATTAGCATTGCACTGGTCCAGCTCATCGTTAATATCTTCTAGGGAGAGAACCACCTGCTGCTTATTACGCAATACAGGCTCAAAATACTCAGTGCTGTCATCATCTGAGTGCTTGGAGAGTCTTACCTTAAGGGCAAACTGACACTTGATTCCACCTAGCTCTTCCAGCTCACCAGTCAAAACTTTATGCATCTTCCGACGCATGCCCTTAAAGAACATCATAAGGTCCGAGCTAAGGGGGTGAGACTCAGGAACGTTCATCACCCATCCACGCAAATAGTTTTTAACAGCCCACTTAGTCTTCTTGAAGGCAAGACGCGCTGTGGGGACTGGGGACTGGGTTGTGGGGATGCGTGGGGCAGGGACAGGTCTGCGTGGGGCAGGGACTGGTCTGCGTGGGGCAGCAGTGGGGACAGGGGTGGCACGCACCCCAGCCTTTAATATAGCCAACATCTCCTTGTATGTACGGTCATATTCATTACGCACTTGGAGTGCTTTGAGTGCAGCCTTAGAACGTGGATAAGGAGGCTGAAAACCGTGAATTGAAACATAATCGTTTTGGGCTTCACGTGCTCGCTGATTATGAGTCATGTTTACTATACAGTTCCATTAGTCTAAAAGGGAATTCGTTGATACACAAAAGGCAACAACAATACAGCGAGCGGACTTCGACCTATGCAGTAAACACCCGTCTCTGACAAGGTGCCAAGCTTCGTCGCACCTAGCCGCCAAACCATGTTGTTGACAGCGCCACAAGATTTCTATTTTTATACAGTGGGGAATCCCCGTTCAGTGGCGCCGACTGGCGAGTCCCCAGCTATAGGCCGTTGTGAAACAATTTTTTGGGCAAGACGAAGACGACTGTGGTTGACTTTATCGAACCCACAATCCATGCACAATCCTACCTTATTATTTTTTATAGCCTTCTGACAACCCGTACAAAGACGATTAATGACACCATGTTTTATCTTATATCTGTGTAATCCACAAAACTCTTGCTCTTGCGTACAGGGCCTGTTACAGGGGACTTTCTTTCCGAGCAATATCCATGGGCACTTATTGTCAAATACTACCATTGTTATATATATAGATATCTATTAGTCTAATTGATAATACCGTCTGGCGGCAACTGGGTATCGGACGGCACCACAAGCAACTCCTCCTTTACAAAGCCACGGAGAGGTCCATCCAGCAAATAGTATAGTACAGGCTCACCAGACTTAGTGACAGAGCTTCCAATCCGGTAAACATTGAGTGACCACACAGGGTCAGTGGCCCGCCGCCGGTGGTCTTGCTCTGCCTCACCAGGCTGGTAGAGGTAGCGAACGCCAACATCAGAGGGAAGCTTTTGCTCTTTGACCCCCAGAGGGCGCCCTGGTACGACTGCAGAGGGCTTTTGTGCAACTCGTTTTGCCTTTATAGCATCTTTAGGTTTTTTTTCAGTCAAGCGGGTCACCTCATTATTTATCGCAGAGACTACAGCCTGCAGTCAAGAAACCCACTCAGTCGATCGTTTTCCAGTATTCCTTAATTCTACGGCATACTGGTGACCAAAGAGTCGTTCAGCAAGGGTTCGGTTAAAGCGCTCCACTATACCCTGGTCTCGATGGATATTCACACGGCCACGCCTGACTGATACTCCATGTTTTACTAACAGCTGATTCGCTGCACCCATAAACTCCCGTCCGGGGTCCACCTGAAGTAGTTTAGGCCAATGCAGCGGTCCTCGTTTGTATATCCTCTCAAGTGCACCTGCGACCTCCTTAGCCTCTTTTGTAGTCAATGGCTCAGCCGCTTTGTAGCGCGAGACCACATCAACCAATGTTAGGGCATACTTGTAAGTCCGGCGCTTCACAACGTCATGAGGAAGAAATAAGAGATCGGCTTGGTGAACCTCATTAGGGACAGGGACATCAAACTTTGGCCTGGGAATGTGTTTTGGCACCGGCAGGTAGATTTGCCATATAGCTTGCTTTGTTAGCCACCCCCTGGCAACTTCCTCAGAAACCCTCGCTTCTGTTGCAAGCTTCTTGATAGCTGTAATGCCTTTCCAGTATCCCTTAGGACTATAGTAGATCTTTTGCATGCGACGATCCATATACAGAAAACGTTCGAGTCTCCAAATGACCTACTTAGCAAGCCTGTATGCAACCAGCCCAGTCGCAGCCATACCCAGTATAATGAACGCCACCTCACGCCCCCTCTGTTCATCTGAGGGTTCGTAGAAGTTTGAAAGCTGCGGCTCAGAGACCAGCGGGTCGACAGTTTTATTCATAATTAGGGCGTACTCACGCATAGCCTCGTCCGCATCCCTAAAAGTATGCTCGGCATGGTCCTGGCGGCGTAGTTGCTCATTGATGAAGTCTAAACGCTCAGTTCTCTTCTTGGCCCATGCTGCCTGAGCAGATTGAAGCTGCTCGATTGCCATATCATGGCGTTTACGTTCCGCGTCCACTTGGCTGCCTCGTAATTTAGAGAATAAAAAGTTGCTCCCAGAGAATGCAAGGGCGTTAACAAGAGCACCCCCAACAAGTAGCGCGAGTGTGGCCATTACTTCAGTATATCAACTGGTAAGATTCCTTGTTTAATTAGCATATCCTTTGTGGCCATAGCTAGTGATACATCGACAACAGCCATAGCCAGGTCCCGTGGGGTGAAATCAAGACGTGGCACCCCACCACCCAGTGCCATCTTAGCAAGCTTGGCATAGCCTATTGAAATACCGGAAACAACTACACCGTGGTACAGAGCGTTTACGAGCATTTTTCCATCAGTAATTGGTGTTGTCATCTTATTCCATATAAAACGGATCCTTTAAATGAGCGTCTGGAGGCTTTTGTACCAAAACCTGTTTAGGGTGTGAGGCTACCATCTGGTGCCTGTAGCAATACAATGCCAACACGCCAACACCGCCGACAACTAAAGGCACAGCCCATGTTGGCCACGTCCACCTTTCCAAAGTTTTGCTCGTTGATATTGGCTCGACAGCTTCGTCTCTACCATCTGTAAGCGCTGCCTTACCTCTCGGAGCTCTCTCAGAAGCTTATTTTGATTGGCTTTTCGAGCTGCAGCACCCTTTCGTCCTGCCACAACCCTTTTAGCGTTTTTTGTCACTGACGTTATCTCCACCGGTGTTGTCTCCCCTTGATTCGTGTTCGTTTCTTCCATGTTTACTTACTAAATTTATTTGTCCAATTGATAGCTCTTAGTAAGCACCTGTTATAGCGGAGTTAAGCACATGCTATAGCGGAGTTAAGCACATGCTATATCAGAGTTAAACACATACTATAGCAAGGAAGTGGTGTCTTCCTCTCCACCGGCCCCTGTTGTTTCGGTGCTTGTTTTTCCAAATTGACAGTGCTTAACTGTTGTTAAAGCCGCAGTTAAGGGAGCTAAAAACATACCATAGCGATGATATAGCTCACAAGTGGCAGTGCTTAGCACGTGTCCAACAAACGGGTCCGTCTCGAGGTCTGTAATTAGCCTTGGCTGGTGTTCTGGTGGGATTGGTAGAAACATACAAGCAATACCTGAGTACAGCTGTAGCAGTGTCTGACCTAGAGTACGTGTCATGCTGGCACCTAGCCGAGCCTCGTATCTCACATACAGCTTTATGATCTCTTCATCAGACATTGATTCAACCTGGTCAATTGTAAGGTGCTCCAAACCAAGGTACTGACGGGCCTGACCGCCGGCTATGACGGCAGTAAGCCTATCTCTCTTAGAAGACATATCTACGCCAGGGGTGCAACTAGGTTCCGCTCCCCCAGACTTTGTCTCCACTAAGCTAGTCGAGTCCTGTTCAAGGAGTTTATCAATAATGGTATCAGGATCCATTAATATACGTATACGCCTTCGAGCTTCAAAATACTGCACCGCTACCCAGATGAAGAAACCTAAATTGATTACTGAGGCAGCGGCTGCTATCAAGGCCAATATCACTTCAATCGACGGCATATGCAGTAGGCTGATCAGTCTTCGGCAGCAGTTTTGCGTGCTTGGTCTTTGCTAGTAGTTGGCGTACTGTGGCACGTTCCTCCTTTGTTGGAATTACATCATTTTCACGTAAGGCGTCTTCAAACGAGTCACGGTCCTTGGTGTGAAAGAGCACCATCCAGCGAGTCTGCTCACGTAAGTCCTTCAGCACAGAGTTGTACTTTTGGGTGAGGACCCAGACACTTTGCTGCGCATGGCGGCCGCTAAAGGCCAGTTCGGATAACATGTCTTTCTTCTTGGTTAGGGCCTTTGTTGCCGAACAGTCATCAATAATGTACAGGGTTGGCTCGCCCTTAAAACAATGGTAGAAAGCCCTCAGGTGGTCATGGAGCCGCTCCCCTGGATCAACCACGTACACCTCTGAATCATCCCACACCCCATGACCGCGTCCGATAGGCCTCGTTGAAACGTATGGTAGGGCAGAGGATTACAATATGCTCGAAGGCACCAAAGAAGGGCCCTTCAAGTAGGTCGAGGATGAATGCGGTTTTCCCACATCCTGTCTGCCCACAAACAATTGCCGAACAGGGACCATCTGGAAATGTAAACTTAGTAGACTGCGCTGACGAACCTGCCATCTTTAATGTTAAGCTGTGCATCCATTACAATATGCATATAAACGTTCAATGTGCCCGCCGCCTCTGCCTTTTTTGTGATCTGTATGGTGATGCCCTCAGACGCATTCTCCACAGCCCTGCCACTACCGTGCAGCTGGTCGTCATCACTCGTCCTTAAGTCGAGCCACAGAGCATACTTGGTGGTTAGGTACTCTCCTAGGGAAACGTCCGACAATGACAGGTCTTTTAATGCTATTGCTACACTGGGGTCTCGTTTACTCGTTGCTGCACAGGCCTTCTTCACCTCGTCCCACTGCTGGTAGCCACGCATGCCCTGGGCATAGAGCTGATTGGGGATGCCCTCAATGGTCACCTCGACCTTCGTTATCTTTGGGTTGTAGAACGACTCTGTTTTCCTGGCGTATGAGGCGTTGGTCGGGTCTTAAAAGAGCAGTAGGATGCCCTTCATGCTGCGAGCCGGCACGTTCAGGTTGATGTTCCACAGTGTATCTCTTTTATTGTATACAAGCTTCCTGTGACGAAGCACACGGTCATACAGAATCGAGAGCCGACTAGTGTACTGTGTGCGTATCATGCGGGCCAACTCTGTTTGGGTAACTATGTCATACTCCAGCGAGATGCCATCAATTTTGTAGCTTGCAGCGGTGTCGCCTGTTGCGTGAATCACGCGGTTGTAGTCGTTGAATGTGAGCTCGTATTCCAGTCTGTGACTAAGCGCACTCTGGTAGAATGGCATGTGGCTCTCGAGGAGTTCAAAGTCAAGCGGAACGTAGAACCTGTTACCATACACATCGTCTACCGCCTTGTCCTCTTCCTCCGCCTCATCCTTGTCTCCTGCCCCCAGTCGTATCTTATTTGCGTTTCTATCATCTGATGTGTCAATGCCCTGGTACTGAAGGCCCTGTCTCTCCTGTGCTGTCCGCCACAAGTCGTGGTAACAGTGGTACATATCGCTGTCATCAATAGACATGACCTCATTGCCAGAAATCTTGATTGTCAGTTTTCTTAACCAAGGCGCGGCCCAGGTTTTGCACAATGCTGCGGTTAACATCAGTCGAGGTCAGCGTGATTGTAAAGGCCAGCCGTGCTGTCCCTGAAACAATGACGTCGTCTGCGCCTAGATTGGGGAAGCGAACCAGCAGTTGTTGGTTCTGGTCAATAGTGCTTGGATTGTTTGTAACGCATACAGATTGTCGCACGCCCTTTACCCCAAGGGGTTCGCGTATCCGGCGGTGTGGGTTTAGTTTGCGTCCGTAAGTACTCGTCATGTTGAATGCTTAATTACACTTATATCTTTAACACACAGACATGGAGTTTGATAACCCCGGATTTGACGATGCAGATGAGGAGGGGGCTATGGGAGGGGAGAGGAATGACACTATCTTTGATGATGAGGAGACTAACCTGATTGACGAAACTTTAGATACATCGAGTACGATTAGTCCACCTTGGGCTATTACTGAAATGCCTGCAGGGTTAACAGAAGATCAGGTGGGTTCCAAAGAAGAAACTGAAGTCTGAGTTACGAGGTGGGAGAAGGCAGTGTCTAAGCATGGGCTGCAGGCCACTCTGGAGTTTAGATCGTCTCAACAAGGTGACCTTTGGGTTAAGTGGGGCCAAGAATGGAATCTTCTGACATGGAAGAACAATCCAAACAAATTCCTCTCTCCTAGGAGTATCCTAGATATCGGTGGTACACAGCTTGCTCGGGCTCTTGGAGTGACCCCTGAACTATCCACAATGGCAGCAAAAGCCCTACAAGGCGTTGACGAAGCTGCTGCTAAAGCGGAAGCTGCACTTCCAAAGTTAGAAATGAGCAGCCCCGAAGCCATGACAGAGCAAGGTGGTGTGGAAGAAACAAGCTTCATAGAGGGCGTTCATAACGCCATAGAAGACCTAGGCACACAAACAGACAACGAACTACCACTCAGAGAGCTTATGGGGCTTGATAAGGCTATGCAGACCCAGAGGGGTGAGCTGGTCAATAACCTAGCTAAGATAACTGAGATAGAAAGGAATATAAAACAGCGGGAAGCTAAAATGGCAAGCCTGGAGGAGGAAGGGAGGGGTGATAGTCGAGCATGGAGATTCCAAGCAAATGAGCTTGCAGAGCTGCAGGAGCTGCGGAGTGCCCGTATTGAGGCTGCCTCTGAAAACCGTAACCGTCTAAGGACCCAAATTAACCGCATCAGGGAAACGATCAACAGACTTCTTAACGAGGACACAACACTAGCTGAGCGTGTACGCACTCTGTTCCGAGAGCAGGGTATAACAATCGCCTCCATACTCACTGCGATTGGATTGGCAATCTCGACCCTTGTAGTTGCTTTGACAGGCGGAGGGAGCACTAGTCCAACCCCGGCACCAACGCCGACACCAGCTGATAAGCCTGGTTTAAAGGAATGGATTAAAAAACAGCTGAACTCCTTGGCAAACGTCCTGAAGAGCCTAGCCGGTAAGGCAGCAGCTGCCCTTCCAGGAATCATTGGCTCCATCGTATCATGGCTGCTTACGTCAGCTGCAAAGGTGGCTGGTTGGATGGCAGAACATGTATGGGCCGCAGCTGTGGCGGTGGAGGGAGTTATCCTCCTGATACTCCGTGACTTACTACGTAGCAAACCAAAGCACAGCTAAGCCTATAGCGATTCCGCCTATAATAAGAGCAGTTTTCTCATTCTCGTGCGCCCCACGCAGACTGGTCTCGGCCATAGGGGCCGGCCCTGGAGAGGGGAGTTCCATATCTGTATCTGGCGGAGGGTCAAAGCTTCCTCTATCTGGAACCACCTGAACCGAGTTGACATCAGCATTGCTGCCTATCTGCTGCTCCTCAGTTGCAATGGTAATCAGATTGTTGTACCCAGCAACGTCTCCAATGGCGAGGCTCATATCAGACGGAGCCATGTACAGGCCCGTTCCAAACACATAATCAACCTTTGAAGAGGCATTCTGGAGGACGTTCTGATACCGTCGGATAGATGACGGAATATCCACTGGGGAGTTGATGGCATCCTCAACGTTGACCTGAAATTGCTTTTGAGCATCAAAGGACGTTCCAACACCTAGTATCTCTGAGCGGGTCTGCGCCTGAGCCTCAAGAATGGCCCATACGTAGGTCCTGATGCTGTCGTTAATTCGCTCAACGCCGGTTTGTGTAAAACCCTCAGACGTGTCCAGTATGAAGGTACTCCAGGCCTCGTCTGCTTCAGGTCCCTGTGCTAGATGTAAAACAGCACCCATTCTCTCCTGAAAGGATTGTAGGTTTTTCGCGTGAGCAAAACCTGGCTTTGTATCCTTTTCCGCCTCAAAGGCCATCCGTGTAGGGTCATAACGAACGTTTCGACCAGCAACCTTGACGACACTCCCGTAACCATACGCATCATGTGCATATAAGATACCAAGGCCACTATTAGCTACGGTTGCCTTCTGGCGCCAGTCTGTGTTTGGTTGAACACCAAAGTTAGTGCAGAGTCTCTCATATGCCCTCTTGTCATATGTATTGTTATAGGGGTCATAGGCATGATCCTGAGGTAGAGGCGCTTGCAGTTCTGCTAATAGGCGACGCACTGTGTAATAAAGGTGAAAGGTGTAGAGAGCTTTCACGAGTGGAATCCCAGCCTCGAGGTGGTCCTGGGAGGACACGCCGCAGCCGGCTGATGCACACCACACTGCAAAGTTTAACTGGTTCTGCCAAAACTGCATTGGATTTGTCAACCAGTCTTTTACTACTTTGTCCGCTGTTACCGGCGGCACCTTATAGTTACTGAATAGATCAGGAAACTTTGCTGTGAATGTACCACCATTGTGAACAACTTGAATTGTTTGTCGGGTTAGTTTATCTCCCACACCATATGTGGCTGGATACACCCCGCCCGCACCATATGGGGTAGCTTTTCTATTGAAACTAAAGGCTTGTTTATTCATAGTGCTATGTATCACACTCTGTCAAATGTTCAAAGCGGCGGCGCTGTGTCCCTGCAAAAACCTATTGACAACACTGCGGGCGATCTATGTGTTGGCCTAAGGTCAATCACGTATACTGTGGGCTGGTACAATCTAGAATCAGACGAGAGCATTGCATGACGGTCAAGGAATTCAGAAGAGAGAGGATATGCTGCATTAAAAACAGGCCTCTGGAGCTTAAGCCTTCTGTAGGAGCATATTACACCATTAGGTATCGGTTTGGAGGTTGATGCTGTAAATGGGGTTATTACCCTAACAGTTCCAGACAATGTGGGTGCGCACATAACAGGCGGAGTGTTAACAATGTTGGGTCTTGACGGCTTCAGTGGGGGGTGGATACCTTCAGGTACTTACATAGGTGACCGGCCCATCAACTTTAGCATCTTTAACACAATTTATGTTCACCTCGATAAAGTCAGTACCACACACACACATGCTAGATGGTGCGCCCACTACGCTTCTTGAAGTTGTTGGCTTAGAGGGTGGCTCTTTCGGTGATATTATAACCACGAACATCGCTAATCCTGTCTGTAAGCGTGTCACTAGTGGAACAGTGCATGAGTTAAAGGTTCAGTTACGCGATAATAAAGGAAGGCTATTAGATAACCACGACTTACCTGTTAGCGTTGTTCTTAAATTTACAAGATGTCAATAAAAACGAGTATTTATGGACCTAGGCAAAAACCGGCAAGCACTGTTCAGGGTGCCGACCTATCGGAATATGCCACAAAGACCTATGTATCTATTGGTGACTCAAAAAAAAATGGATAAAAGTGGCGGTACTATGACTGGAGACCTTGAAATGGGAGATAATAAAATCGTTCAGTTGGGAGACCCGACTTCACCGAAGGATGCTGTTCATAAAAAGTATATTGATGCTGAATATAGACAGCAGAACAGGTACCTGAGACGATACGTAGATGAAAAGACGAAACCACTCATTACTATATGGGCAGAAGCAAGTGGCCCCCTTCGCAGAGGATATGAGTGGTCGTTTTGCCATGGGGCTAGGGGTCGAGACTCACAAGACTCAAGCTGTGGATATACCATGTTATGTAATGGCAAGATCATTCTTATGGGGTTGTCTTCGGGTGTTGGTGCTGATGCTGGTCCTATAGCAGTCGTTCCTGTTATTAATGGAACGAATCAAGTGGTAGGAATAAGTAAGCCTGCTAACCAACGGGCTGTTGTAATAACTTATGACCAGTCTTTACAGCTAGAACAAGGCAACATTATTAACTTTTATACAACCACACAAAACAAAGGGGCGACTTGGTCTGTAGCTTCACTCCTAATTGAACTTGATATATAGACTTATGTACACAAAGACAGTATGAAACAACAACCAACGACTGCACCGTTAAATCCGGAGCCTCCTCTATGTGGTCTGGGGCACTCCTATCGGCTGAATGAGATCAGTCTTAAGAAGCAATACCTTGAGAAAGAAATTGAAAAATATGGTGCTATGTACAAAAAATATATATGTGCAGTAAACTCAGTGGACGCTGTAGACACTGCTTTAGTTGCTGTGGGTATGTGTCTTGGCGCAAGTGGTGCAGGTGTAATGTCTACAATAGTTGCCATTCCTATTGCCACAGTGTTGGGTGCTACTGGAGCCGCTTGTGGGCTACTTGTAATTGCTGGAAAATTCATCAGTCGGTGTCTGACCATTAAGTTAAAAAAGCATGACAAGATCCGCATTCTCGCTCAGAGCAAATTGAATACCATTGCTGACATTGTATCGGCGGCGCTTGAAGATGGGTATATCTCAGATGATGAGTTTAAGCTCGTTTCGGTCGAGATCATGAAATATAGTCAAATGAAAAGTGACATTAAAGCAAAATGTTTGAAAGCGGCAGAATCGCCCCCTAGACCTGCTAAGGTATGACCCTGACAGTCCATTTTGAAGAGTGGGGGTTGTTAGATATAATGGAGGTGGTGATAAAATCTTTCTGCAACGATCATACTGTAGTCAAACAAAATACGGACCAGTGGGAGACCACGAGGAAGGGCTGCGTTGGAGGAAGTGACTACTCCTCTATCATAGGGCAAAACTACTCCAGCAGCTATAGCAAGAAGCTGACAGAAAAAAACTAGCAACGAGGGTGTTCCCTTTAGCACACCCTGCCTCTGGGGTACTACTTTTGAGGAGGTTGCAATTGCGGTATTGGAGAAGGTGTACGACACCAAGGTCTACGGAAATAATATCTATATTGAGGGCGGCGCGACGGCCTACTCTCCGGATGGCTTTTGTGTGCTCCCGATCCGGCGGGCTGAAGTGGATGCTGTCTGTCTGGGGCATCCTGAGGAGGTTGTACTGCTCGAGATAAAGTGCCCCTACACTCGGAGTCCTGGGAGAGTGATTCCGAATATGTATAAGCCTCAGGTTCTGTTGGGGTTGCACCACAGTCCGGTGGCGACCATCGGCGTGTTTGTCGACTGCGATTTCAGGTTGTGCTCCTTTGAGGACCTGGGGAGGGCTGAGGTGTATAACCAGGTGTATCACAAGGATCAGAAGAAGTATAAGGAGACGGTGGCTTGGGGGTGGACGGGGGTGGAGGGGCTTGAAGACGGCGACTATAGTGCGAACGGGAGGTTTAATAGTTGCCTGGGCTTGGTACAGGAGCATCACGGTCCTTGGTTGGGAAGACCAAGTGGGATCACAGAGAGGCCGACGGGGGCTTTCTACTGTTGGAAGCTCTTTACGATGAGATTGATAACCGCTCGTCCCGATCCCGACTTTATCGGGAAGAATGACGCTAAGGTTGCCCAGTTTATACAGGACCTCAACTGCGTGAAAAATGGAACTTACAGCGACGGTCGCAGATATTTATCACTCAATGACCTCTATGGTGACTAACTACTGGTGTGGGCCTATACCATAGGGGCTGGAAGGGCTGGGCTCATATGGTGGTGGGAGGTGCGAGCGGTTTGCTGGCTCATGTGAGTCACCCTGTATATGTGTGTTTTCTAGGTTGCACCCATATGAGATAGGTGTGTCATAATCATATGAGATAGGTGTGCCAGTACCGCTAACATCTATACTACTTATGCTTATTTCATTTCGCACCATAACAAATCCGTTCATTCCTTCATCTTAACTGATATTATGTATAGCTAGGTGAGGAGTTCCATATGTGGCTGCCGCAGACTAATCGATTCCTTATGAGACGATGATACCAGACTCGCTTTCAAAGTAAGATTTATTTCTGCCATATTCTTTGTGAAGGAACATTTGCGCACGATGATTTCTGAGGATAGATACCCCGAATGTAAAAGCCTGAAGTGTAAATGTTCCATGAAACCATTTTGAATGACAAATGCCCGAATAGCATCCACAATGCCATGCATTTCGCTTACGAAGACATCAGAATCGGGAACTGGATGAGTTAAAAACTGCAATTTACGTCGTATTGTGTGTGACACTCCATGGACGAAAGCAAGTACATCGAGCGTCATGTCATTACCACTAATTGACCCTGTACTAATACAGTTGTGAAAACACTTCAATCACCCAAACTCAAGACCACTTTTGCCTCCTCTCTAAATCAGACGATACTCCCAAGACAAAATACGTGTAACAAAGTTGGCCCCCGCGTGCTCGACCCGTTGTTATCACACACTTGTTTTGATTGGAAAATGGCGTGGGCTGTGACATTATGCGCCTGCGTTCTCAGCTCGACCACGCATTAATGCAATCTACTGCAACACATTACATCGCAATTACCAGAGTGAATGATAACCCAAGGTTCGCAAGTCCGTAGCAATCGGGCTGGGTACGGGTGAACTTAGCCTCGAGCGGAGAATTCTTGTGAACTAGTGTATATGATATGATCATACGGCTCGTTGCACTGCTGGCGCTAGGCATTAAAAAACACAATGGCCCTACACATAAACGGAGCCTTGCTTTGTGTGTAGCCATTAATTCCCTGCTGTTCAAGTGGAGCTGATGTTTTTCCTTAATGGTGTGTTACTGCAGCAGCGGCAGCAGCAGAATCATCATAATGTTAGTTACATCTATCATAATGACCTGGAAAGTGTTGCGTACTTCGTTGCGTAGTGATATTTTCGTACTACTTTTCACCATGCGGTTTGAACGGAAACACCAGAACGCTGCGTCTTGTTTGTCGATTAAGTTGCTTTACGACTAAGTATTTTGAGACCTTTAGATATTGAAGTTATGTAAAACGAACGAATTTGTGCAGCTCTGGCTAGTTAACTGGCCCAAAGTCGGTTAGTTGTACTTTGCAATCAATGATTTGTTCGAATAACATTATGATTACCGAAGTGCGATAATTTCTTGAACGAGTTGTGAAATGAAAGATTAATGTGTTAAGATCCATTGCACCGTCATTTGTTGTTTCAGTTGACGGTTTATTGAGTTTGACTATTGAACGTTTTGCTCAATTAAATCAGTGCTACGCCAAAGCAAGTTATTTCTAGCTGGATCACTGCACATAGCTACATGGTGAGCTTAATCAACACAAATATCCAGGTTGATAGCAGGAGGAGGTCTAGCAAAACCTAATGTGCAAGGCAAGTTTATGTTACAGTACGACAAATGGCGCTCCATGCTGGCAGTGTAAATATAACCCATAGAAACAATGATCACTGTAGCTTCGTTCACTTGCATGGCTCAACCATGCTTCTATATAAAGTTGGATGAGATGTGCAATTTAATTTGAACCGATTGAAAACTGCTACAGGCTATGGGTAGCAGTTCGCTGATATCCGTGATCCCTTGACAACGCGATGTTAGGTCTGTAGCATAACTAAAGGGTTACAACGCCATCTTTGGAAGTCCAACCATTATATACCAAACCCCAAAATAGCACAGTAATTCGACGAAACATTAATAGCACATCAACGTGATGCAAAAGATGCTTGAAAACCCTGGTCACTGTTTCCAGAAAACATCGACTAAGAGCGATGATTTTGGAATACGAAAACTCAAGTATATTGACAGTACTTAACCCGAATAGGCTCTGCATTTAAGTAGCTTGCGATTCTCATCAACGGACGCTGATGCAACGATCAACAGGCTGATAGCAATTTGGAGAAACTTACTCTCGCACAAGTAGAGCGAATTGCAACACATTCAATGGGTCCAAACATATTGTACTATTGTGCATTCTAACCAAAAAAAAGGATTAGTGCGCTTCGGGTAATTGTTTTAAATTGAAGGGGATTTGAAATGTACCCCTGTATTTTGCAGATCTGCGCTCTGCTACAACAGCATTTTCAAATGCCTACTCAATGGTGCTGGTAAGCTGGTGCAATCGTTCCAATGTTATGGTGCCATTAAAAGTTAATTGTTGCCTTGGGTTCGTAGAGCATATAAAATAGATATAAGAGGCATATCAAGTGACGTTTAACATACGTGGCTCTACGTTTGAATAACACAAAAATGTGACGTTTAAAATCGTATTTTGACTGGTTTATTGCCATATTGTAATATTTGGTTCGCTGTATAAAAATCGTACAAAATCATAATTTTGTAAATGCTGCTTGCAATCAAAATACGCTCTTTGTGGTAGACGAATTGCTAACCCTATCTACTTCTCAATAGGTCTAAAGTATAGTAAATGTTAGTGCGATTGCTTCAAACATTGTTATATGAATGGATTATTAAGTAGTGATGCAACAAGTGTCTCGTACTGCACATGTAATAAATTTGACTCCAACAGATGTTTTACACCAAAGAGAAACTTCCCTGCGAACACCGAAAGCACATAATTAATAAATCAACACTTCTCCCGAAAGCATGCGTCTTATTTTCATGAATAATTATGGTCAAATCAAATTTGCCGTCGCTCAGGTCGCTCCAGCAACTACAGCACATGTGAGTAATATGCGTTGCAGTGTACTGGTAATAAATGGGTTGGTCCTGTGACTGGGGTTCACCTTGGCTTACGAGTTTTTCCAGTTAATGAGCCCATGTGTATGAAAGCAAATAGATTTACATAGCGACCATGGTATGGCAGCGCATGGGTTCTTAAATACGTAGAACACATTTAACAGCAACTTCCTATAAATACAATTGATTGTTTAGGTTTGGATGAGGCTCTTGCGCAGTTTAATCACATATTCTGTTTAAGTTTGCTCATAAACCTAGAACAAATCGTTTATGTTGCGATTCATGCATCATACATTTCTCCATGCTCTTTGTTATGCAGAATGATATGAACACCGACAATACAGATAAATTAATATAGGCAAGGTAATTTCGATGCGCATCATATCAATATCCGTACATCCCTTTATCATGAGCTAAAGGAACACAAAAAAAGGACGACTTCAAACGTTTGTTTTCGGTTACTGCTTTCTTGGTGTACAGTCACGTAGGGAGTTGACTGATATGTTGTCGCGATTGGCTAATATGTCAACCATGGTACAACGATAACAGACCCGTGTTTGTATCCCATTGGCACTTGACGCAATTGCGAATATAACATTAGCAATATGCTGTGCAGTACACTGTTATAACGTATGTTGTTGCTTTGAATAAGATTAATCTGGGGTGAAGGGAAGAGTTTCTAGTACTAGGTTGGCATATCGACCATCACCTGTATCGCAGAGTTTTAGTTCTCAAATAGACACGAGCCAGAGCTGCGGTCCGACTCCATAGACATAGATTATTACCAGTTATTGTGTATCAGAATATATGAGCATTCCACACAGCAAGAGAAATGATAGAGAAATGAATATGAATGATCAAAGTCCTTCACATTATCAGCATGGCTTATCGTTCGTTGAAAGTATATACCAATTGCTGCATATTCATCTGTTAAGTCACCAAAATGGACCACTACCTTAATGCAGTAAATACAAGAGGGCAACCAGTGATATCACTAGTGTAAGTCATGTCAACCGCTATAGCTGATGCTTGCAACATCAGTTTTACGCATTTGTCGCGTATGGTATTCTATAAGCTAAAGTATGTCATAATGTGAAATTAACAGTAGCACATAAATTAATTATAAGTGCTCACTGCTAATCTTGCACTAGGACACCCGCCAACCCTATCCTGCTTACCATGAATTGTTCATATACTGCCGCCCACCCATAATGGTTATATAAGTGCCTCATCTCGCCTCGTTGCATTATACATGCGTCGTATGTCATTATCCGATGGCGCATGATAAAAATGAATAACGTTTCAAATATGTGGCGATATTAATAGAAAGACGATTACATGATCACTGCTCCGTCCAGAAACTGTTATGCAGTGTTTTTGTGGAGTCGTTGGTGCAATAAATCATCATAGCGTGTAGCAGTGCCTCATTGTTAACCCCCTTTGTCCGTCAAGTTCCTATTAACTGACTCCATATAACGCCCCTTGTAACAGCGAGGTCTGTTTATAAGTCGACGATATTTTACATAAACAGTTGGCTCCTCTAATATTGTCTGTGACATATGCTTAAGAATTGCAAACTTCAAATTTTGAAATTTGTCATCCATGAACAATTAAATGCCGAATCACTGGCGAAATTTTGTGTCAGTTGAACCTACCTGGTATCAGGTCATACATTGATTATCAGGTGACTTTGGCATATAAAATGAAAGCTAGTTTGCTTGAAACAGCTCGATATTTACCGAGACATGCGTATTAGTTCAGTGTATGAAACACAAGCGCAGCCGGGGCGCCAATGGATGCTTCGTGAAATCCGTACATTGAGTACCCGAGCAGACCATTAACAGATAAACGTGCCATAACATTTTCTATCTAAGTATTGTTTACACATTAAACGTCATTAAACTGAATCGCTGACATGTAGTCAGAGCAGCAGATATTTCACAGCCCCTAGTATGAAATCGTTTTCATGCCGCCTTGTGTCAATTCTTTAACTTGTATAAACGCAGCAAGTGCATATTGATTAACACACCAGGGGAACATGTGCTCGTTAAATAGAATAATTGACCCACAGTAAAAGCTCAACAAATTACCCGCCGTCTTCCACAACACGCATCGATTATGCTGAGAAATCGGCGCCGAGCACACCGAAATGAATTCGATTAATTTCTCATTACTAACACTAAGGATTGCATAATAGACTAAATGTATGATTTTTGCTGCCTCCTACCGCGAACGTAGAGCAAGTTAACTACCACCATGTGCACTCTGTGGCGTAGCAAATGGCAATTTAGCATGTAATGGACACCTGTTCATAAGTGTTGCTGTCTCTGTGAGCGATATTGGAAACAGCCTCAGCGATGTCAATGTACACAAGCCTCATCCGAGGACGCTGGAACATCCAGCTGAAATATCTGTTTTAAAAGCTCGATATTGACCTTGCCGACATTCTGTCAACGAATTCAAAGAGCAGTTGAGCTATACTGTTCCCGTATCATTGTGAGAATGTTTTAGCATATGACAGTATGTGACATTTTCTGTCAACAATGACTTAATTGCAGTCCACAAACCGCACCTCGATCGCGTTGATGGCTTTGACTGCCTCCTCTTTAATGTCAAGGCTCCTTCTGCTAATCGTGAACGCGCGATGTTCCAGTGAAAAAAAGGAAAAGCTTAACGGCATCATATAACTCCAAATTATGAAGCTACCTGTGCGAATATGTTACCATCTCTATCTCATTTAAATGTTTTTAATAGGATCCCCGAATGTAATTTCAGTCGCGCGGCACAGCATTGTTCGTGAGCAGCCACGTCCGGGCATTAATGCAACTAAGACGTGGCAGATATACTTTGTCTCAATGTTACGCTATAAAGCAGAGTGTAACTAGGCTAATATATATGGTGTGATGTCGTTATTTTGGGGAGTACAATGGACTAGAAATGCGTAACTTAGTTGCTAATCATCCTTGTTATCATCTGTGACGTCATAGACAACCACAAAATCTTACGATACGTTCAATGTTTACACCGACAACATTTGATGCATTTCCGTTCAAAGTCAACCAGTTATTGTCAGCGTTGATTCTTTAAATTGTACCAGAATATTGCGCTGGAAAATATACACTCCTTCGATTATACGGCATGCATTTGAAGCACAATGATTCTACCTTTCTGCGTGAGTATCATGAAATCAACAGGTACCATAGTAGCACATGTCACAATTGCCCCTTTTGCTAATGCGTGTAGCTTCCTGCCGCCAGCATGACCTATGCATGGATCAGAGCTTTTGTAGCTGTCGCCGAAACAACCATCTTGACACTAGCAATGGTAACCACTACAACATCACATACTAAAAATCAATCCGTAGTGACTTGGCTAGTATAAGCCGAAAAAGGTGCTGAAGGGTCACCGTTGCGTGTGTGTGGCGCATCCTAAAAACCTATCCTTAGTGACATGACTGGCTACAGTAGAAACAAAGTGCTGAATTGGTCACCACTGTGTGTTGCGCATGCTTCTCATCTACAGGGTGTCCCAGACATTACACACTAATCCCTTCTGAATACGTGACCTATGCTCATGTGCACCAATCTAAAATACGCGACAATAATTACAGCATGCATATCCATTATCATCTAGGCTTTCTCATGGTGGCACATGGCGCTATTAGGTACTGTCGATTAAAAACGCATTTCATTTCGGCCTGTGTAAGGCGTTATATCGTCTTGTCTAGTTAGGACGCAAAAATGTAATGGTAATGTAGGATTTCATATGTTCATCTTAACAATTCCATATCTTAATTTTACTAAGACGCCCTTTGGTGCTGTCTATCAATGAAGCCGTATGACGATTGCCTGTATAAAGCGTTACATGATATTGTTGACCATCCATTGTGTAACCAATCCTACACGCTATATTGTATTGCTTATCTAGAATGTTAAATTGTATATGCTATCTCATACGATGTGTAGTGCTGACATTTCAAACACTGTGGCATTGTCTGTCAACAAAGCTAAATTGTGTTGCCATATAAGAAGTAATATGGTTTCATCCCTCCGATAATGTATTCAGTATTGCTTTGAGATGCTTTGGTGATTTATATCTGCTTAACTATTTAATATCTTTCCTCTTAAGGGCGATGTATCGCCTATTTAAGATGTCATACGGTATTTCATATTATGAACGCTACGTCGTAATGGTAATGAAGGATGCCATATGGTATTGTTCATCTTAACCATTTTATGGTCTAATCTTACAAAGACGCCATATGGTTATGTCTATCACGACGATCGCCTGTATAAAGCGCTATATGGTATTGTTTATGTTAGACATTCAAGATCGGTATTACATTTTTTGATTATTGCATATCAGCAACAACCTTGTTTAACAATTGAACATTACATCATAGTCTTGTGCCTATTCTTCCAATATTGAAATCCGGCAGCAGTGACTGAGGAAGCAAGGAGGTCCAAAAGCATCCCTAAACTGATTACCGACAAGACGTTTAAGTTCGTCAATATAAATACCGAACAGAATCGGTGATAGCATTATGCCATTACTGTATTGGAATGCCTCAGACACACGCGAGCCCCATCTAACTACCAACGGATGGTTCAAATACATTTATAGTAGGACACAAACTTCTTCGTGTCAATAATTTAAACCAGTTAACTTAGCTTACCCTAAGGAATGCCTTTGATGCGTCAGGCATCACACCATAACATGGCGATATATATATATATATATATATATATATATATATATATATATATATATATATATATATATATATATATATATATATATATATATATATATATATATATATATATATATATATATATATATATATATACATATATATATATGCATATATATTTAGATATAAATATTTCTATATATATATATATATATATATATATATATATATATATATATATATATATCTATATATATATATATATATATATATATATATAGATATATTAGTATGTACATATAGAGATATGCGTCCAAGTTCCGTATTATATCCGTATATATATATATATATATATATATCTATATATATATAGGCGCTATAGGTATATATATGTGTGTGTATATACATATGTGTATATATATATGTACTATATGTGTATATGTATATATGTATATAAATATATATATGTCTATGATATTTATATTTCTATATATCTCTACATCTCAAGCGTATCTCTCTACCGACGATATATATATATCGATATATGGCATTTGTAGAGAGCGCCTGTTTCCGTAAATAAACCTGCTCACAGGCGCTTAGGCAGGCAGTTAATTGTCATAGCACTGATTAAAAAGAAATGTCTTGAGCTTTGATTTGAATACATCAAGCGTATTCGACCGACGAATGTCGATTGGAAGTGCGTTCCAGAAATTTGGTGCGGCATTACTGAACGCTCTGGCACCGTATGACGACATATTTGGGGATTTTGGGACTTGAAGAAGATACTTGTCCATCGATCGAAGTTCCTTTGCAGGTTGGTATTGAGCTGTAAGTTGCTGTAGATAGCTTGGCGCGGTTCTAATAACAGCCTTAAAGGTGAGCAGAAGAATTTTGTATACAATACGTTTTTCCACGGGAAGCCAATGAAGTGTACGCATGATGTGTTGAATGTTATCCCGGTGCTCTTCTTTTGCAACAAGGCGGGCGGCCGTATTTTGGACGTGTTGCAGTCTTGTGATAAGGTACGAATGGGCTCCATATAACAGCGAATTGCAGTAATCAAGCCGGTATGATGTGAATGCGTGTACAAGAATTTCGGTTGTGGATTGGTTCAGGTACTTCCTTATGCTGCCTAATCTTCTGATCTGATGAAAGAGAGATTGAGATGACTTCATAATATGTGGTTTTCCAGTAAACTGTGAATCCATCAGAACACCGAGGTTTCTGGCTGTATCTGATGTAGGTACACTCATAACGCCAATAACGACGGCTGGCATTTGTACCGAGATGCGAAATATATATATATATATGTATATATATATTAAAATAAATACATATATAGATATGCGTGCAATATCCGTATATTTATATATATATATATATATATATATATATATATATATATATATATATATATATATATATATATATATATATGTATATATATATGCATACTCATATTTATATTTATATATTTATATATATATTAATATTATATGTATATATATACATATTTATATATATATGTATATTTATATATATGTCTATATATATATATATATATATATATATATATCTCTCTCTATATATATATATATATATATATATATATCTCTCTATATATATATCTCTATATATATGCATATATAATATGTGTTCCTTAGTAATGTTCCTTTTTACCAGGCTATTGACAAGACGTTGCTATATAGATGTTTATCACCATGCTTTTAAGATTACGATATTGATGGATGAGAGGATGGCCAAGAAAGGTTATCCCATTAGTATCACTGCCCGCTTGAATCGTTGGCACTGTTCTTCATATCCGTATGGCACCCATGACAAAACAGGTAGCTATCAAATAATTCTCTGCGCTTCATAGTTATGCATTTTATGTGTTTGTCTTTGTCAATATTGATGTGCTTTTTTGAGTTGATATATCTATATCGTGAAATCAGAAGCACGACAACAATCCTGTTTGATGTTGGGGTTATTATTAGTAAATCAATTGGAAGACAAATGAAATAACAATGGGGAATAGAGCTCCAGGTCAAAAATTTCACAATATTCGCATCCGAGAAAGCATGTTGACACGAACCTATATGAACCTGATGTGGTCGCAAAGCTAAGTATTTTAGCCACTCTTTTGAATATTATCTTTGGTTAAGGTGTAAAATACTAATCGTTGACATTTGGTGTGCAGAACGTTGTAGAATGTAGGCTGTGGAATGAGTGTTACCATGTGGAAGGTGGCATCAGACATGAGATGAGACGGAGACCTCATAAACTATTTTGCAAATAGAAAAATAATCTCGTTTGATGAGAGTTACGCAGCGAAATAAAATGTCCTTATCTTACGGGGCCATGTCCATTTCATATGGCGTGTACAATATTTCAACAGCTACACTAAACCCATGAATCGAACTTTTACTTTTACTTTACCTGCACTGCATAATGTTAGCATCGCCAACGATGAACTTATGTAGTTTTCACTGGCTTTATTTACCCGCTTAGATGTTTTGGAAGTAATGTGCATTGATGTACGGAAGCTAATTCGCATTACTATGACTACACTTAATTAACACAGTACTTTGCAACACAAAGTTGCAGATATTTAAAGAAGGATATGTGAAGGATTAAACCATAAATATTTCTATTTACGGTACATGGTCGTTTGTATGATTTGTACGTATCTCCTTGTACGTATCTCCGCATCTAAGTGCCACCTCTGCACATTTATATTACTTTACGCCAATCAACTGCGTTGCTTTTCTTGCTAAAATCAAATGTTCACTTTTGTGGTAAAGAATGGTGGGCATAACCTGACATAGATGACACTTGTTAGCAACAAGTTATGTTCATTTTGTGGATATGAGTAGCATCAATTGCTTAATTCCATCAGAAGCACCCTAGGCGAGCATGACATCTACTACTGCCTATTGTGCAAACTGATGGCTTGTTCTTGTGCCAATCAGATTTCAGTTTGTCGTAAAAAACGTTCTGGAAAATAACATCTTCTATGACTACTTCAAAGGTATGAAAGACCCTTGCCATATATTGCAATTGTGATTACCAAATGCTATACTGTGTGCACTTTGAGGAACACAAAATTACTACGCAAACATTATAATATTGTTGTAGCAGTATCAGCGGTAAAGCATGGAATTTAAGTAATGAGGCCGGTGTGACAGGGTCAATGAAGAGCTAATTTGCCGGACGCACATTCCCATGACTATTCCATGCATGGTGCGTTCATGACTATCTTGCGATTGCCAGATAGTAGGTTTGCATGCAATCAAAAAATAAGCAACAGAAGCATTCCCCGGATATTAGTTTCGTTTCTGTGTAATGAATAGCCATGGGAGACACCTTTTGATTATACTTTCCAAATGATAACCTCCCAGATGCCTTAAATATTGAGCAATCAAAGCGAGTCACAGTGATCTGTCTTTACGCACAAAACTCAGTGAATGAGTTATAATGTCATGTTTGAGCACTGTTTCAGTGGTGATCCAATGTTCTATTGATTTATTCATATCAGAATCTGTGGGCCATTGGGTTTTTCAGAGTCTATTCAAGTAATCATATCGTCTCCCTCTCTCTCTCTCTCTCTCTCTCTCTCTCTCTCTCTCTCTCTCTCTCTCTCTCTCTCTCTCTCTCTCTCTCTCTCTCTCTCTCTCTTTCTGAATCAATATAGGCGTAATTATGCCAATAAGTATGGTCAGCTATGTGACCTTCTAGCTTCCAATTTTCCACTCTTCGACGCCCAGTCATTGCATTATCTTTGCTTTGGCCTCAGCACTTGTTTACGGAAACCCATTTTGGAAAGCAAAGTGGTGTCACCAAGGACGTTTTCATCTTGATTAAATTACTCCAACATGGCAGAAGCGCCACTCGTCTAGGTAGGTAATTTGATAGCCGTCTCATTTGGGTAATGTAATGATATAAACAAGCATTTGGAACTGCAGTGGGCAACAATACTTTGACTTAAATTGTCCAAGGGGAAATGACGAAAATTGTCTATGGCGTAAACAACCCGCCTAATGGACGAATCTGCGTCACCAGTTAGGCTGAAGCAGCGCTCAATGTAGCATATTTGATACATAATAAACAGCCACTTCCCCCGTGGTGCATTCATAAGAATTCCATTTGTCTTATCGCAACCAAAGAGTTAATAGCATCCTCAATCATTTGCATGTTTGCAACACTTTCAGGGTGTTATAGATAACAGCGTATAACGCAAATGTTTCTGTTATTCGGGCTTATGAAAGGCAATGAACAACTGATCTAATTTTGGGTTTTCCTTCCTTCCCACTGCTCTTCTCGTGTAGCAGAACATGGCGTCAATTGGTTCTATCATTACACTGCCAATACTTGTGTATCGAATAAGCAATTGATTGTAGGATATATAAAACGTAAAACAGATACGCATAATAATGTCCAATATTACAATTTGTCTCAATAAACAAACCAACGCCTTGCCGCTTGAATTTAATTCACGTTTATCCCAGTGAATAAAGAATATATATATGTATATGTTTATATGTATATGTTTATATATACACACACACACATCTATATATATATTATATATATATATATATATATATATATATATATATATATATATATATATATATATATATATATATATATATATATTATAGATATCAATTATATATATATATAAATATATATATATTTATATAGATATAAATATTTTATATATTAGACACACACACACACATATATACATATATATATATATATATATATATATATATATATATATATATATATATATATATATATATATATATATATATATATATATATATATATATATATATATATATCTGTTTGTGGCCGATTAATATATACCTGGTCGTCCCTATGTTTCTCGTTCATATTTTGTCGCTTGCCGATGTAACATCCATTAAGTGCATCTTAATTCTCAATATTGTAAATGGCTTAATTACGCATACAGCAGAAAACTCTTCCGTCACCACCAACGCGAGCACCACCAAAGTTTCACACATCGTTTGCATCACTGAGTGGGTATATATGATTTGTAACAGTTACCGTCATCTTATCTTTCATTGGCTTGAACTGACTATTTAAGGACGAATTGTCTGTTTGCGGGGACATCCATATTCTATTAACCCTAATGTTAGCTGATTGGTTACTCTCTCAGACAAATCGTAGTGAAGACTGGATAGGTAGGATTTCATTAACAATGAATGGTACCATTAATTTCGTGCCTAAATAGATGTGTAACCTTAATTTTGTCGACTACTAGGCAATAAAAAATTTCATTCTACAAATTTAAATGTGATATCAATCCATTGATCTTGTGTGTGTGTGTGTGTGTGTGTGTGTGTGTGTGTGTGTGTGTGTGTGTGTGTGTGTGTGTGTGTGTGTGTGTGTGTGTGTGTGTGGAGGGGCGGATAATTTGGTGCGAAGAATAAGAGACGGTCCCTTTTTATGCCCTAACACTCCGCCCAGTCTCTCCAAATATCTATCTTTTTATATCCTTTGTCTGCGTTGTTCTGCTGTCCCATTGCTCCATCTTGCTCTCTCTCCTTCTTGTTCATTATTCAGCATATACTTTGTTGCCCAATAGATTATGTTGTCCAGAAGTAACATATTGTAGTTATACAGCAGTCTTTTAGTCAATAATTTGATAACTGTTTCGTTTTCTAATATGAAATAAGACTTGGTATGTATCATTGTAGTTTGCCTGATATGCCATTATAACTTAAACAAGTTCTGACCTATTTCAAAAATTCTTTATGCTCATCTACCTGACGTCGGTACGTATTTGAGAGAAAATTACGTTGTTTACGAGACTTCTAACCTGGGTCTCACGTCACCGACGCTCACATGCTCGTCTACAAACATGATTATCCACGTCCATCAGCGTATCGAGGGGTATAGACTATTATCATGATATTAGACGTTTATGGGCTACGTCATGTATACGTTCATGCTAATATCTATTCCCAGACACTTACTCTGGTTATAGATATTATGTGTGACCTTCATCATGAACTACCTCAGTAAAGTCCTATTAAATCATTCAGCTGTCAAGTGGTTATATACCGTAGCACCAGTTCCACTCAGCGTGGTTTACTCTCGCTTCTGATTTGACATGTCCCTATATACATTGAAATTAACAGGAGATCGACTTGCTGCAGCAACACCATTACCCTGGAATGACAAGTGCTTTTAAAAGATTACACAACGAGCACACAAAACTACATATAAATACCCTGAAGGGAGCACTTAGTATTTGGCCTCTAAAACGTGTCTGTTTGCCTTGGAAGCATTAATCGCAGAATTAAACATCCTCATATATGATTTGTCTGATTCGGGTTCAAGGTTCCTTGTGTGCCTGTATATATATATATATATATATATATATATATATATATATATATATATATATATATATATATATATATAGATATATATATATATATATATATATATATATATATCTATATATATATATATATATATATCTATATATATATATATATATCTCTATATCTCTCTATATATATATCTATCTATCTATATATATATATCTATATATATATCTATATAGGGTCCATTTTACGAACTACATTGGAACTTGATGTTGCTTGGCAAACTATGGTACTTGATGTCACTAGTAACATATCGCCGAATCAACCATGAATATTCAAGCAAGCAGACTCTTATATTGTTTGGAGGGCACATTCACTTATTCACACTCTGAGTCTGTCAAATACTTGATACTTTACATGTGATAAGTTAAATTCTATTATTAATGATCTAGCTGTGGGTAGCTAATTCCATGAAACCAAAGAGCTGCATTTCCGGTTAGCTTACTGTCATTACTCTACTACACTATTCACAATTGGCATATATCCTTCTGCCTTGAGTTCAATTTAATTCATGGCATCCCCTGCGTGCATGGCTTTTGCGTTCTGCATGGGTAATTGTTGTGCGTTTGCCACATTTGAGGGCAATTTGTGATGTGTTTGACATCGTTGAGGGCCATTTGTCATGTATGTGTTTGACATCGTTTGAGGCATATTTGTTATGCCTTTGACATCATTGGGAGGTAGTTGGTATGTGTTTGACATCGTTGAGGGTAGTTGGTATATGTTTTACATCGTAGAGGGTTAGTTGGTATGTGTTTGATATCGCTGAGGGGTAGTTGGTAAGTGTTCGACATCGTTGAGGGCTAGCTGGTATGAAATTAACCTGGAGATTAGTGATGTATATATGCACCTCGCTGGGCTTGCCACAGCCCATAAGCTGACTTCTCTCATCCTAGCTATCGGAAGGACAGATGTGTTGATGAGGTTACATCAAGGGCACACAGTAAGGACAGTTAAAATTCAATTTTCTGAAAGACGATCCTTTGTAATTGGGGATCTTAAAGGTCAGACAGCGTCTTACACGTTCCCTCGTGTTTTATCCATCAGGAAGCTAAACATATATATATATCAATGTATATATAAACTTATATATATATATATATTTATATATATATACATTTATTCATATGCATATATATATATATATATATATATATATATATATATATATATATATATATAAATATATATATATATATATATATATATATATATATACATATGAATATATATGTATATATATATATATATCAACAACACGGATATATAAATAAATATACACAAAATATGTATACATATATGAATATATATCTACGTATATATATGTATATATATGCAACCATATGTATAAATATATATGTAGGCATATATATATATATATATATATATATATATATATATATATATATATATATATATATATATATATATATATATATATATATATATATATATATATATATATATATATATATATATATATATATATATATATATATATATATATATAGCAGCCTTTTGATCATACTCTTTGACATGTCAACATCTGATAATTAATAGCTATTGGGAAGGCTGTCGCTTCTTTTCCCTTCTTTAATTTTATCGCATGAACTCTCCTATATAATCTATCACCATCGAGATAACACCCAAAAGAGATGGATGGATTCCGACTCAGGAACCAGAGTGAGAGAAGTATTGATTGATTGATAGACAGTTCATCGGTGTTCCGTAAGCTCATCAACGCTTGGCGATCCGTAGTATGCCATTGCATACGGAGACAGAGTCCGAATAAGCGTGATTTAATCCAGTGTAGTTCCTCATATTCTAATGGATTCTACTTAAACTTTTTTTTCTTACAGCAGTATATTGGAGGATGCAAATCTACACCGCCTGTGGCTAAATACATTTACAGGGAAGAAGACAGCTGCACACATTTGCGCTATGCCTCGGGCTGTGAGGATGACATTCACAAACACAGATGGCATTAAATGCCATGACTCTTTTTGCGAAACGAAAAACCACACCATCTGGGGATATAAGTAATGGAAATGCATGTATATTTAATTAACGGAGACCCAGGTGTGAAACAAGACACAGGGTGTGTACTTCTATAGAAAGTCTAGCCATTATTTTCCCCCTTTTGTGCATTTTGTGAGTTAAGTCGATCGTATTCCCGTCGGTCATATAAACCTACAGACCAATACAGAGCGTTTGACATTCACCTTATGATACGCCAGTTTATTCTGCGACCCTGTGTCGTCATAACGTTCAAAGATCAGCCTACAATACGTGATTTGCGGGTGCATGCTAAGAACTTGATTGTGGGTGCTCTATTATTCCGAAATATTTAAGCACCTCATTTGTCATTCACCGATTCAAGCTGGCTTCAACTTCTTTTTTATATACACTCTTAGTACAGAAGGTTCTATAAAGAACCTTTAGAGGTTCTATGTACCCGGTATTTATTTGGATCATTTAAAGGCTCAATTTGGAACCCTAGTATGGGGTTCCGTAAATGAACCCTTTTCAAAGGTTCTTTATTTGGAACCTTCAACGGTTTTATGCTCCCCCAGAATATAGAACCTTTTAAGGTTCTATACTCCACTAGCATAAAGAACATCTTAAGGTTCTTTCATACCACCACTAGGGTTCCAAATATTGAACATAAATCCATATTACTATAAATCAATAAATACGCCATAATATAAAAAACCATCAATTGTTTTTCGCACCAAAATTTTATTTACAAAAGAATAGGTGCATGCATGTAAAACGATTTCCTGACTAGACAGGAAAGTGTGCTGCTTTATAGCCGGCATGGAGGGTTGAGCAGTAAGCTCAACAAAAAAAAACCTCTGCACAGTGTTTTTACAGACATTTGGTGTAATGGATGCCAAAAGTCCAATATATTGCTACAAGGCCACAAAGGCCCAGGAGGGGTCAGTAGAGGCAATAACGACCCTTCCATCCAGCCACTGTTCAACACTCCCTGGTTGAAGAGGGTTGCCTCCCTTAAAGACAATGGTTGGCGTCGGCTGTGTAGGTTCCTGTAGAGCACATAACAATTGCAATAAGTGATTATTTGCATGAAAACTTCAAGCAACAATACAGCATAGCAAGTTTGATGAAATAGATTGATATGAACTATTCTACATCACCAAATGTAATGTTCTGAAAAACAATTCACAAGTAGCTGAACACTATTGAGTCTAACCATTAAAATAAATGTTTTAAGTGATTCTGACCTTATTTTCTACAAGAAAAGTCTTCTCTTAAAACAAAGTTGGCAGAATCTAAATTGCTGCATTCAGCTCCATTTCTGTGTGGACAAATAAGTAATTATTTACGATTGAAAATAACAAATAGACAAAAGCAACGCAAACATAATACTTTAATAGTAGAAGCAGTAGAAACTGGTTTAATAAACATTCATCAATTTGAACCTTGTATGCAAACAAATATTAAACAATTTGCCTATATCATTTTAAGAAACAGATACATTAACCTTTCCTTTCTGCTTCCTCTTACATGACCACCCAGAACTGTACCTGCACGCAGCCAAATCATGACAGCAATTTTGGCCTAGTTTTCTTGTAAATTTGTGTCAAGGTCCTTTTTAAAAACGAGGCCAACTTCATGAAGGAACTAAAATCAATATCAGCAAGAATTAATTTCTAGATTTTTGCCAATGGACACCAAGTACTAACCTTTTGTTTTGATTAGCATAGTTACATTACTGCTAAATATCAAAATATGAAGGAACAAGTCAATTGCGCTTCCCAATACCCTATATGCTTGTATCATCTATGGCTTGGTACACTGTCGCTATGGCTTCATCAACTGCGTGGTCTAATTATTGATTCAAAATCCAACTGTTGATACATAGCCACTTTGCGCCATCCGCTTGTTCATCTGGATCAGATTACTCCAATTTGTGCTTCTCTCCGCAAAAGTATTTTGATTGCTGTCTCATCTGAATGATGTAATGAAATCGCAAACAGCATGAGTAGCAATTACCACATCGTATTTTGTCAACCAAATTATAACATAGGTTGATGGCTTATAAAACATATACCGAGTTAACATATGACGTATAAATGGACGACGACCCCTTTCTTACCTCGCCCGCTTGATTCAGACAGCATTCTATGTATCACCTGCCAGATTTATCATTCATTATAAGCACTAATTCTGCTTTTTACTTGCTTCTTATGTTAAATGAAACAAGATTGATAACATCCTAAATCATTAACGAAGCCTATTGGTTGGATACATGACTGCTTTAAAACGGAGACTGTTTTGGAGACAAATTGTGACCACGTGTTTCCTTTACGTTAACTTAAAGGCGTGACTCTCGCCATCGTACAGCCTATCTCGTGAAGTTTGAATTCTAATGAATGTTACCTGATAAAAATTCTATGGAAAACGGGCAATAATTGTCCTTTTGTAGGATGTTTTTTTCCATGTGGATTTCATGCTTTTTGTGTAGCTGTACCCTTGAGCCAGAATAAGGCTGAAAAGTACTGATGTAAGACATTATCGGCACGTGATTTTAGGAGTGCATCGGTGCACAAGCGCCATGAAGCAAAAATATCCAATTCATAAATTGGTTGTTGCTCATGTCACGCAATCTACCTATCGCAAACTTCTTTCCATGGATAAGCGAATATAAAATTGTCGATAACAAAACTGATATTGCCCATGGGTGCTTATTTGGGACATTATCTATAGCAAAATATCACAACAGGCATGTCAGCTGCGCGGGGCTAGATTTATGCTTCATACATCTCATAGCTTGCTTGGTGACTCATCCTATGTTTGAAGTTAGTTTAAAAAACCACTCCACCGTCTTGGGTTAGTCTATTACATTTAGCCTTGCAAAGCATTTTTTTATAAAACTGTTGAAAGACCCCTCTCCTAACGCAGCAATGCGCCTTTCGTAATTTTGTGCGTTGTATTACGACCGCATTGAAACTTGAGCGGGGCTTCTGCGATGGGGTGAGTTCTCTTGTAGGTCACGCAGATTCTGTACTGCGTGTTCGCCATCAGAGGAGGGACATTTTAATTATATCTTAGCTTTAAATGTAAATGCAAGCGAAAAATGTTTATCACGCTCAGCATTTATGACTCCCTATGCAACTCTCAAGTACGTTTCCCTTCACCTTTAACGGTCATTCCAACCTCCATGCGTTCGTATGAGCGGATTGCCTATGTTAACTGACCCGCAATTCGTTTATATCATGCTCGCATCTACGTCGTCTTTTGCGTGCTGTCTTCGAGAAAACAGTTACGATAATTATAGCACTTCGTGACAAAAGTCTCTATACCACATGAATTCTGTTACAAACCCAGAAAACGATAAGGATCAGACCACATCCATTGTTAAACACAGTATTGTTTATTCCATCCACCTCCTCACTATGTATGTCACAGTAGATATCGCATTAGGTTGTGTCCTTGTGCTTCCCTCTATTGACGTTATCAACGTCTCCTCCGACGCGGATGGCTCGGACATTTTCCTCCCATCCCCGATAGGTGGATGCTTTGGGACATACGGATATATCAGCCTGCAGAAATGGCCTTTTATTGCGGGACTGTTGGAGAGAGCCGCTAATTCAAAGGTTGAAGACACGCTTCTTCGCGATTCTTCGCATTTTTGTTTTTACAGTAAAACAATGTCCTTTTTCCGTATAATCAATCTATCTATCTCTAATGGTTAGCTCACTGTACAAGTGATTTTACGTGCCATTTAACATAATGAGCTGCAATTAGCATGATGCGAATTTACATTGCTCCCAGAGAGACAAACGAATACCAATATAATTAGCATTGGTAAGTGCTTTCGTCAAGCGACCCAGATAAAACGCCTCGAGCTAGATTGCAAATATCCGGAAACCCCTTAGCAACGTATCACCGCCCTAGTGTTTTTAAATCAGCTCAGCACTGAATTGGAGGGACAAATTATAGCGATTGAATTGTCAGATGACTTATCCAAAAGCAGGAAAACCACCTGTCTCAGTGGCTATTTCAGTTAATCCGAAAAAACAGATGCTGCAATATGGTAAATAGCCTCATAACCTATACAAGAAAAACGTAAATCCGTAAATCAGCTAGCCATTTGCCATGCTTATTGCAATGTTACATTTGCCCAGTTGATTGCCCATGATTAATGGAGATGCAAACTGTACTTATCATGTGGAACATGGAACAGGCAGGATATTGTGATATGACATTAGACAGTAAAGTATGCTCAGGGTTATGAACCGATTAGCCTGACAGTGCAATGGTAGGAGTGAGTGGAGTTTCTGCATACCTTTTGTGGATGATGGTTTGGCAGAATATTAAAATGCATTCATTGTTTCGCGAGAAAGCACCAACTGTATCACAATCAAATGGAATTCAGTTTAGCAGCTTCAAATAACCAGATAACCATTGCATGCCGTCGTAAATATTTCCAATAGTTGATTTCAAAAACTCTGGGGCAATGAAAACTTCAGATTAACTTCGATTATTGCATGTGGCACTATAGCCGTCATGATCTTTAGACATTCATTCCTTTATTTGGACAATAGTGTCATCGCTTATTATTTATGGGTGATATTCTAATATCGAAATATAAGCATCAGAGCCAAGCTGAGGCGTCTCTGTTATGCCGACCTTTGGCGCTTGTGGCCGCATTTGTTACGAATGGGTCTTGATTCTTAAATTCAAAAGCGCAATATGGGTGACGTAGCATTCAAATTTTCTAAAGATTTTCTAACGATTTGTTCTTTTATTTGGCTGGACAACAATTATTTATCTATTCAGAAACGTATAAGAGTCAAAATGTTACATTTACACATCGTTCGTGGTTCTTTGGAGCTTTTATCACCGATAAAACGTACCTAAAGTCCTCCGTTATTGGATCCTCCACGACTATTATTGCAATATATGAAATAAAATGTATCTTAATATCCATGTTGAAATCTCACTGAACATATCGCCTGTCCCTTTTGTTGATAGAGAAAGGTCAGTACTCATGCATATACACTTGAAAGGTCATAAAGTGAAACCCATGTTTCAGAACGCATTTCTTTGAATGACTCATTTAAACACGATTTTGGGCGAGCAATTATACATACACATATGTAAGTGGACATGCAACAATACTAGCATCGAGCTTTAGGACAGGATTTGAGATCAAAACCAGTGCCTCAATATGCAGAAGTCACCATGGACAGGGATGCAATGACAGACATCAATAGTCGGTATTGTGCGATTTCAATGAATGTGGTTAAGGTCATTGTATATTTTGCATATTTTCAAAATAGATTGCTCAATAAAATGCGCAGCCATGTTGTATATTGTACTCGGCGTCTCTTAATCGCTCTTACACTTTTATTTACGCACCTATTATACCCTGTGTGTATCTTCTCAGAAGCCTTTTCGGTAAACCACCCTTCTCGCACTCTGTTACAAAACATAAAATCGTTTACAGCAGTTGAATAAAACTCGCTCATTATATTGGACTGGTACGCTATCATGGTGACGTATGGCCATTCAGTAGAAGAAAAGTTTGAAAGACACGATTGCTCATGATACGGTTACATAGTTTCGATGTCCTCATAACTTATCATGATTCATCAACACTCCCAAGTTGTCAATTACGCCAGAAAACAATTCATTAAAAAACGTTCTGCGCTGATCTGAGTAAACACAATTGGCGGGCAAGCATATCCTCATAAAGCAGGAAACAAGTTGTTAGTAACGTGAATCCGAGCAGTGGTTCACTAAATGAATAAATGGATGTACCATTGGCTGCTACGTTAGACTATCAAGATCATCTTGGGATGGCTTGCCAGCAGTCATGGCAGTCCCCCGCAATTTAATGCAATTAACCACTGGCTTGAATACTTGGACAGCATTTTAGAATAGAAAAAATTGATTGCAAATTAAAAATCTGTTCGAGTAGAATCACAATTTGTCGGGCGTCGCTTCAGATGGATCAGAGCAAAACATATTTGCAAAGTAGCCAATATATGACAACGTCAGTGAATGGTAGAGTGGCTGGTCGATATTTTAAGACCTGGCTGATGTGTGAACGCAAAATAGGGTACCACCGGGTACAGTCTGCTATAACTATTATGGATCTACACATTTGTAGAAAATAGTAAGAGAGCTGAAAGGTACATCCTCTCATGGATAATCAAATACGGCAACAAATGCCAAAACTACGGCTTTCGTTGCCCCGCCTGGCCTAGCAATGCGACTATGTATTTGCTTAAGCATCGTATGATGACAACTATATGTTTTTTTCCAATATAAGAGATATTTGATCCAGATGAAAAGTAGTTGTTTGCAACCCACAGGGTATTCCGTAATCTGATCATCTTACCACATTTGAAGTCTAAAAGCCAATACATTAAGGCAAACACATTGAAATCACAGGTCAATATTGAAATGAAATTATGTCTCTGAAGAAAGACATACAATTTCGATTATATACGTTGGGTTATAACATATGCAACATATATACAACAAAAAGAAAAAATAAACGTTGTTAGTTTTAATTTTGCCATTCATTTTATCGAAGTCAGCTGCTACTCTTAATGGCAACTGCCATTTCATATGGATTCACAGATCATCCAAAAAGGGTGTTTAATGTACTGACTTGACGACCATTTAGTCATTTCAACCTTAAAACAAGATTTTCTGACGCAAAAACAAATGCTGTAATTATAATCTGAAATCCAGAATTGATCAATATTCTGTATGAAAGGAACTTTTGCATCATTAAGCTTATATTTGTTGGTTTCATGCTAGTGAAAAAGAATTAGCTTCGGTAAGAGTTAGCATCTATATTGACTATAGTAACTATTCTTATCTCAATCGGTACAATGCTTGACCAGTTGTGACCGATACATTATTTAGAGCACCTTGCAAGTACAGACAAATGGCGTTCAGTGGCCTAACACACAACTCAGTTAATGTTTGTTGATAAGTTATGCTACTCACACATTTACAAATCGATATCTGTTTTATATCAAGGTTTTTAATGTGAGCGTTCCCATGTTAATAGTAATGGTTAATTACATTAAAGAATTCATATTTCCATTAGGAGCACAATATAACCTATTATATTGTCCCGTCTAATGAGTTTCGACACTTTCTAAGAATGTCTACCAAAGAATATTATATCGTCATTGCCATCGTCTGTTGCCCCGGGCATCATTCATTTACAAACTACTATAGCATAAAATCATTACCGAGTTCAAAATACACAGCAACAATATCACTACATAACAGAAGAGAATTATAGTACCATATCAAACAAGGAATGTTTAATAACGTGTGAACTGGCCTCCTTTGCGATTGCCATGGAATGTATTGCTAACTATATGGGGTAGTATTGTCCAGCAGCTTTTATTGCGCCTTAACACAAGCTTTTCATTACCATCATTCGCTGTTGTTATCCATGATAATGGACCTACCGCTTGGAAAAATCAAGCTTCAATTCTGTACTGCATGACTACACATCAATGGTTAAATTGCAATCAATTAAATGACAAGTCTTTGTGGTTAGAATAGGGCCTTTCATGCGATGCTGCCAGTAATGGCGGAATATTTTTATTGCAGGTTTTCCCTAGAGGCTGGTCAGAGAAATGTGAATTAGTCAAAGACAATCAAGTGTGATATTTGAATCATCATAATTTAGGCGAATAACTACCATTTACATAATTTACACAAATAAATGTATACTTGCAAATTATTAGAATCCAGTGCAGAAATATGTTGTTGTTCGTGGAGAAGATCGTCAATGATCAAAACAAGGCAAGAATTTCATGGTTAAGTTGTAAAAATAACACAACAACTACTGCTATGGTATTCCCACATTTAATAAAGCATGGGAACCTAATATATAGGCAGATACCTAGTCCTGTGAAAGAGCTAATGCTGGAATATATTCCCCCAGCTGGTACGATTGATAAGGAGATACAGCTCCTCGTGCATATATTGTCAGCAAAGGGATGATCTGCCATAATAAGTGTGCAATATTCTACCTACAAAGACAAACTTACTGCACATGCCATGACGGCCATCTTGGAGTCAATTTGTGTCTAGGTCAAGCCCGTGATCGACTTAACTGGTAATGCATGTCGGTAATGAGACTCTTACTCGGACAGTCGCTAACGCATGACAGACCTAGGCACTCAACTATGTAAGGGCCAATATTTGATTTAGAAAATCCGAATATAAGAAAATATACAATACGGAAGTGCGCTCTACAAACACGTAGTTATCATGTTTCTCTAAAGCGTTGCGGATGTAGTGGCAGTTTGCTGATTAGTTATTGACAAATATAGCAGTTATTTATTGTATATACGTATATACATTTCTAAATATAGTTTAAGTGTACCCGCTCAAGCAACCTCCAGAAACTATCACCTCCTATGAAGTAACATATACAGTGCCCATTACAGAGAGTACTAGGACGTCCTCATCTTTTACCAGCCTGTCATATCTTTGAGGATGACCTAATGCGTGATATTTCTACCGAAGCAGTCATTAAAAAGGTGTATTTTGCTCGTAACTGTGTACTAGTGTTAGAATTGACGGTCTCAGGTCCTCAATATACATACATAGCCCTTTACAGCGTTATTGCTACTCACGAGCCTCGCGCACTCTCTCGTTCTCGTTCTCGTCTCCTGCTTCATCCTGATAATTTACGACTGGATTAGCGCATAAGTATTCGATGAGACTTCTTTGCTTTAACTATGATGAGTACATTTTCTCTGCCCGGCCCGTTATCTGATATTATATCCATGCTGACTTTTTAAGAAACTGCAACCTGGTAAGTTGTAATGAATGGCGCTTGAATAAAAAAAACTATGGGAGAACTAATGCATTGTAATCACATTTTGATGTCAAGATTCGTCTTTTGTCACACTGTCGTTCAATCCAGGGTAATTGACACCTTTTACGCCAGCTTTTTGGTGGTCCGTTGTAACATTTTGACTATAATTAACTTTGAAATATCAGCGTTGCCTCGCAAAGGCGTTTAAGGCGACTATTAAATCCTAGCAATGCGAGAGATCAATATTCCAATCATCATTATAGATGGGAGAAGGACACAGTCAACTGGCAAACATACACGTTTTATGGATTCATTAAATTGTTGTGTTGTCTCTACTGAGGGCAATATTCGAAAGACAGCAAACGTTCCTATTTAACCCCTGTCGGCAATATCCCAGGTTATAAAGACCGATGCATTATATTATTCACTATAGTGCACCATTCAATTTTAAAACATGGGTTGTTCCAACTTTATTGATAATATGTTCAATGTCCCATGAAATATTCAATTTTAAGTGCGCATCAGTTATAAGGGAGCATATGTTCAAATGGCTTATAAAACTATAATGACATCATCTGAGTCGGTCAGGAAGTTCCGAGGTAACATTAACTAAACTTTAAAGCAGCATAAATGTATTTCGCATCCGCTCTCTGCTTTGGGGCACTTTTATTTCCAGGAACTGGGCTTCAGAAGTTTATTCTTTATTTTGGCATATACTATGTCGCAACCAAATTTTAATCAGGTCTGTTAAATCAGTTTGAGTGTATACGGTTGCTGGCGCCAAATAATTCCCTCGTTTTAATTGATTTTGCTACTTCACGTGTCAAATGGGCATCATTACGTTGGGTCACTTTGGTGTGTACAGAGTTAAGCATTACATCTCAAAATATGCAAGTAAAAGCCTCACGATCTATTCGATGATTATAAGCAGCCAAAAAAATAGATATAGGCAAGCAACGAAGGCCTTCATTGCTCTACATTAAATGTATGCGTGCAAATGGCCATATCACTTACACTTAGTGTCGGTGTGTATTTAAAGAGTAAATACGATGGGCATTTGTACAGGGCCATGCTGCCGCAATGCATCGAAGTTACCACGAGCCATACTATGCATTTTACATACACCATGTGCTGCTGCAACATTGTCGATCCTTCGTATAATGTTGGCGTGGTGTATAAGGCGTCGACATCTGACGAGTATTCGAACCCGACCGCGTTGCACGAGTATAATGTCTCATACAAACACATAGCATTCAAAGTCTTTTATTGGCCACAAAAAGCTGAATCAAATTAGACATTCTATCCAAACCTTAGTCCGTATCTCCCGATTGTTTCGCAACTAATCTCCATTAATCTGTTCTCTCTTCCCTTTCTCTCTCTCTCTCTCTCTCTCTCTCTCTCTCTCTCTCTCTCTCTCTCTCTCTCTCTCTCTCTCTCTCTCTCTCTCTCTCTCTCTCTCTCTCTCTCTCTCTCTCTCTCTCTCTCTCTCTCACATCTCTTTCTCTCATTTTGTTTTTCTCTCCAGTACTTCTGTCATTCCATCTTCGGATCTCTCAACCTTGTGTCTCCCACTCAAAACGTTCTATGTCTTAGGGTTTTTCAATTCAATGTTGTGGATATTAAATTCACCACTGCAACGTCCATTAAGTGCCATCAAAATGATTTATGCATTACTTTTTGCATTCTGATACGGCGATGAAATGGGGGTGGCTATGGAGCCATACACAATAACGGCAGATATGATGTGCTTGTTTGATGGCATTAACGAGGAGGCGAGTACCGACATGTAATTGGTTGCTTCGGAACATAAACACTGCACGGTTACTAAGGTTACTATAGTATAACTGTGATCAGATAAGAGCACATGATTATAACATCAGCTTCGCTGCCGGCTGATCCCCTTGTTTGGTCGTCAGTCGATTACATGCGTGGTTACATTAGTGGTAAGTCAAACTATTCTTAAATCACATGCTTGTTGGGAGCTAGATTAGTGATTTGATTCAAATAAGTATAGGGTTTCACGGCACACTATCACTATTGTGTTATATGGCTCATTGAAAGGTGGGATGATTATGGAGAAGTACGGTTGACCAGATTAAGCGGCCGCTTTGTAGGATAAAGGGGGAAACGGAGGGATAACAAGCGATTGATGATGAAAAAGATAAAAAGGCGCACGATTATCCTACAGCATGTTACCACTTGTATAAACGTAATCCAACCACTTGTATAAACGTAATCCAACCACTTGTATAAACGTAATGCGGACCTGAATGGTGTGTTGTAGATATTGCCTTAACAGGAACAACTCTATAAAACAAACAGGATCCCATTGTCAATCAGCACGAATCTAAATCCACAGCCAGCAGCTTGCAACATGCAGGGAGATACACTGGTCGTTTTCTACCCAAGGACCCACCGGGTTAGGACTGTGATTCAGCAGTTAACATATACCGAACTAACATGCTTGTGTAGTCAATCAATTGATTTATTGGGTAAACACAGCAAATAAGTTAAATAGTCTTCCATATGGCGTCCGTAAATCGTTTGTGTTGAAAATACGTTACATTCAGGTGGCGATTCTCATCGTTGGGCTGTTGATATATGCGTAGACATGTCATAGTGCTCTAGATACTCGAGTCGGAGCACCAGTCTAGGTCATTGCTTCCTTGAAGTCACGGCATTGCCGTGCACATGGAACAGAAACATTTGCGTCAGAAATTTGCCCACGTCTTGTTCTTGACCGCTCCTCGGCGCTGCATACATCGGCTGAAAAGATTCAGACATGACTAGATTATTAATTTTGTTCCTGCAAATATACATTGTTACGTTCGTGTCATGTAGGTGTAATAGAATATAGCAAGAGTTTTGCCCATTCATCATGACAACTGGTTCATAAAATGAACGTAGTCACTCCGATGTGTCCTGAATATATGAATATTTCTATCACTCGTATTTATCACACACTAAACAGAATGGCTTGCAATGACAACACGACGTTTTTGTTAGGTCAGAACATTTCGTTTTGCCACAGAACAATATAGATACATTAGAAAAAGACTATTTTGATTTCAATGGCTCTACTTTAGGCACACATGCTGAAAATACAGTGTAGAAGTTTCTTCATTTTTGTGTGTGTGTTGCTAATAATTGAACTCTTTTTGCGATTTTCATAAGAATGGCATATTTTGCACATGGGAGTTATATTATACACAATTAGTACACTAATCAGTTAATGCGAAAAACACACTATTCATGTTCATTCCCAACGTCTTCTGACAAACGTTTGGCCATACTTAAGCAAATGCAGAAAACATCGACTAGACACCAGGAGACCTGCATTGCAGGCTGAGTAACCCTGAACTCTATTCCAACGCATTATTATCGAGACAAGAGAATGGCGACTTTAAATTTGAACCTGTCTTTTCGAGACATCAAAGATCATGGCGCCTCAGTACCATTCCACATCTAGTCTTTGGTTCGATATCAATTGAGTACTTCTGTACATTTAGCAATATTTGCCAGATATCATTAACTGTCTCATTAAACAGATTCTAACGATTAGAATGTGATAGCTCATGACCTGTAAGAGCCTGTTACATGCTGGTCGATAAAATCAGCCTTCAGTTTATTTGCAGTTCAGAATGCCGTATAATGCGTTGATACAAGATCCATCCCCGGAGACAACGAGCCTCTAATATATCTCATACAATAAAGGACTCAATGTAAGGGTTCTATAGTGCTCTCTATCCTACTTAGAGCTAATTGAAAGCAAAAAACAAGAAATGTGTCCACGTTTTGACGGCGTTGCCTAGTGTTTTGAATCGATAACATAGCTGGACCATCAGCCCGTTTTCATCGCTTGCTCACAATAGCATTCCACTACTTAGATTAAGAGCAATGCAATTTCGATGACTTGAGTTAATGACCATATGCGTGGCGAAAAAACACAAGTGTTATCACAAAATAAAACGGACAATAGGTTGGGCACAATTGGCAAAGCAACGTGGATCTCGAATACCAAAGCCTGATTGGCTAAACGCATAACACGGTGCTTCCAATTGATAAGAGTCAGAATGATGTAGAGTGGACAGTCAGATAAATAATCCCATAGGAGTGAAACCACCTGGCTCAGTGGCCAATTCATTTAACCAAGAATAACAAGCAGCTGCCCCGAATGCTTTGTGGTATTGCTGATAATAGCCCTACAAGGACATGGTACATTTGAGCCATGGATCATTCCATACTTAAGTGCTCAAGAGATATAACGCGAACCTCAGACACAGCATGTTTGATTATGTTATCCAAAGGTTTCCCTGAAGATCTTTTTCTTTGAGCAAAATCTCCATCGATGCTCTATTCAAATTGTACTATCACCACTGATAACATTAGACTGAAATATCCGCACTAACCTCCACTATTGAGGATGCCAACATCAATCATTGCGCCCTTTAAAATCGATTCGCACTATTTTATTTCTGTGCTGTGGTTTTGCGACGGTATTAATGCTCAACCTGTGTGGCAATGCATGCATAAATGCTAGTCTTTAAAGCATTTTGCAATAGCATCATTAGCTGACAAAAATCACATGTGATCTTTTGTCTTCTCGTGTTTTCCTTGGCTCTACGTCACAGCCTTATCATGAGAGAAGATGCGTTATGGTACCATTGAAGAGCAGTTTACGAGACGAGCGTGCAACTCTAATGACACAGATATAACTATGACTATAGGCTCTACACATTATATATGCCGTTCCTGGCATGTTAATCAAAGAAAGAGAGCGATAAATAATTAGACATACTTTGTGCTTGAGTTGACCACAAACCAATCATGTAGTAATTTATAGCTTTAAACATTTTTGAGACCATTTCCATGGTGGCACAAATATCCTTATATGTGTGTTCAATTCACTGGTTTATGATGTCATCTTTATTGGCATAATTTTATGAAAGCCTCATCATCATTTCCATAAGCGGGATAATAGACAAATTTCCTCATAATTCTGTTGTCTTTTTCCATTTTCTTAGACGCTTTCTTCCAACATTGTTTTGCTCTATCCTTGTCAACGGGCTCATTGTTTTCTATTGTTTTGTCACGAATGATGTCTTAGCAGGCTAAAGTGGTCGATAAGTTAGACTTCTTTGTGTCACTACTAAAAACAAAATTATGGTGAAATTACCAGGTGCGCTACATTAACCCAACCATTGGAATATACGGGCTGTTTTGTACCTCCTAGCACATACTCCTCGCTATGGAGCATAATTAATCTTCGCAAGCACCTGCGTGAACGGCACTTCATTTGACAAAACCTGCAGATCCTTTAACTGAACCATTTAATTAATCGATGGAAGTCTTACACTAATGCATTTTTAACTTTATGACTGCATTTTTGTGATGATCATTCTCTTTGTAGCTCTTTGCATAGGATCGTAAGCGATACTTTCCGTGTTTCTTAGACAAGAGATTATAGAGTGGCGTACATATTTATGATTTAACCCCTCACATATCTGTCTTAATTAACTTCACCGTTGTGTTCCAAAGTAAGTACTGCGTTAACGCGAATTAGCTTCCGTAAATCAGCGCACATCATGATTCCAAAACTTCGAAGAAGGTGAATAACGCAGGTGAAAACTACAGAAGTTCATCGTTGGTGTGCTTAATCAATCCTGGTTGATTGTGGAACAAATAGTCTGTGCATTGCCACTGCACTCCTTTATGGGTGCCAGTGTGTTCCATTCCAGCGGAAATCATGCACAAACTGTGATTGAATTGCCGTTGACTGAGATCTACTGCTACCTCGTCGGCACTGTGCCTGCATTAAATTTGTCGTTTTCTCCTCGGTTTCGATTATTTTCTGAAGTATTAACGTTTGTATAATTAACTAAATGGCCAAATTCTCTCTTTAATGGTTGATTGCTCCTTGATTCCTAAAATACAAAGAACAATTGCTTACGAGTTTAAGAAATCGTGTTTATTTATGGTAATGCTACTTAAAATGTTTCCTTGTGATGTTAATAACACATGTGAATTAATGCATTTCGTAGTTGGTACAAAGATAGCGTCCTTTCTTTATTCAATCGATACATTGCATATCTAGTTATTCGACCCCTGCATTGCTCTGCCGGCTATCACAGTTTTGCCGACAAATACACTTGTCATGAATAATCCACGCGGTGTTCAATACTGTGACGTTGCCAACATTCTTAAAGCCTCCAAACTGAGTACTAAACATGCGAGCGCGGAATCAGTGTCAGTCGTTTGCTCTTATGACAATTAATCGTTTCCAATACTTCATATTTATATATAAGTGTATGTACATATGTATATATATATATATAGAGATATATATATATATATATATATATATACATGTATATATATATTATATATATATATATATATATTATATATATATATATATATATATATATATACATATATATATATATATATATATATATATATATATATATATATATATATATATATATATATATATATATATATATATATATATATATATATATATATATATATATATATATATATATATATATATATATATTTACATATATATTTTCATATCCATATACATATATCGGTGTAGTGTATCTGTGATTGCGAAAAGGTTGTTAATGTGTTTTGGAATAAACCAGCTTGGAGCAGGCGCTTTGCTGGTTCAGCTGTCAATCCTAACAGGATTAACTGACGAGACAAGCGCAATGTGTCGTGTTCCAACAAGCTCATTGTATGCCATCTTTATTGATCTGAAATTCTGAAATATAAGGCACAAAGCGGTCATACGTATATGTTGTTAATTGCATCACGATATTTTATTAACGTTAAATCAATGAGTTTTTTCAGCTCGTGCTTTTGTAGTATGCACCACCGAGGATAAATCATCATACTTGTCCGAGATGATGAGTGGACCAGCTTGATATATTCCATTAACTATCCCGAATAGAACTCATGAGTTAACAGTACGTAAATTGGAGAGGAGGCAGATCCTATACATATGCAATAACCGATGCGTGCATCTTCGAACAGTGCAGCCCTCATTCAGTGAATTTCTCTATAATTTGAAATTAATCGTAGAATAACGGATCCGTACTTTTCCTACCGTATAGGACAATGGATTTAGCGGGAAGCAAAGCCTGCCCTTCCCCTCTTCCAACCAAACATTTAACATGAACAATTAATATATCTACTGATCTCGCACTGTCCTTTACAACTTTCATAGGTATCGATTTATGTAAAATTGATATGATTGGTATTATTGCCTGAGTATGACATTCAATACTTTTCACTCTAAGTGACTGTTGTGTTATCATATCATAATCCATTCATCACTCTACTTATTGACCATACCCATTGAAGCTGCGACCTCAACCTGCACATACATACAGCCACGAAAGCCCCGCTCACACGACTGTCACTGGCAGTTGCACTTTAATAGACGGCAGGATATTCGTCCACACAATTTGCTAATGCCAGCGATTTTCTTCTTTTCACTCTTTATAACGACTGACTGCAGAATGACATAGGCAGGCTTTCGCAAAAGTTCATCCAACGTATCAATGGTGTACTCTCTGCATACCGTACTCTCATTTTACAACTCGTGTAAGCTCGTCATGTAGATTTCCTGGAGGTTTGTAGGCGAGTTTGTCATTAGTGTGTGTTACCACATTAAACATTAGAGGTGTCTGACAGATATACTTGATGGAACCCCCCCTTCTTGAATTTCTACTAACTTAAAGGATATGAATTAGCGTTTGCTCAGTCAATTGACACCCATAAATAAGTATTTACGTCGAGAGACAAAGACCCAATCTATAAGGAAATTGCTAGTGAGATCATGTTTGCTTGCTGTATTAAGATAGACAGTCAGAAATAAGCCAAACATGATACATAAACTGTATATGAGACGTTTTCATGTATCATTATGATGTGCCAAACACAATAAAAATTTCCGTTCGTTGAAGGCTACAAGATGTTATTTTGCATTTGTAACGACGACTTTTGCAAAGGAGTGTGAGCTCCTTGGTCGTCTGCTGCAATGAACGTCCCATTTAACGGAAAAGGCGTATATTATACCATTAATATTAGAATCAGATCTAGAATCTATAGATTGAGGGTAGGCAGAGGGGAAAGTAAAGGGATAATTAGAGGGGTATGTAGAGGGGATTGTGGGTGGATAGGTAGGTAGGTAGGTAGGTAGGTAGGTAGGTAGGTAGGTAGGTAGGTAGGTAGGTAGGTAGGTAGGTAGGTAGGTAGGTAGGTAGGTAGGTAGTAGGTAGGTAGGTAGGTAGGTGGTGTGGGTGGGTGGGTGGGTGGGTGGTAGGTGTGGGTAGTAGGTAGGTAGGTCGGTAGGTAGGTAGGTAGGTAGGTAGGTAGGTAGGTAGGTAGGTAGGTAGGTAGGTAGGTAGGGTAGGTGGTAGTAGGTAGGTAGGTAGGTAGGTAGGTAGGTAGGTAGGTAGGTAGGTAGGTAGGTAGGTAGGTAGGTAGGTAGGTAGGTAGGTAGGTAGGTAGGTAGGTAGGTAGGTAGGTAGGTAGGTAGGTAGGTAGGTAGGTAGGTAGGTTAAGGGTTTGTTGAGGGGTAGAGGGGCAGATGGATGTGTTGGTTGGTAAGCAGGTGGTGGGGCAGATAGAGGGATAGATAGAGGGGTAGGTAGATGGGTAGGTAGAGGTAGAAATAGAGTAGGTAGAGGGGTGGGTAGAGGTAGGTATATAGGCAGTGCAACCTTTCTTATTGTAACTAGAATGCAAAAATTAGCTACCAAGATCCAATAATCACTTGATGTCAGGGTAACTCATAACATTATAAGGTAAATAGAAATAATTAAATTATCAGGCTCATTTTACTGCAATTACGCTTACAATTCAACTTTGTTCCACTAAGCCAACTTTCCTTGTTCCACTTACCAATACTGAACAACTGAATGAAATTGTTGTTTTCTCAAAGTTATTGTCAATCGTCTTAATTCTACCATTCGGTCGACATAGCTTCACCAAGTGAATTGAAGACTAAAAACGCTCGCCCTAAAATAGTCATTTGTATGTTTTTTTCGTGCCTTCGCTTTCCTGTAAATCGAATCTAAGTGCCACCTCTGTCCATTTATATTACTTTACGCTAATCAACTGTGTCGCTGTTCTTACTTAAATCACCTGGTTGTTGTTGAGGTGAAGAATGGTGGACATGACCTGACATGGATGATTCTTGTAATGCAAAAAGTTATGTTCATCTTGTGGATACGAATAACATCAATTGCTTAATGCCATCAGAAGCACCCTATGCGAGCATGACACTTACTACTGAGCATTGTGCAAACTAATTGCTGTATATCAGCGCGTCGATGTGTGCAAACCCAATTTCTGCAGTCTGTTTGCTAAGCGCTATTCACAACGATCCGGATACACTATTAATACACGCTCAGCCCTAGTTTTTCTGGCGCGTCAGTGTAGTGAGCTTAGACAAATAAACCAAGGTACAAGCGCAAATCTCAATTTCGTTTATTTTAATGTATTCCGAGTGTGCTCTTCATCATTATCACTGTTTAGTGAGTGCCATGACTTATGTATCGCACAGCATCCCTGATGACCTGGTGTACCTACTGTCCTTGATTAAAGCGATCCAAATAAAAGTGGCGCTGATTCACACGTGATAGATCGGAAATTTGTGCATTTATTACCATCTCCCATTTAAGGCAAACTGGGTAATTATGTCCGCCCATCTACTGCATATATTACAAATTGACCAGGCAAGATGAGACTCGCAAAATAGGAGGGACGAACTATCATTGAAAACAAAACTAATATCATAAGGGCTCTTAGACTTGCAAATTAAGTGGTGATATGATATGGGGTGTATATGATTTTAATTGCCACAATGTATTGAAAATTAGTCTTATATTGTTCTAGGAAGCAATGTATTAGACCTCAGATTTCAGTTTGTCAGCAAAACTTTCCATCACTACTTCGAAGGTATGAAAGTCCCGTGCCTTATATTGCAGTAAAATGCAATTGTGATTACCAAGGGCTATACTGTATGCACTTTGAGGAACACCGAATTACTACGCAAAGATCATAATATTATAGTATCAGTATCAGAGGGCCAGCTTGGATGTTAAGTGATGAGTCCGGTGCGAGGGGGTCAATGAGTAGCATTTTTGCCTGGATTTGCCGGACGCACATTCCCGTGACTATTTAATGCATGGGGCCTTTATGACCATCTTACGGTTGCCAGATGGTAGGTTTGCTTGCAATTAAAATCAGCAACCGAAGCATTCTCCGGATCGGTAGTCTCTTCTGTGTGATGTATGGCCATAGAAGACACCTTTTGATCATACTGTCCAAATAAAAGCCCCCTAGATGCATAAAATATTGAGCAATCATAGCGAGTCACAGTGATCCGCCTTTACGCACAAAACTCAGTGAATGAGTTACTATGTCATGTTTGAGCACTTTTGTTTCGGAAGTGAACCAATGTTCCATCGATTTATTCATAACAAAAGCTGTGGGCCATTAGGGTATCTCAGATTCCATTCAAGTAATCATATCGTCTCTCTCTCCATCTCTCCCTCTCTCTCTCCCTCTCTATCTCTCTCTCTCTCTTTCTCTTCCTCTCTCACTGTCTGTCTGTCTCTCTCTCTCTCTCTCTCTCTCTCTCTCTCTCTCTCTCTCTCTCTCTCTCTCTCTCTCTCTCTCTCTCTCTCTCTCTCTCTCTTTCTCGTCAATAAAGGCGTAATTATGCCAATGAGTATGGTCAGTTCTGCAACCTCCTTGATTCCAATTGTCCGCTCCTCGACGCCCAGTCATTGCAGTATCTTTGCGTTGGCCTCAGCACTTGTTTATGCAAACCTATTTTGGAAAACAAAATGACTTTCAACGTGGTGCCACCAAGGACGTTTTGCATCTTGATTAAATTACTCCAACATGGCGGAAGCGCCACTCGTCTGGGCCGGTAATTCTCTTATTTGGGTAATGCAATGAAATAAACAAGCATTTGGAACTGCAATGGGAACTGCAATGGGCAACAATACTTAGACAAAAATTATCTATGGCGAAATAACGAATATTATCTATGGCGTAAACAACGCCTAATGGACGAATCCGCGTCGCCAGTTTGGCACATTTGATACATAATAAACAGTCACCTACCCCGTGAAGCATTCATAAGAATTCCATTTGTCTTATCGCAACCAATCTTTTTGTCAGGGAAACAGAATGTTTGCAACCCTTTCAGGGTGTTATAGATAACAACGTAAAGCGCAAATGTTTTTGTTATTCGGGCTAGTGAAAGGCAATGAACAACCGATCCCACTTTTGCAATTACTGGAGTCTTCCTTGCGGCATTCATGCATTTCCCACTGCTCTTCTCGTGTAGCAGAACATGACGTCAATTGGCGATATCATTACATACTTACATAAATAAGTAATTGTCGCATATATCAAACGCAAATAAGATACGAAGACATGATTGTCATAATATATACCAAAACAACGCAAATTACGGATTGTCTCAACAAATAAACACACGCCTTGACGCTTGATTTTTAATTCACGTTATCGCAGGAAACAACCTATATATAATATATACGGATTGTTTCAATCAAATAAACCACAATAAGCCTTGACGCTTGATTTTAATTCACGTTTATCGCAGGTAAAATACATATATATATATATATATATATATATATATATATATATATATATATATATAGATATATATATATATATATATATATATATATATATATATATATAAAATATATATATATATATATATATCTATATATGTCTGTATATGTATACATATACGTATATATATCTATATATATATATATATATATATATATATATATATATGTATATATATATCTATATATATATTGATATATATGTATATAGCTATATATATATATATATATTTGAAAGAAAATTACGTTGTTCACGAGACTTCTCATCCGCGTCTCACGTCAAGGACGCTCACATGCTCGTCCAGAAACATGATTAGCAACGTCCATCAGCGTACCGAGGGGAATAGACTTATCATGATATGCACGGCAACATAATCAACGTAATGTGTACCTTTATGAGCTAATATATACGCCCAGACATTTACAGTGGATATTGATATAATGTGTGACAATCATGAACCATTCTCCGTTAAGTTTTATTAAATCATTCAGCTGTCAAGTGGTTATGTACCGTAGCAACCTGGTCCACTCCAAGCGGTTTACTCTCGCTTCTGATTTGACATGGCCATATATACATTGAAATTAACAGGAGGTCGCCTCGCTGCAGCAACCCCATTACCCCGGAATGACAGGTGCTATTACAAGATTACACAACGAGCATCTAAGAACTGCAATTAAATAACCTGGAGGGAGCACTTAGTATTTGGTCTACAATAGGGCTAGTCGGTACAATCGTGTCTAAGTGTTGACATCGTATGCTAGCGGTAAGTGTTTGAATCGTTTAGGGCTAGTCGGTAAGTGTTTGACATCGTTTAGGGCTAGTCGGTAAGTGTTTGACATCGTTGAGGGGCTAAGTCGGTAAGAGTAGTGTTTGACAATGTTAGACATCGTTTAGGCTAGTCGGTAAGTGTCTGACATCGTTAGGGCTAGTCGGTAAGTGTTTGACATCGTTGAGGGCTAGTCGGTAAGTGTCTGACATCGTTTAGGGCTAGTCGGTAAGTGTCTGACATCGTTAGAGGGCTAGTCGGTAAGTGTCTGACATCGTTGAGGGCAAGTCGGTAAGTGTCTGACATCGTTTAGGGCTAGTCGGTAAGTGTCTGACATCGTTGAGGGCAAGTCGGTAAGTGTCTGACATCGTTTAGGGCAAGTCGGTAAGTGTCTGACATCGTTTAGGGCTAGTCGGTAAGTTCTGTCTGACATTGTTGAGGGCAAGTCGGTAAGTGTTTGACATCGTTTAGGGCTAGTGTTTTTGACATCGTTTAGGGCTAGTCGGTAAGTGTTTGACATCGTTGAGGGCTAGTCGGTAAGTGTCTGACATCGTTGAGGGCAAGTCGGTAAGTGTCTGACATCGTTTAGGGCTAGTCGGTAAGTGTCTGACATCGTTTAGGGCTAGTCGGTAAGTGTCTGACATCGTTTAGGGCTAGTTGGTACGTGTTTGATGTCGGTTAGGGATCGGTGGTGTGTAGGTCCCTGTTGTTGCCATTGCCCTTACGTTCACAAATCACATATCTGCAAGAGATCGAACTCAGGTACAGGTACAGCTTGCCAGCATTTCCGGTGTCACATTCTCCCTTCGGAGAAACGTTGTGACTGTTTATGTGAAGGAGTCATAAACCATCTCAAAAATTCTGAATCTTTATAATGTTTATTTAAATCTGACAGAGTTGCGCCAACCAAATCAAGTGCGTATACGCCTTAACATTATGATCATTTCCTGCTTTCCATTTCTGTATTTTTTGCTTATACGGAGACCTGGAGACTATTAAGGTTTATGTCACCTGGCTGGGCTTACCATAGCCCATAAGCTGACATCTCTTATCCTGGCTATCGTAAGGACAGATGTGTTTGATGAGATTACACGTTCAGAGCACTACATATCCATCGTGTTTTTCCCATCAGCAAGCTAAACATATATATATTTATGTATGAATATACTTATATATGCATAAAATACCTACATGTATACATATGTAAGTATATATACATATATATATATTTATATAGAGATAGATATATATATATATATATATCTATATATATATAGACACAACCATAAATATATAATATACATACATATATGCATACATATATGAATATATCTATGTATGTAAATATATGTATATATATACATCTATACATATATATATATATATATATATATATATATATATATATATATATATATATATATATATATATATATATATATATATAATCTCTATCCTCTATAGGTCTGAATAACTCAGCAAAGACAAATCATAACAGATTCCGCTATTGGTGAACAGTGTTCTCTACGGTTTTCCGTAAACTCATTGTCGCTTGGCGTGACGTATCATACCATTGCATTCGGGGACAGAGTCCCAATAAGCATGATTTAATACAGTGTTGTTCCTCATATTCTAAAGGATTCGACTTGGGCCATTTTTCTTAATCCTATACAGCAGTATATGTGAGGAAACAAGTCTACACCGCCTATGACTAAATACATTTACGGGCTGTGAGGATGACATTCAGAAACACAGATGGCCTCAAATGCCATGACTCATTCTGCGAAACGACAAGCCACACCATTTGGGGATATAAGTAATGGAAATGCATGTATAGTTAATTAACGGAGACCCAGGTGTGAACCATGACACAAGGCGTGTACTTCTATAGAAAGTCTAGCAATCATTTTTGCGCTTTCGTGCATGTTGTAAATTAAGTCGATCGTATTCCCGTCGGTCATATAAACGTTTTCACCTGTCTGCATGATGTAGCTATGTCGATCAATACAAAGGGTTTGGCATTCACATTATGATACGCTAGATAGTTCTGCGTCCCTGTGTCGTCATAACGTTCAAGGATCAACCTCCAATCCGGAATGCTGGGAACTCGATGGTCGGTGCTCTGTCCACACCTTCAAAACCGCGATCGCTATGGCAAGAAAGTGTTGAAACATTGTTATTTTGAAATATCCCAGCACCTCATTTGTATTTGAGGTTGAAGAGGTATGCCAAAAAGTTGCTGGCGCCCGGCATAAAGGAGTGGGTGTATTTTGTAGAGAGAGGGCGTGTCCCCAGAGAAGCGCCCAGGAGGGGATAGGGTAGACATGCATGCATGCGGTATATTTTGGTGGTGGCATTCGTAAAATGGGGTCAGGTACGTTAAGGTTCATCTATCGTCCTGTGTAGCGTCAGCAAAGGTCTTCTACGGGCGTTCTTTCTGTGCGTGTGAGTGTGTGTGTGTGTATATGTGTGTGTGTTTATGTATGCGTTTGTTTGTGTATGTGTGCGGATGTGTTAGTACATGTGAGTATGTGTTAGCACATGATTACATATGTATATTTCTTGTATTGTAATTTGGTGAGCTAGTGAGTAAAGATGTAGCTGTCAGCGAATAATATCTATTTTATGACGAATGATTTTATTAAATGAGCGTTGAATTCTTTCTTCGAGGAGTAGGTGATTTATTTTGTGAGTGATGATTGAAAATGTACCTAGAGTAGTAAGTGAATGAATAATATCGATTTTATGCATTCATGGATCATTTTTGGATTGAAACTGTTCAAATATTGCCTGATATTCACTTCTAGGCTGGAAACCTGATGCGTGAACACCAATAGCACATAAGTCACATAAGTCACATTGAAATGTTCCGTCGTGTAAGTAACTTGATGCCAGCTGTAAAACCTTGTCTTTAAAGACATGCGCCAAATGTAGACGGCGAGTGAACAAGTTTTGTATATCTCTCGATGCGCGATTAGCTATTCCACATGAGGATTCTGGAAGATACTCACCTGTCAATAGGTGTATATTAGTTTGGGAGTAAGGGTGAACTTGTGGAGCAGGGAGCGAACATGTTTCAACCATTTATCCTTGTTTGATATCACGTGAAGAATCTACGTAACAATCCTTGTATCGGTGATAGGGCATAGTCAACTTGAAATATGATATTCCAGTGCTGCATATGTGTGGTCAATACTAGGTTGGATAGAAAGAATATCGTAATGCAACATTAATGGGTGTTCTTTAGTACAGAAAGGGTATTGGACACCTTTATTACCCAATGACTCATGAGTCCAATCGATCCCCCTTGGTGCAGCACAAATTATGAACTTACCTGGAGTTTGTTATATTGACGTCGGTATTATTCGGCGGTTACTTGACTGTCGAAGGCTGCAAAGGGGCGTTACTTAAAGAAGGAGCATTGCACACAAATAACATATATCTGCCCTGTATATGAACTGATAAATGCGAACCTTCGTCCATAATACAGTTGCACATGTATGTATGTATGTATGTATGTATGTATGTATGTATGTATGTATGTGTATGTATGTATGTATGTATGTATGTATGTATGTATGTATGTATGTATGTATGTATGTATGTATGTATGTATGTATGTATGTATGTATGTATGTATGTATGTATGTATGTATGTATGTATGTATGTATGTATGTATGTATGTATGTATGTATGTATGTATGTATGTATGTATGTATGTATGTATGTATGTATGTGTATGTATGTATGTCTGTGTATGTATGTATGTATGTATGTATGTATGTCTGTGTATGTATGTATGTATGTATGTATGTCTGTATGTATGTATGTATGTATGTATGTATGTATGTATGTATGTATGTATGTATGTCTGTGTATGTATGTCTGTATGTATGTCTGTATGTATGTGTGTGTATGTATGTATGTATGTCTGTGTATCTGTATGTATGTATGTATGTGTCTGTATGTCTGTATGTATGTATGTCTGTATGTCTGTCTGTGTATGTATGTATGTATGTATGTCTGTATGTATGTATGTATGTATGTATGTATGTATTAGCTGGACAAAGCCTAAGAATGACATCAATACGCGACGTAAAACATACATTTGTACAGTTAGATTGTTGATCGAGCATAAAATGATTGTAAAAAGGTCGGCGAATCAATGGACTGTGTATTTCTGGAATGGGGAGTGCTTTTTGTTCTGATTTGCACTTTCCATATCTGAAGCGGTATGTCTGTTAATAAATCTATCAACAGTCATTGACTTTACCATTAAAACAATACATATTATTTCGTGAGTATCTTTTGTATTCTTGTTTGGAGAAGACCGTCACATATTTTTCCCTGCCATGGACAATGGTATGATTGTTCCCAGGCTTAGCAATTGTTGCGCGAAGCGAGCTGTCACGACGTTTTTGCTTTCTTATGGATCTGCATGTCTGGCTTCGGGAAGTGTCGATTGTTCGACACTGCTGGGGCCGTTCAGAGGAGGTTTTTTTATTCGGATATTATCTCATAAAAACACAGCGTTCTTATTTAATAACACACAAGTGAAGATCAACGTGGAGCGAAAGTCGCTCGGAAAATTATTGGCGATGATTGTTTTGATCGATAAACAACTGAATAACGCATTGTTATAACAATATATATATATATATATATATATATATATATATATATATATATATATATATAGATATATATATATATATATAGATAGCTAGAGAGAGATATATCTATATATATATTTATATATATATATAAATATATATCTCTATATATAGATATATATATATATATATATATATACATATATGATTCTATAGAGATCCCTATATGTTTCTATATATATATACTTATCTATATATATCTATAGAGACATAAATCTGTACATATATATCTCCCTATATCAGATACCTCCCTATATATATCCCTCTCTGAGATCTCTATATATATATATATAGAGGATTATAGATATCTATCTCTAGATCTACTATTCTCTAGATAAAGAATATCTCTCTCTCTCTCTTCATAGAGAGAGATCTATAGAGATCTCTATATATATCTCTATCTCCCTCTCTCTCTCTCTCTCTCTCTCTCTCTCTCTATCTCTCTCTATATCTCTCCCTCTATATATCTCTCTATATATCTCTCTCTCCTCTATCTGTCTCTCTCTCTCTCTCTCTCTATCTCTCTCTCTCTCTCTCTCTATCTAATCTCTCTCTCTCTATCTATATCTCTCTCTATCTCTCTCTCTCTCTCTATCTCTCTCTCTATCTATCTCTCTATCTATATCTCTATATATATATATATATATATATAGATTGTACATATGCTGATGTAATGGCCAGTGTTCGGCTATTATATACGGGAGTGAAATAAAAAAAATTGGCTCGTCTATACTGATATAGTGCTAGTGACGAAGGCACTGTAAATATGGGCTGCTACGGGTTGTTTGTTATATTATACTTAAGTGCCTTCTCTTTTAAAGACATATGTTGCTCACTTAAGTCAGGAAATTTTGCGCCCGCTAAAGAGCTGTAGTAACGTAAACATATCCACTTTAACGCGGCTTTTTGCCAGCGTGGCACCAAAGGCTCCTTCTCCTGAGGTATGCCCTACTCTCGATCACTCACTCGCTCACTCAATCTCTCGCTCACACACTCTCTAGCTCTCCGTTGTAATTATTAATGCATTCACTCACCCACTCACTCTCTCGCTCACACTCCCTAGCTCCCCGTTGTAATAACTCATGCACTCACTCAATCGCTCACATGCTTACTCGCTCGCTCATTTAATTACTCCTTCCATGAGTTTGTACAATATTCTCATTCACTCACCTACATTCTCACCTAAATTACCTGTTCAATAGCTCACTCACCCACTCACTCACTCACTTCATTCTCTCGGCAACTCGCATGTTGACTCATTCACTCATTCACTCACTCAATCACTCGCTCAATCACAAACACACCGTACCCCTATAGATCACTAACACAGGCACTCACTCATTTGCTCGCTCATTAACTCACCGACTCAACCACTCAACCATTCACTCAACCACTCAATAGCGCACTCTTTTCATTACTCATACACACTCACAGAATGACTCACTCATTCGCTCACTCACTAACACAGTCACCCACTCATTTTCTATTTCACAAGCTCACTACTTCCTTACTCACTCACGCACTCACTCACTAGCTTATTTGTGTAGTAAATAATTTACTCGCTCACTCAATCGCTCTCTCACTCAATCGCTCACTTACTTGCTCAATCACTCATTTAATTACCCATTAATTTTCTCTCTCACTCACTCGCTCACACACTCAGTCACTCACCTATTTACTCACTCTATCACTCACGTATTACCTCACTCACACACTCACAATTGTTATTGTTCATACACTCACTCACTCACACCCTCACTGGCCCACTCATTTAGTTAATTATACACTCACTCACTTTCTTACTTGCTCGCACATTTAATTACTCTTTCCGCGAGTTTGTACACCAATATCCTCACATTGTGTACCCATTATAAAGTAATGCAAACGTCTCATGGGTACTTGACAGTCTATACCTGTGCTTTAGTTCTAAACAAAGAGAGTGACATGTTATTACACACTCCGTACACGATCCTCGAGGCATAATAACTTAAGTGATGAGCCAGAAAAACTTCAGTTATATCCGAGTTGTCACTGGACTTTGGGAAGTTAAGATTATGGTATTATATTACCATCGCGGTCAGTGTTACATCAGAGTTTCTATGAATGCAGAGGCTAAAACATATTTGCCATACATTATATCATCCTTTATTACATACATTAATATTCCCATCATTACATCATGTTACAGGTGTTTGTGTGGCTACTGTCAACCAATGGCAGAGGTGGAAGAATCTGTGTGCTGTGTGGAGATTCCTTGAGTCATGACCTCCATAGAGAACAGCCCCATTCCCATGGGTTGCATAACCCAGCATCCTGTTTCAGCCCAATCTGTTTGAACCATTGGGCCTTTCAAGTGGGATATTTCTCCTACAGACAACAGCACGGGCACATGTCAGATAATGATGTACAAAGGTGACAATGTTTTCTATTATTTACACATAAATCTGTACGAAGGCTAGCAGTCATTATTTATGATTTAATTATACTTATTGATACTGGTATGACAAAAAATATTTGAGCAAGGGTAAATCAACAATGTCGTATGGTTATTTTACAGGCGTTACAGGTATACTGCATAAAGGCAGTTTGTTCGCTGGTGCTGGGGACATCTTGGACAAAAGATCAGAGTTCCGTTACCACCCTGCGCTGTTACAACAATACCAGATGACTTCCCAGCACCAGACTATCAAGGATTCCTCTACCCTCCACCTACCTAGGACTTGTCTCGATTCATGCGGAACCTACTCTGGTGTGCCTGAATGGCTTTTCGTGGATCTGGTCTCACTGCATCTGCACACATTGGGGGGGTTGCTTGTGTCTTTGGCAGGGTTGGCTCATAGCAAACTAGCAAGAACCCAGCCTTCAGGCACTCGACATACTCTGAAACATAACAGGAATCAAGTCACAGCTTCCACACCAGACTGTCGCTTATTACCTTATATCCCCATATATTGAATTTGTTGTTGTTTACATTTTATATTCAGTAAAAATATTCACCAAATGTTGCCTTTGTTGCTAGGAATTGGTTCAGGTTCAGCTATTTGACAGGCACCCCTTGAACATCCAGTGACATTTTCAGCCATAGCTGCTTCCACAATCTGTATACCAAAGAAGTAACTAATCAATTGGGATAGAATTTATGCACAAAACAGACAAACACATAGTGTCTATTCAACATTACATGCATGATAGTTGTTCAGTGGCCACACCCTCTCCTTGCCTTCATGGAATGCATCAGCTAAATCAATCTTCAGAATTATCATATTTATATAGATCCATGAATTTGTTGCATGGTCAAAATGTATTGTACCCTCTAAACAATATAATGGACTATTTATTCAATACTTATGCAGCAAGAAAGTCATCGAGTCTCACCCTCTGCTTCTCTCTCTATATAAAGGCAGGTCTGCTTTTCTTGGGCTGGGGTGGGAGGGGTTTACTTGCCTCACCATCCTTTCTTGCTTGCTTGACATCAGAGGCCTTCGCCAAAAGAGTAGGCACAGCAGCTTCCTTCATAACCCGCTTACATCGTGGTATCCAACCAAGCTCTTCTCCGAGTTTCGGTGCCTCCTCAAAACATTCCTCGGTGAAATGAACCGAGCACATAAACGAGTACCTGCCCGGGCCCGGCCATTTGTCTCGCGATCGTAGACTACGACAGTAGCCACACAAACACCTGTAACATGATGTAATGATGGAAATATTAATGTATGTAATAAAGGATGACATATTGTATGGCAAAGATGTTTTAGCCTCTGCATTCATAGAAACTCTGATGTAGCACTGACCATGATGATAATATAATACCATAATCTTCACCTCCTAATGTCCAGTTATACATTCATTTATGGGCTAACTGACAATCATATGAGAAAACACCTGTGGTACTTGCTCTCCTAGATATATTCTACCTCAGAATCAATCTACATCAACTTTTAAAAATATTGTAATCAGCCTTTGATAAGGCCTACTTTAAATAAAAGAGGATCTCTATTTATTAACAGCAGCTAGTCCGAAATTAGTTTGTTTGCAATTCGTGTGGAGGAGCATTTACATTTACATGGTACAACTATGTAAACATGAACCCTTGCTACCACTAGATTAGATAAAAACTTTGTAGTATCCTATATCTTCTGCCTGATATGGAAGAATTATTTTCTGCAAAGCTCTGTTATATACAGTTAGGAAAAGAGGTTACATATTTTGTTGGGGAAATTTATCGATTAACTTCGTTACACGCCAACACATATACGATGAACTGGTGCACATGTACGATCAGACATAGCTTACCAAGCATTGTTCTGTAGCCGCCCTATGTCCTGGGCAGGATGACCCGCGTGAGACACAGACGCAGCAGTTACATCGCCAATGTCTGTTTTCTCCTCATCGGAGACGTCGGATTCGCTCATTTCGGGTTCGAATCTATAAGGCAAAACTTGCTCTGCCGAAGCAACGATAGTTTGCGAATGACCTGTGCCATACCATGTATCTTCGTCGCTCTCCTGAAGTGATGAAAAAACGAAATTTCCAGCAGCCATTTCTCGCTAATCGTAGTGCAAATTGCGCCTCGCAACAAAAACATTCCCGGACCTGACGTCACGCGGAGGCGATGAATTATTCATACGCCGAATTCATCTTTAAAGTCAAATTTCGATCAGAAAGCGCGCACTTAAACAATTGACACATAGACAGAATAGGTACTTCTGGGTTATATTGCCGTTATCTGGCGAAAAAAATGACATGATTTTTCGTGCGATAGGCACTTTAACAGAGGTACGAAAGGTCATTAGATCGCGACCAATCGCGTGCATATATGTACACTGGATGGGAGGAGTAGAGGTGCATCTTCGATTGCGGACGATGCGTGTTGCTATGACATGACAAAGGCAGCACCATGTATCCTTATAATAAGCGTTGAAATGGACATATATTCTATGTATCGGCCCATTCAAAACTATTCACAATGTCAAATTGTCACCGGCCCCTTCGAATTCTGTCAATTACCGTTTAGACTCAAGCGCACCCACTCAAACAGGCAACCCGTACTCACTTTGAATTTATGAACGCTCTATCTATAAAAAGCTGCCTAAATTAATTTCACCTGCGTACGTCGCAGTAGATACACACTTAAGTACGGGTTCCGTTTTGCAAAGTTCGTTGGTGATTCGTCAGACAGGAGGTGGTTATAGCACACGCAAGCTTACTGCAGCTCTTTCAAGGGAGCTCTTTCATAGGGGAGTTCGGAACATAAACGACGATATGCCCGCCCCTGATATGAAATTGCCGCACTCGGATGTTTATGACATCAAGTTCAGGTGCAATCATTTAACAAAGCCCATATAATGTGCACAAAAATTAAGTATATATTCGACAAAGTTCTTGTATTGATGCCCGCCCTTTCTGATATTTCGGTAAAAAATCTTGCTTGAAATATCATGAGTCACCAAATCGTGAGGATTAGCCATAATATATCTTATGTTAACCTGGCCCTACCCATCCAACAACAGTCGGTTCCACTGTTGCCATTGAATTGCAGGCCTTGGTTAAAGCCCTGTAACGCTATTTTCTTGGTGCACAGACAGCGAATATGTCACTGAAGTATGGCGCATTATTTATAGACGAGGGTTGAGGTATTACTGTTATCCAAATCTGAAGACAACAGCGATTGCGTATCATTAAGCCTGGACACTATCCAAGTAACATGTCTCTGTTCGTAAGTGAGATGGTAACTTAACTGTGTCAGTAAGTTTACAGTGGCCTAATTTCTACTTAGATATGTATAGCATGGGTGAGGGAGTGTGTGAGTAGGTGAGATAATTCATGGGTGTGTTAGTAAGTGAGTGAGTGCCTGGGTGAGCAAGTGAGTGAGCGAGTGTGCGATTGAAACAGTGAGTGAATGAATGAGCAAGTAAGTAAAATTATGAGTGGATCGGTCAATGAGTGAATGATGGGGGATATATATAGAGAGAGATTAGGAGAGAGAGAGGGAGGAGAGAGAGAGAGAGAGAGAGAGAGAGAGAGAGAGAGAGAGAGAGAGAGAGAGAGAGAGAGAGAGCGAGAGAGAGAGAGAGAGAGAGAGAGAGAGAGAGAGAGAGAGAGAGAGAGAGAGAGAGAGAGAGAGAGAGAGAGAGAGAGAGAGAGCGAGAGAGAGAGGGAGAGAGAGAGAGAGAGAGAGAGAGAGAGAGAGAGAGAGAGAGAGAGAGAGAGAGAGAGAGAGAGAGAGAGAGAGAGAGAGAGAGAGGAGAGAGAGAGAGAGAGAGAGAGAGAGAGAGAGAGAGGCGAGCTAAGAGAGAGAGAGAGAGAGAGAGAGAGAGAGGAGAGAGGATACAGAGAGATAGCGAGAGAGAGAGAGAGAGAGAGAGAGAGCGAGAGAGAGAGGGCAGAGAGAGAGAGATAGAGAGACGACAAGAGAGAGAGAGAGAAGAGAGACAGACAGACAGACAGAGAGAGAGAGAGAGATATACAGACAGACAGAGAGAGAGACAGAGAGAGAGAGAGAAAAGAAAGAAAGAAAGAGAGAGAGAGAGAAAGAGACAGAGACAGAAAGAGAGAGAGAGAGAGAGAGAGAGAGGCAGAGAGACAGAGAGAGCGTGAGTCTTAGTATGTAGTCCCATTTATTAAGATACAATACATCGAGTCATAGATGCATGGATGACCGCTCATTTACGCAACTAGTAACTTTGCATACTTTGTACGTAATGTTTTTCATTAGGTGCTACACAGGGTGAATCTCGCAGCCTTTAAATATCTAGGATTTTTACTGACAGGGAAGTAAACGGCAGTATTCCATAACAACACCCAGCGGTATGGCAGGCAATTCGAATTGTTGCGATTGTACTTCAGGGACAGCAGAAACAAGGTTGGTGTAATATGTTATACATGTATCTATCTCGCGCACATATTCGTCTTACCGTTGCGAGGCATAAAATATACCCGTATACGTAAGTACTAAATAAGATCAACCGATAAAGACTACATGCATACATATGACATATATTATACACATTTCTAGAATCACCCGTGTAATGATTAACAGGAAAACGTTATTGGACTTATTGTCCACATTACAGTCGCCCGCCCGCCTCGGAATTCGGTATTCTCAGGTGAAGTGATTTTTATTTTAGACGGGGCCGGGTGAAAGGTACTTCGTGAAAGAGGCTGCAGCTTATCAATGAATATTCTTCTTTTGCCGACTACATGGTCACTACGAGACTGGAGTAGATGTCATAATCGTATTGCATCATTGAGTAGTGTACTTTTCTGTGACACCAGCTACGTATCAAATCCATTGGGTTTAATACATCCTTTGCCATCACAGACGCAACCCACATACTCGGCAGCTTATCGTTTCATATTGCAGCATCTGTACTACATATATCGACCCCGCATCAAAAACGCAGCCCCCGTATCTTTATGATAAGCGCCATATTGCGTTTGTCGTGCAACAACGCCGCCATTACTCAAAGGATACTAAGCAAATTAGGCACGGAGGTCCACAGGTAATATAGAATGATCCAGAAATAAAGATAAGCCTG
>CM067343.1:9795637-10045637 GCA_034190875.2 Urechis unicinctus | reverse complement strand
ATCTGTCTATTTATCTCTCCCATACACTGCAAACTTGATCCTAGATCAAAGATTGCAGAAACAATAAAGGTTTACTTTATAATGGGTGTATTATGACCTGCGTAATTTCCCAGCTTCGTGAACAGGCGACATAAATGTAAAATTGTTCTGTACTTAGAGGAACATTCATTACTGATTAATCAAACGATTCCTGATGTCACCAATTTCAAATATGCCACAAATTAACCTCCGAATCCCATGAGCATTAAAGTTATGTGTTTGATACTTTTGACAAGCAGTCACTCAATTCCGGATGTGACAACATCACATCCGTTCAAGTTCTCTTCAGACGTGTGGGGTCGGAAGAATGGATAACTAGCAACATCATGAATCCTGCTACATCAACTGGCGCCCGCATAACTGAGATCCACGAGTATGGTTTTCTGGAGGTCAAAGTCTACGTTTTGAATAATGAACAACTCAACTCTTAATCACTGACACATTGTATATACCTCTCAGGTAATCATTCCGATATTCAGATACAACCATGATGGTTTTAATTTTAATATTAAGGTCACCTCAGATCCGTGGATATGCATGCTAAAAGTATGTTGCATCGGTATGGGTGATGTTGCAGCAACGCAGGCGGTGACATCAAGTGGGCAAGGAATTGTAACGAATTCTAATGAACCAATAGGTACTATATTTACTTTAATCAGTGAAATACATAATGCTAAACTCATGAATATCAAGAAGGGTGAATTGACCATTACCACATGTGAATTATTATTGCTGGCCATTGTCACTTTACAGATGGACAGTGCAGCACATGGATAACATTGGCTGTTTTGTTTGCCGTCCTCTTTGGGATTTCCCTCTCCGTTCTTCTCGGTGTCGTCGGGTGGATCAGTTGGAGGAGACTCAACCGAACAAGTGGAAAACCAGATCAACATGTTTCCACCCCTGCAAAAACTTATGAAGGACTAGTGGTGAGTTTCGTGTCGACACTTCCACGCACGATTTGATAATTTGAAGAATATGGTCGAATAACAAGATTTATGGTGCATACAGGATCCAGTGTCTCCAGTGTCTCCAGTGCCAGAGAGTGATTACGACGAAATACGAATGGAAGAAAGATAGGCGACGAGAGAGCCAGAGTATTTGTCGATGTGATCGTGATGGCATGAACACAGCTTCGTGTACGAATCGGTGTCTTGTTTATAGAATGAAAAACCAAATCAACAACAAAAACACGTTAATAATTATTCAAAGCCAATTTCTTTTTTGTGAATAGATATATTCTGTTAAACAGATTGTGATACACTATAAGATTATTCTTTAAGCTATAACTGAAATGGAATTACTAACATCTGTGTCATCTTCGCTTCAGGGGTTAATCGCTATGTAAATTTGCATATCATATATATATGATTAGTTTACATGACGCTTGAGAAATACTGTTTATGTACAAGATATCAGGACATATTGGTCATGACTTCTCGCTGTTTTTTGTGATGGCTGAGCATCATTAGATTTATGCAATTCTGTAAAGTAACACCCTGTGCTTTCTTGTCTTATTTTTAGGCTTTAATCAAATATACTGGGTATCAAGATTAACTGCGGTAAATAAAAGCAGCAATCTTATATCAATGCTTGTTATCAAAATTATAAGCGTTGTTTGGTCCTAAGTGGAACATTTGTCGTGATATATAGCGTCAATCAGATGCGCACTACCATCGGCCAACCAACAGAACATTGTCAACAGGGGACTGTGTGGGCGGAAGTAATTGATAAGTTTCCTAAGAGACTCTGTAATGGGGTACTTATGAAGTTGTGTTTAAGAATACTCATATCATACTGCCGTGAAAGTTACACCAACGGACTTCGCTAAGAGGGATGTCTGGCAATGTGATGGACATTTCAGTGTACCACCTGCTTCCCCACTACCAGGTGGCGCCACCACAAAATATACAAAAGCGCCGGTGTTGAGCACCGCACTGACAAGCAGCGGTGACAGTGGGAGAAGATACACTTCCTGGACGAGCACATCCGCTAGAAGGTTCTCAGACGTGAGCTTAGTTCCCTGGAAGACCAGATGGGGGGCTCACAGTCTTCCTCCCATTCACAGGTGACCACAGCTAGCGCTGGATCCCAGGAAACCGCTGCCGCCACCCAGGAGACTTCCGGCGAGTCAGGACCAGGCCCCTCCAGGCAGTAATAAGCAGAATCCACTCGCCCCAGGAGCTCCAGCCCCTCTGGCAGGCAAGGTCGTGCAGATGACCTAATGGCATCACTGGCTGGATCAGCATAGAGTAGTGCGGAACGGGCTGATGCACTGCTTCAGCTCACACAGGCGATCCTGAAGGCCCGCCAGAGGAACCGGGAGCTACGCACCTTTGCCGATTGGATCTATGAGGCCCTCGTGACGATGCCTGATGAGCTGCAGGACGACTGCAGGGAGGAAATCTATACTGTCATCAGCCGTTTCTTTGCAGACTCAGGCTTGGCAGCTGATCTTAGATAACGAAAGGGCAATATTTAGTTCCCTATATGAGTTGCCACCGCAATGAAGTTGCAGATACTGCCGCTATTCGATTAACAAAATAAGGTATAGATGATATTGATATGGGATGTTTGTTTGATAGGGATAAAACAATTAAGCTTCATCAATCTCCCTGGATGCATTGCGTTATTGATTGCAGCAAAGCCCGTCGAGGAACTTCAGGATTATCATGGCATGTTAAAAAAGAGCACGGCATGGGGAATAAAAAAAACTGTGTATAGCCTATTAATTATGTTTCAATGGAAATTACCGAAGTGGCAATAATTCAACAAAATGGTTATCTTAGCAATCCATACACACCTCTATGTGGTCTTTTTACAATAACAAATAATCCCCAAAACTTTTACCATTGCTAATTACTCGAAGTAAAGAAGACGATGAAAGGAATCAGGTTAGATTATGATACCCGAAGTCAGCGGCCATGCCAGCACCCTTCTTGTTGCCACAATTTTGATAATATCCGGGAGATATGCATATCACTTCATATCGATTTACTTTTATAATGTTTGTTTGCATTTCTTTAAACTGATGCAATAATGACGAATCGAGGGATCAGTTGTTAGTCGTTGACTATGGAGTTCTTAATGATACCCGCATACGTATTATCACATAAGTCGTTTGGTGGCGCATTCTGTTGTGTTTAGCCCAGCGTATCGATGCACATTACCTTTGGCATAAAATAAGTACATTGTGTCAGAGCAGCTTTCAATAAGAACATAGGCGTCAATACCATTGAAGTTGTTCTATACCTTTGTCGTGACGTTCACACTCGAAATCTGTTACGTTCTCTTTTTATAAACTCATCTTTTCCTTTCGCTCACTCCCATCACGCTTCATTATAGGACAATAATCCGCGGTGTTGATAAACTATGCCCCAACACCCTGAACGCAGCAGACAGGTTCCATCGGGTATAACATCACCCTGCCACAAAGTTTTGAACATCGACGATAGCTACCGAACCCCTTGCAGAAAGTACAGCATAGAATACTTTTACTTTTAGTGTGCTGTACAATATTGAACAATTAGTGCTATTGATGATGCATCAAGTATGACTCTCATAAATACATGTTGCATGATTTCACTTTAACTTATCGATATAATTAAGGCAATCAAAAACGTAAACATTGCAGCATTTACTATTTTGATGAACCGAGTGTGATGTAAAGATTATTCTTACAGCGTATTTATACTTACTGACGATGCGACTGACTAATTAAAGTCCAAAATGCTTTGAAAGGCATGTTTTATATCAATGCATGGAGGTTTGCAAGAAAACTTACTTCCATGCTTAAAACTTATATCATTATAGGAATGAAATGTCAGTTCATGAAACATATTTTATGTTAACAGCGAATCAAGCATTGGTCTGCAACGTTAGTTTGCTCTCCAGCCAGTATTACTGGAGAATCATGCAGGTATTGCTCTGGTCCTGCAGCTACTTCAGTGTTTACAATCTGAGGCATGGTTACTCAGGTCATCATAGAAATTACTGTAATCATGTAAAGCATCCGAAGACTGCTCACGACTTGAGCTGCTTGGCACCCGGCAATATAGGCAATATGCTCATTACCGATAGTGACAGGTCATATACTTTTACCTGATTTAAGGGTTTCAGTTACAGGAACTGAATCCCTTTATACTTTAAAGCGTAGAAAATTAACATTGCTGAATTGTTCCACTTTTGGGTTAGAGATAGATATGACACGACACACTCGATACAAAGGTTGTCAACATATCCATTCCTTGCACTTTGTAGCATATGTATCTAGTGCAATGAACCATTACCCGTTGGTTGCTATCCGAGATGAAATGGGGCAGTCACATGTATGAACAAGACACTCAGTCGATACCACACAGGAGAGTATATATTTTTTTATCTACTTCTTCTGCGTAGATAACGTTTTTAGTGTAATACACTACATCTAAAGTCAGTAACAGCGAGCTAGTTAGCTCTGTCGCTCTGATTTATAGTAATAGACCCCTGTTAGTTTATAAAATGAGTCACCTTGCTCTGTTTATGGCAGATGAATCCCTTTAGAAAGCATTGTTATATATGAGGTGCACATCCAGATGAGCCTTTATTGAGTTAGGGCATACTACGACAGAAAAGTAAACCGAAAGTTGAACTTCTGCGCATTCGAGGTTTACAACGTCTGGCATGCTTAAATGTGAACAGATTTGTCCTGGGAATGTTTCCTCTCGTATTAAATGGACATCTGACACAAGGTAAGTGGCTTTAATGCGCACATTCCCATGTCACGAGGAAATTGTTTGACCCTCTACACAGAATAAACAGCGGCTGTCTCATATGCCTCTAGCTGGATATAGTATGAGGCATTTGCCTAACTAGGGGTATTTACAAGGGTCGTTCGCCCGAAAGTCCCGATTAAAGAAAAGCTTAGCTATTGATCAAACCATAAGCATATATCAGAAAATTTTGTTCCTGTTGACATAACCTGATACAAGTGAACAGCAGCAATACTGCATCACGTATGCTTTTGCAGAAATTCGTGTATGTGTGGCCTCATAAGAAAATAATATATTAAGTGATGCTTGCTATTTCATTTGATTAAGTCGGTGAGTGATTTGACAATTGAGTAATTGCGCGCAACTTCCATGATTTGTGAGTAAATGCGTGCATAAAGGGTTAAATGGGTAACTCGGGTGAAATTGTAGGAAGTGAATAATTGATTGAGAGTGTGAGTGCGTCTTGTGGAATGATTGGATAAGTGAATAAATAAATGATTCACCACCTGAGAGGTCGGCAGAGCATGATAGATCAAGTGGATGTGAGTTATTTGTACAGAATAAATGAATGTGTGCGGGAAAGAGAGGGGGGTGAATGAATAAATGTGTAACCGAGAGTGTTTTGTGTGTGTTATTGCGTGGGTGGGTTAAATGACCAGTTAGTGAGTGAGTGGGTGGGTGAATAGGTGGGTGCATGGGCGAGTAAGCATGAGAGGGTGTGGATGGGCGAATCAGTCAATAAGTTTATTCGGTAGAGAGAATGAATAAATATGGCGTCATCTTTGGGATTTATATGGTCGTGCATCTAGATTTGTGTATCAGAATAACACGAAAGAACAGAGAGATTGTTACTATTGTATGTAGAATTAAGCTCATCGGGCTGACATAAACCAACATTCAGCTTTTAAGTCAATTATGAATGTGTGTGTGTGTTTGTGTGTGTGTGTGTGTGTGTGTGTGTGTGTGTGTGTGTGTGTGTGTGTGTGTTTGTGTGTGTTTGTGTGTGTGTGTGTGTGTGTGTGTGTGTGTGTGTGTGTGTGTGTGTGTGTGTGTGTGTGTGTGTGTGTGTGTGTGTGTGTGTGTGTGTGTGTGTGTGTGTGTGTGCTTAAGATTAACGTTATAGAGCCGATATCGGTATTACCTATTATGAATGCAGTTGACACGAACAGACGTGTTCAGGATAATCGTTGGACAGTTACACAGACCGCAATACGCCCTCCTTTACATCTTATTAAGCAAGCTTCTTTTCTTCTGACAACAATCAAACACGTCAATCCAGTGCCATATCTAATACAACCTGCTAACTATTCTTTAACAGATAATCTTCAGCCCATCTTTGTAAAACATTTTCAATACGTCTTCACTTGAAAGCCAGTTGCATTTAAACAGCTGCGTGATCACGCATAGCAATGTACGGCTGTGTATGGCAGCCTACGATCAGCCACTTCACAGCCCGATTCACCATATTTGATGAGCGACTTAACTGTGGAGATCAACAGTGTCAGAACAAGGCATGGGGTGGCAATAATGATACATAATGTATATCACATTTGGGTCTAAGGCGCCAGTGCTTGAGGTTACAAGTTCAGTTTTAGGTGCTATTGACAGACAGACTTTTTGTGTATATTGCATTATTTTCAGAACCAGACAAAATGTCCATTGATTATTGTCAATGTTGTATCGGAGCAACTTTGTTCGGGTAGCATCATCATTATTTTAAAAGCCTGGCAACCGATCGATCTATTCAACAACATTTCTATCACAAGTAATGGCACAGCATTGATAATTTAATAAACGCCGGGTATTGACCCCTGATGTCATCTGAAACCTCCCTTATGTTCATTCTATTGGTTCTATTATGCCATTCTAATGGCCTTGCACAACTGCTAATTGGAGCGGGAAATCATCAATATTTTACAATGCGTGCAGCCATGTCTGTTTATGCAATTGATCCATGCTATGTCGTTGATAGTGTTAGCGAGTGGTAGCCATTTTAGTACAATATTTACCATATGATGTATATCCGCTCCATTAACCGGCAAGATCGTGTTTCCAGGAGACAAATGTTGACATTAACAGACAGTCGGATGAATACGGTTGTCTTTCCTTTTGTTGGTTCGCAAAGGGTGGTGTCAATCAGTTCAAGGGTGGTGTCAAGCAGTTCAAGGGTGGTGTCAAGCATTTCAAGGGTGGTGTCAAGCATTTCAAGGGTGGTGTCAATCAGTTCAAGGGTGGTGTCAAGCAGTTCAAGGGTGGTGTCAAGCAGTTCAAGGGTGGTGTCAAGCATTTCAAGGGTGGTGTCAAGCAGTTCAAGAAACTGAAGGTATTTCTAGACTGCTTTCCCAAAATCTCTAGAAATTTTTTAACAGCTGCGCAAACATGATAAACACCTGAAACGCGGCACGGTTTTTGACGCCACACAGCGTGAACAAGCCGGCGTTGTGCAGAATGATTAGTCCACCACCTCCCTATATGTGCATCTCCTAACAAACCATTTTGAGATTTATCCCCGCATTTCGCACGCTTTTGTAATGAGCCAGTTATACCCTGTATGTACGTTAATATATATGTACAGTCATAAAAATATTTGCAATCTCATCTCGATTCGCTTAGTAGAACTCATCGATTTAATCGTCTAGCTGCCACCATTCTGGACCGTTAATTCCTCGTGGTGAATCCAAACAATGATTATTAATGTAACGCAAGTGGCTGAGTAAAGCAGGACGCGTTCAGTATCGACCGCCACCCCGATGAATCCTCATTGACTTCCCGTTAGAGACCCAAACAATTAGAGGCTACAGGAAACACTGCCCAAACATACAGATTTACAGCAGTATATGCACAAATGTGAGTCACTATTCAACTGAACGTTACAGCTAGAGATTAGCAAGTCAAGAGAGGAAATGTCTGTAGGCGTTCGTGAGTAGGCGACGGACCAACGACAGCACTTGCAGAGCAGCAGTTTCGTAGGCTGTGAAAGGTAAGCTCGAATCTCAGTCTGCAGATGTTAATATATATGCGCCGCGTCGAACATTACTAACCGTCCCACTAGCATGGAAAATTGTATTCATAGGTTTGTGCTGAAGTTGTAACTTGCCGTGGAACAACATTTGTTCGTTGCGATAATACCATATAATTACGTCAAAAACCACTGCGCTACCGGAAAATACATAAGCGCTAATGGTAGTCAACTGTTGAACTTTTACGGTTATTGATGTGGCATACAAAGGCTATTATATTGAAATGACCAGGTTAAGCCGCTTCCGAGTGGTTCAATCAAGAGTTTCCTCTTTGTGATTACAAAGCTGTGTCAAAACAATGGCCCGCAAATGTTTGCTTATTTGTTTCCACCACCCACGTTTTACAAACTGTTATTGATATGACATAGACACCACGCACCTTTTCCCATCTTGTTCCCGTGATAAGTCGTACTCATTCATATTTAACAGAGTAAGAGAACCGATGTCGGGTAGGTCTGGATAAACTGCTTTCAACCGATAGAGTGAATAAGATCAATCAGAAGACTGCGCTGGTATCACGCTAGATAGGCTTAGAGAACTTGTGTCCAACCACAACACCTGCTGATTACATCAGGATTTATCGAGGACAACACGGGACAAAATGAAGATAGCGGTAATCCAAGAGGGATTGAATTCTGCATACTCTTGCCGGCTGATCCTCTTTTTTACACTTGCTGCACCTCAGATTTGTATTGCGTCAAATTGTGAGCAAATATCTTCTACTGAATACAACTGTGCATCAAACTCGCTGTCGGAATTGCCCGATATGCTGCCAAATAACATCACCCATCTCATTCTGGATCGCAATTCGTTAGGCCCAATAATTCTAAATCTAACGTTTTCGCAATTCAGCCAACTGAGTCATTTAAGCCTGACAAGCAATGGATTAGAAGACATCGAGATTTATGCTTTGACAGGAACCAAAATTGTCAATCTAAACCTCAGAAATAACTCTCTGTCACAATTACCGGACTTATCGGTAATTGGAAGCACTCTACGGGAATTGAATCTAAGGCAGAACTTTATCGCGCCGAGTTAGGTAATGAACTATTGGAGCCTCTATTAATACTGAGCTCGCTGAATGTGCAGAGCAACATGTTAAAAGACATACGACTGTCATCTCGACTGGACTCATTGCAATACCTCGATGTGCCGGACAACCAAATCACTGACCCAATATTTGACGCCTCTTCATTTCCAAGCCTGACACGTTTAAATTGGAAGCAATCCGTTGAATGGCAGCCTTACCATTATTTGTAGCAATGTCTCAGTATCAGTTATAAACGCAAACAGCTGTGACTTATCTAGTCTGCCCGATGTGTCATGCACTGGCTCCACCGTGACACGGCTGTATATGAACCACAATCTTGTAACGCATCTTGATCGTAACATTTTTGAGCACTCTGATCAAACTGGAGTATCTCAGCATTAGCTATAATCCATTGGTCAGTCTTGACGGCATCGAGCTCCTCGCCAGTACATTAATCTCACTTGAAGTATATGATACAAGCATCACCGACATAAATGAAACCACATTCTCAGGCTTTCAGTCTTTACAGACGGTTGATCTTGGGAAGAGTGGGCATCAGGGACCCGCGCCATTGTCAGATGCAGCGGTTACTGTTACCGACCTCGCCCTCCGTGGGCTTCATATTACGCACCTGGCTACAGCCTATGCCAGCAGGCTACTTGCAGTGAACGTACTCGACCTCCAGAGCAATTTACTCACCAACATAAGCTGGTTGCCACTGTTGAATGTGACACTCACCACGTGTTACTTTAAAGGTAATAAAATCAGCTTGATACCAGCTGGACTTCTTGATAACATGCCACGGCTGGCAATGCTGGAGTTATCGGACAATCCTCTGATTGCCATGCCTCAGGTGAGTACAACATGTTACACTGGCACTCGTCAATCTGGTTCAATTACGTCTGGCGTATCATCTAAGCGACAGCATAACCCATGAAACAATAGTTGCGTGTATCATAATAAACGGCTGCTGTTACTTACATATAGACCTGCCATACATATGTAGAATAAAATAGCTATCATATCTGCGACAGTTTTCTCCTGCACACCGGCCTTTCCATCTAGACATCGTCGACATTGCTATGCTCTGTGACTCGTGTTGGCTATGGCTGCATGAGCTGACTCGGTTGCAAGGCACGGGACAAGACGCATCATTTACTGTAACGCATGCTACAAAACCATGTGTGTCCGGTCCGCCTTCACTGCTCAATTTGACATGGAACCAGATAGCAATCACCGACCTCGAATCCATAGGTTCTATTCATGTCTAGCATAAGCAATTGCTCATTTCATTCATTGTTCCTTATTTATCATAATTCAATATCAGGAATATTAAAGGTTGTGCATTTATTGTGGTCTAAACATATATGATTATAATTAACGCATTGGGATCTTCAGTTGGCCCATTCAATGGCTGCAATATGACCCCAGCAGCATCTGACCCGAGCACCACTTGGTACCAAACATCAGCAGGTAAATATTATTTCAGTAGCACAGATGACGTTTTGCTTAATCTATGACGATATGTGTCTTATAAGTAAACCTACATTGTGTTGTGGGGTTCAAAGGGGCATAAACGATAAACTCTCTACGATCAGTGCGGAAGGACTTTCATTTTGGACGAGAAAGAGCAAAGTGATGCCATTAACTCAGTTGCCTGTTATAACAATGTAAAGCGGTTTCCTGTCAAAACCCTCATAAATGCGAACACACAGACAACGAAAGGGCAGATTCAAGATAAATGATATATAGATGTATCTATTTGACCGATAGTGAAGAATGCCTGCTCTCGGTTGCCTAACAGGGTCATTTTTGTATGTTCAGAAAGTAACTAGCCAGAAGAAACTATTCATCGCTAGTGTTCCGCTTATGTAAACATAATACATAGAATGAACGGTTTGCAGCCTATTTGCGTAGGGTCAGTGGATTTTTACAATGCTTATGTTATAGCTCTAATTACTGTTTTCTCACAGGACCGTCATCGACATCAACACTTGCTGAACCTCAGATTTGTATTGTGTCAAATTGTGAGCAAACATCTTCGATTGAATACAACTGTACATCACATTCGCTGTCGGAATTGCCTGATTTGCTGCCAAATAACATCACGCATCTCATTCTGGATCGCAATTCGTTAGGCCCAATAATTCTAAATCTAACGTTTTCGCAATTCAGCCAACTGAGTCATTTAAGCCTGACAAGCAATGGATTAGAAGACATCGAGATTTATGCTTTGACAGGAACCAAAATTGTCAATCTAAACCTCAGAAATAACTCTTTGTCACAATTACCGGACTTATCGGTAATTGGAAGCACTCTACGGGAATTGAATCTAAGGCAGAACTTTATCGCCGAGTTAGGTAATGAACTATTGGAGCCTCTATTAATACTGAGCTCGCTGAATGTGCAGAGCAACATGTTAAAAGACATACGACTGTCATCTCGACTGGACTCATTGCAATACCTCGATGTGCCGGACAACCAAATCACTGACCCAATATTTGACGCCTCTTCATTTCCAAGCCTGACACGTTTAAATATTGGAAGCAATCCGTTGAATGGCAGCCTTACCATTATTTGTAGCAATGTCTCAGTATCAGTTATAAACGCAAACAGCTGTGACTTATCTAGTCTGCCCGATGTGTCATGCACTGGCTCCACCGTGACACGGCTGTATATGAACCACAATCTTGTAACGCATCTTGATCGTAACATCTTGAGCACTCTGATCAAACTGGAGTATCTCAGCATTAGCTATAATCCATTGGTTAGTCTTGACGGCATCGAGCTCCTCGCCAGTACATTAATCTCACTTGAAGTATATGATACAAGCATCACCGACATAAATGAAACCACATTCTCAGGCTTTCAGTCTTTACAGACGGTTGATCTTGGGAAGAGTGGGCATCAGGGACCCGCGCCATTGTCAGATGCAGCGGTTACTGTTACCGACCTCGCCCTCCGTGGGCTTCATATTACGCACCTGGCTACAGCCTATGCCAGCAGGCTACTTGCAGTGAACGTACTCGACCTCCAGAGCAATTTACTCACCAACATAAGCTGGTTGCCACTGTTGAATGTGACACTCACCACGTGTTACCTTAAAGGTAATAAAATCAGCTTGATACCAGCTGGACTTCTTGATAACATGCCACGGCTGGCAATGCTGGAGTTATCGGACAATCCTCTGATTGCCATGCCTCAGGTGAGTACAACATATTACACTGGCACTCGTCAATCTGGTTCAATTACGTCTGGCGTATCATCTAAGCGACAGCATAACCCATGAAACAATAGTTGCGTGTATCATAATAAACGCTGCTGTTACTTACATATAGACCTGCCATACATATGTAGAATAAAATAGCTATCATATCTGCGACAGTTTTCTCCTGCACACCGGCCTTTCCATCTAGACATCGTCGACATTGCTATGCTCTGTGACTCGTGTTGGCTATGGCTGCATGAGCTGACTCGGTTGCAAGGCACGGGACAAGACGCATCATTTACTGTAACGCATGCTACAAAACCATGTGTGTCCGGTCCGCCTTCACTGCTCAATTTGACATGGAACCAGATAGCAATCACCGACCTCGAATCCATAGGTTCTATTCATGTCTAGCATAAGCAATTGCTCATTTCATTCATTGTTCCTTATTTATCATAATCCAATATCAGGAATATTAAAGGTTGTGCATTTAATTGTGGTCTAAACATATATGATTATAATTAACGCATTGGGATCTTCAGTTGGCCCATTCAATGGCTGCAATATGACCCCAGCAGCATCTGACCCGAGCACCACTTGGTACCAAACATCAGCAGGTAAATATTATTTCAGTAGCACAGATGACGTTTTGCTTAATCTATGACGATATGTGTCTTATAAGTAAACCTACATTGTGTTGTGGGGTTCAAAGGGGCATAAACGATAAACTCTCTACGATCAGTGCGGAAGGACTTTCATTTTGGACGAGAAAGAGCAAAGTGATGCCATTAACTCAGTTGCCTGTTATAACAATGTAAAGCGGTTTCCTGTCAAAACCCTCATAAATGCGAACACACAGACAACGAAAGGGCAGATTCAAGATAAATGATATATAGATGTATCTATTTGACCGATAGTGAAGAATGCCTGCTCTCGGTTGCCTAACATGGTCATTTTTGTATGTTCAGAAAGTAACTAGCCAGAAGAAACTATTCATCGCTATACATAGAATGAACGGTTTGCAGCCTATTTGCGTAGGGTCAGTGGATTTTTACAATGCTTATCTGTTGTAGCTCTAATCACTGTTTTCTCACAGGACCGTCATCGACATCAACACTGGCTGCACCTCAGATTGGTAACCTCCAATGGAATATGTGGGCTAGTTGGAGTGAATGCAGTGTCAGCTGTAATGTCGGCATTCGGTGGCGATTCGTACTGTGTGAAACACAAGGGGACGGCAACTGCACCCGGTTACTTCGCTCATCAACACATTTTGATCTATGTAAGCAACTGATTCAAACATTAACGAGATCTTATATCGGTTGAACAAACGTTATTCAACTATTTGAAGTTAAAAGCCTGTCGTCACATTCAAAAGAGCCACCATCTGAATGCTCAAGCAAGATTGTAATAATCTTCAAGTTAATAGAGTGCCACTGCCCAACAAGCTATTAATAATTATATTTTCCTCTGTTTTCAAGCCTACTCAATTATGATGGCTGACTGCAACACCCAGCCATGTCCAGTGGCTGGCACGTGGTGGGAATGGCAGGCATGGAGCGCATGCTCGGTGACGTGTGATGGTGGAACACGAGTCAGGACGAGAGCATGTGACGGGCCGTATCATGGAGGACAACCATGCACGGGGCGGCTGACTGAGGCAGAGCATTGCGCGTCTGACTCATGTCCGTTATATGTTGGAAATGAGTTGTATTTATACTCTGAAATTATTGTGAATCAGTGCTGCGTTATATGGTTTTTACAAGGTATCGTATGTAATACTGCACCGAAGCCATCATAGGTGTTAATACGTCCTATAATATATATTTTTTCTATTCACTTACAGGTCCGTCAAAGTCCAACCCTACTGAAGAAGAACCAAAATCGGCCTTCAAGGAAGCAGATAGTAGAACTTCGGCCCAGATGGTTGGCTCGTCGGCAATTCTATTAGTCGTGATTCCCCTGCTGATTCTCGCTATTCTTGACTGTGCTACTCTCAAACGTCATTGTTCCACGCTGCTTCGAAATATCAGGCGTTAATTGCTCCTGATCATTCGTCCCTTTATAATATGGGTCTCAATGTTGTTTTTTGTATGGTTGGTAAATATTGTTACAACGCTGGGTATTGCTAAGAAACATTCTTTAAGCGTTGTACTTGTTCAAAGCTAACAGCATGAGTCGTGAAGGTTGTTAAAAAACATGTTTTAAGCGTAGTTTTATGGTAATAAATATCTTCAAATGATTGTATATTGTGTTAGGTTGTTAAAAACATGGTTAAAGCGTAGTTTTATGGTGATAAATATCTTCAATTGATTGTATACTGTTGAATATATGTATGATTGTTGCAAATACTTGTTAGGCCTTGTATAATGGTATTGAACATTTTCGAAGTATTTTTGTATTGCTGACGAACAGTGTCATATCATATAGTAATATATTGCGGCTAAAAACTATTCCATTGAACTTCCTATTATGTCTTCTCTAGATTACACTGAGAGCACGGTATTCAAACTTAATGTCCTGTCCATTGGATCTTGTGGTATTCTTCATAACAATGTAAACCGTTCGCTGTTGTTTGTCGTTGCTTTTTATTCATAACTTGTTATCCACCTAGGTAATAAAATGATGTGCATTTTTATCTTTTTACACTCGCTGTTATGTCCATTTAGGCACAATGCTCTATGCAGTAATTGATGACAAATATTGCGAACAGCCATTTATATTCAGCTGTAAACAATATGATTCAATCTAGATATTTACAGCAATGTATTCCCCCGGAATCGAGGTACGGTGAGAATGTGATGGTTCTATGTGGGGACAATGTAGGTAGTCAATGATGGAGAATGATATGAATAAATGACATATTTCAGAAATTATACAAATATAACATTAGGTTGTCAATGGGAGGGGCAATGTTGGGGCTAGGTGAAGCATGGGATATTTTCCTGGGCATACAGTGAACAAAATTTCAATGAGTATGGTTTATATTTGGCCGCACTTCACAATAACATGTATCCTGTCATCCATGAAACAGTTGCAATTGATTTTTTTACGTCTTGGCAATATATCTATTTGCCATTCATAGCGCAATAATGCATCAGCGATTTAGTTCCGTGTGATACAACAATCTAAGATTCAGGCAGGTTTAGAAAAAAGCTAAACAGGACATACATATATCATGGTAAAGCAGCTTGCGTATATGCGTAAAATGTGTTAAATAACTAGAATGGGAACTGGTTGCTTGACATAGAAGCATACAATTGTCAAAACAGTCTTTCCGTTTTCAATGATATGTAAACATTGGAGAATAAACTGATCGCTTCGCATGCAGTAAGCAGGCTCATGCGCTGCGCGTTCTACAAGGCAACTGAACATGTACACAAATAGAAGAAAGACCTAACAGCCATACAGTTTTACTACAACGTGTAGTTGAGTGATGCTATAACTCAAACAAACAAGCGATGTCGACATGATTGCATAAATATTTCACGAGCTCTCGACGTTAACAGGTTCAAGCAACTCAACTGAATGATAATAATGAGATGACGCTAGTGTTGAAGATAGATACGATGTAAATGATTATGATTATTTGGCTGTAAAATATCATAATAATTTCAGTGATATTGACGTTTTGACGGAACCCTTTGATGTATAAACCTCGCCAAACTTTTCATAGGGTTTCATACAAATGTTTATTACCCTCTTTTAATGTGCGGAAGTGCATATGTTAAACGAAATGGATATGTTCTACAGAAAATACCGTAAATGAATGTGGCATACATTTGTTTGGAAAAATGTCAGAGCATGTGTGTGGTTGAGCTAACATTTATTATCACTCACCTTACCAATGCTCCACATATTCACCAATTTATCTCTCGTCGATTTATTCGTTCTATAAATTTAACACTTGTTCTCATTTAACTCACTAAAGAAACAAATACGCACATACTAAACAGATTATACAATATTACTTGTAAAGTAACAGCCTGTATGTGCACAACTGTTGGAATACGATATCTAACATCCGATGTCAAAGTCTGTTGATGCACGAATGTTCACAATGCCACATGAGATGAAGACGAGGATATGATGACGAATCAGAAAGGATACTGACCGATTAAATACAATATGTAATGTTCCATAGAAGCCTTGCGTGGTTTGGCACATAGGCTGCATGCAGGTATATATTAATCAAAATAGTTTTAGACTAAGAGTGCTACTGATTAACAGTATGTACCAATACATTATGTCTCAGAGAGCGTGTGGGCCTGGTGAGGGTCATTTACTGGGAAACTCAACAACACTCCTGCCAACCAAGTCAATGAGAATTTAGTCTTACGGTCAAATATGCCTTTCATATACAGGCAGTCGAACACCTAGAATATAACACATAATCGCATTACTTACGCTGTCATGCATCTGTTTGATTTATATCTCGATAGCTCAGCGATGTCATTTAATGGTGCCAGCCAATGTTATCACCCCAAAAACATTCGATAACATTGCGTTGATTTGTCTTAAGCAATGTTTTAACCCGACATAATTGGTAGACAATTGTTGATGATCATTGGCAAGGCACCCATGGAGCCAGCTGTCTTTTAGCCCAGTTCTTGGTTGACCGTAGTTGTAGTTCATTTCATACATGTTTCAGTAGCCTCATAATTGATAGATCTTGTCAGCAACTGCATGAATTGTTGAATCAACAATCTTGTCAACAATCCGCATGGATTGTTGAATCAACAAAGCGGTAACCTTTTTTTCCTCCCTTGGTTCTATGTTGGCACTGCTGAAAGCATGCTCAGTCGATAATTGACGCACCTTGGCGGAACTATAACTGCATCTTTTTGTTCATGGTACAAATTTAAAGCATAGATGCGTTGGTCGTTATTTGAACTCATTGGCATTTGATTCATTTGCATTGGTAATTCTAAGCAAGATCATCTAATAGAAGTTATTTGCAGAGCGCATTGTTTTCTTGTTTTCTTGTAATTCACATTGCATAAACCTCCACCATGTTGCCCATTACATCTCTCACATCAAATCGTCTATGCGCACCACAGCAAAACGCCGTCAACATTTAAGTCTCAGTTGGACTAATAGATATGCTTGTTTGACATATACGAATATGAACTTCTATCAGGCTTGATACCGTAGGGTCGTCATGCAAACGCGTAATTATACATAACATTCAGCAATCTTGATCTTTATCACGTAATGGATCGCTATTCTGACACACCGCAGACTATATATTAAAAAAGGACATCGAAATATTGAAAGCAGTGTTTGTGGGGCAACATTGTGACAGACTAACGAGTCAAATGTTGCGAGGTGTGAGCAGTATCACTCTCCACGTATTGGTCTGTCGATGGATATGAAATTAATCATGTGCCACAACTGAATATGGCTTTATAGAGGTGGGTGGTATGGTTGGTTGGTTGGTTGGTTGGTTGGTTGGTTGGTTGGTTGGTTGGTTGGTTGGTTGGTTGGTTGGTTGGTTGGTTGGTTGGTTGGTTGGTTGGTTGGTTGGTTGGTGGGTTGGTTGGTTGTGGAAAATAACCTATTACATCGAGATTTCTGGATTATGTAGTAGCGTTATCTGCAGGCAATATCTCGGTCACCGGATTAGACTTCACAGTGTGTTGAAGTACATATTCTGCTGTGTTGGATACGTACAATGTCTCAATTGTGTACCTAACAACTGCATAAGCCGAGTCTCTGCTGCATGCAATGTATAAAAACCATGGACGCGTCAATTCCTTACTCTGATGCATAGGAAGCGTATCTTATAAAGATTATATGGTATTGATAACAATGTGCCAATCTACCCTTGTATAGCGTAACTTCTATAAGTTAATCTCATCTATATTCCATTTAAAAAATGGGTGATTCAAAACCGCTAGTAACTTATTCAAATCAACTTCCTATGTGCTTCACACTCACGCAATGATCACCTCGGTCATCTGAAATTTGCAAACAACAGAGCTTTAAGTTATGTAAATACTGTAAATGTTCCATCACTGTATTACAATCGATTACTGGAGCAAAATAAGGTCTGCCGGCCAAATTAATTCAGTGGTAAGCAAATGTTGGGGTCCAGAAACACATTCATTCACAGCCAACACGAGTCACAATTTTTAGTTGGAGAGGCCGGTGCATGGGAGCAAAATGTTATACTGTATTTTCTTATCTTATCTTCAACTGCTATAGCTTACTAATTACCGTTACTGAATCGGAAATATGCTGCCCACAATTGCATGGAGTGCATCGTTATGTTATATATAGCTCAACTGAGGCATGATAATTAATGGATTGTTTGATAACTTGTGCTCCTAAAGGTGAGAAATGCCATTAAGATGACTGGTGGGTAGGAAGCTGATGTTGTTGGCTTTAAGGTTACATTTTCGCTGCATCGGACAACAGCGGCATGGTTTCGATTGTTTTCCCCATTGTTAGAATCGCCAGGACTGATCTTTCGTTAGGTGATCAACTATATTTATAATGCATTTGCATACGGAATGTAGTTCTATTAACGATTGCAATCCGTCCAAATTAACTAATGGATTGTAGTTCAGGGATTTTGTAATTCGGCTGCGTCATCCAAGATGCACTGCTAGTGAGGTTGTTTTACAGATTAATTGATTTAATTGATAGTAAACTGTTGACATCTGTGTGATTCAGATGCGTGTTTAGTCGTATTGCTTACTGTGACATATTGCAGAGTACATTGGCCAACAGCGTTATGGTTTCGATTGTTTTTCCCATGGTTAAAATCTCGAGGACTGAGATGTCTTAACACCTCTTGACTCAAGAAGGATTTGCTGTTGCTGTGTGTCCCATATTGGAGATTTCAGGAAAACTCCGTTGATAAAAGCAAATTTAAAATTATAAGACAGTGGATTGGCAGAAAATTTCAGAAAGCGAGATTTTGAAAGTTGATAAAACTAAATCTAAATTCCGCAAAATCGTGTGTGTCCCCTACAAACCTTACCGAACGGATAGCCGCCACCCCTTCAATGTTATTTATTGTGACGTTAAACAATCGAATAAGATTGGGGAAAGGCTGCAAAGCTTCAAATAGTAAAGGCTTTATTCCGTTACAAAACACGGATGGATGTCAACTTGTTCCATCATAAATCAATAGAGGTAAATAGCATTCCGTTGATTGGCATGCTTTCAGGCAACATGATGTCATCGTTATGTAATGATAAGCTTCATAGGTTGCCGGTTACCAAAAAGTGTAATTGGTCATGACTGGTATTATATTGTTCTTGGTGAAATCCAGATTGGTAACATTGCAAGACAATGGCGCCGGTAAAGCATCTAACCAATTCTTGGAACAATTTTACCTACCACTCGCGTTTATCGAAAATAATGCCATATATCCGGTTCGAGTCATATTCATGATTTATTCGCACGAAATCACATTCATATACAGGAGTTTTATCGACGTCATCTTCAAAACGAAGTATCCTATTTGTCAAGTGTCCATATCTCACGATCAATTCATGTAGAGTGATGACGAACATATTTATTGCTGCACAATGTACTGATGAAAAGGCACATTAATGGGTTGTGTGGAACAACGCCAGCAAACACAATTCTTGGACACGTGGTTTCTAGGCATGTAGTTTTCCTACAATACAATGACGAGATTGGAACTATAATTGATCCAACTACTCCCAAAGTATCCGCTCTAATGTGATCTGTGTGTATATGCATATTTTGAATACCCATCAGCCGACGTCGTGTTATTGCCTTCGAATCATGATATTGTTACAATGTATTCAACTTGTCACGTTCAACAAAAATTGCCACCATTTATATTGTAACATAGTTTCAGTAATGCATCAAAATTTTATATAAACTGTCTATATAAACAAATACTAGCATCAAATGTCTCCAGAAAGTGTGTCAATCATGCTAATTGTTTTAGGCCGGTGCGAAAGTACAGCAAAATATAAGTTCCCTGACATAAAAGCAAACTAGTACATATAAACAATTGACAAAGGCTGACAAAACCTACGCATTGCTAAGGCCATTGGGGTCAATAATCGATCAAATACCATTTGTGGACAAAATTCGCGTGACATGTTATGGGCGTTTGATCAAGGTGTGAGGGAAAACAAGCAACCATAAGCTGATTAACTACGTGACTCACAAATAAGCAATCATACGACTGATATCCCGCCTGAGGGTGAAGCAGTCCAAAACAACGACAATGCCAACAGGAAACGCGAATCTCAATCTGGCAGCGAAATCAATAATATAAGCGGATATCCTGTGGTCGGCTTCTGTGAAGACTTCCTCCGTTGCCACCAGGCTGTGCCACATGTCAACTATGTGTGTGTGTGGGGGGGGGGGGGGGGCACAAATAACTCCTCAATACTTCTTGTTGGCAATAGCAAAATGATATTTTAATGTCGAGGTCGAAATAACCATGCTACATGAACCATGACAGTTGAGCAATAAATCGAATATTGTTTACCCAATTTTTGATGATATCAATCAAGGGAGAAGTGTGCTTCAATTCAAACCAAAAAGGGGAGCAGTACTTTAACGCAAATATACGTGTGTACAAATTCAGCAATGCCCTATAAGCTATGAACTATTAAAAAGCTTAGAAGCGTCACTAGGGCTGAAGAGCTACATATTGAAAAGCAATCCCAAGAGATCAATGTTTGAGTCAAACAATGACTCTCGCATTTAACCCAGCACTGATATGAGTAATCAGGAAAGTTCTCCAACCATTTTTGCAGCCGAATAAATACCGCAATGACAAAATTGTATGAACTCTTCTGATATCTTCCGTTGCAATGTTTTGATTTAATTGACTGCATTTACCTTATAAGCGTCAACCGCATTTCCTTTTCAATGTGCATTGTTGCTAGTGCTTAGACGTCTAAATTGCACAAGCAGATCGATACTACCTAGAAAGGAAGGTGACGATTGTCAAAATGATCTTGGCTCGACTTCTGAGAAGGTGATGAATTTGTGGCGCACAAAGGCTGCTGCCTGATCCTCACGTAACTCATCAGCGATTACCAAACAAGTCTATGTTGACCCGAACGGCGCTGTCCCAGATTTCGTTGGCACCCATGTGACGATGACGTGGAACATTTTCAGTGAAAGGTATTAATACGTGATATGGCCCGTGCTATCATATGAATTCACAACTAAGCTAAGCGCTGACACCGTTAAAGGTTTTGCCCATCGGCACTTGCCAGCAATTGTCGACTTAGTTCTGAGCATTGGTTTTGAAAAGGCCATGAAGATGCTCACAAACGAAATTACATCCCGGAGAAGCTATAGCCCGTGATCATGCAATTATCGAAATATCTCTAAAGTTGCGCAGGTCATTTCCACCAATTGCAATTGACAAACCCTCTTATCTGATTACATAATCTTTTATAAAAAATGATACTGCAAGATTGTATTCACTTTCCTGAGCGGTTTTTAGTGCGTGCCCATGATATAATATGACCCAACACTGGCATTAACTGGAGCTTAACCATTATGCTGATTACAATTCTGAATGCTCGGGGGCTTTTGTCAAATATTTAAAAGTGCAGTGCCATTACTACATGGAGGAAATCCTAAGTGTCGTTTCGTAAGTTATCGTTTATAAGATATTTGAGGTCATTCCGTCCCATTCTGATACAAGGCAGTTATGTTGCACAATGATATGGATATTTTAGAACATTCATTGATATTTACTCAGTCATGGTAACAATCAACGTCCTAAATCTGAATTGATATTGACTTGGTAAACAGAGTTTTCTATAGATAATGTACATCAGAATATCAGTGACGTAGATATAGTTAGTACGGTACCTTGATAAAATCAACCATAAATAATCTGCCGGTAACCTTTTCCATTTGGTTGCACCGAATTGCCCGCCTTATGCTTGGTATGGAGCTTATACTTCTCAATGTAATGAGGGAATAATAGACAACGGCTGCATAAGAATAGAGAGATAGTAGAGATCCATTCGCACTAAAGATATCAATAGGAAGGGATCTATACTAAGAGTCATAATCATTTGTATTGCCGAGCGACACAAAGCAGGATATCTAAGTATTTGGCCCGCTAATATATTGTTGTAGTTGGATTTGAGACACTATGGGGATCACTATGACGGGTACACCAACACAGCTACTATGTGCTCTGGGATGATGGCTGCTAGTTTATTCGATAAGGTTTCATACCCCAATAAAAGCACCATGAGATGGCTTCTTAATGACACCAATACTCTAATGCAGAAACAGTTGGTGTATTATAAGTTGTCACTTGATAGCTGAGAACTTTCCCCGCCTAAGTTGAAATTATCGATCGTCTTCCTTCCTTATTATACTCAAAACACAAAGCTTGTATAATGTAACTGATCACACAAAAAGTTGCCGACTATCAGAGTGTTATGATTAAAACAAAGGCAAAATCAGGGCATTTGTTGGCAGGTATTGGATGGACGGCCGGGTCGAGGTATTGTGTTTGAACATTGGGCAAATGGAAAACGTCAGAGAAGATGAACGAGAAAGTTCACCTTCCATTATGACAACGTTGTGGCAATGATGTTAGGAATTGATGCCACTACAAAAGATTCATCTAGTGCACCATTGGAGGGTTTTCTACATATCGCGTCGCATTGCTGAGTTTTCGTTATTGAAGCTGCTATGTGTAACAATATCGTCTGAGCTGTGAGACGATTATCTGTGAAGAACGAATACAGACATATTTCACAACTATAACTCAAATAATGCTGAATTAGAAACGCTGAAAGTGTTCTTAGAAGTCTGGAACTATATCAAGTCGATCACATATATAGGGGAACAAGTTTATGTTTATTTCCCGCCATCACAGCTTTAGCTGTCCTACCAAAATGCTTGACCTGACCCAGTTCATGCGATTACAGGTGTTCTGTCATTTGTTCACGAAAAGTGTACCGAACGCAATGATACGAAGCATTTGTTTTGAGCAGCATATTTCACATATGGCACCACACATATGCTTTTTATTTTTCGGACTTAACACCCTGGTTATGCCACTGTGCTACCAATCCCAGTCGATAGATGGAGCACATTTGAACGATCGACACCTTCGTGTATTAGTCATAGCTCAGATGCATTCTAATCGATTCCAGCTGCGTCGTCTTCCTGGTCATTGTCTGTATGATGTTTGTAATGTGATCACAGGCTTGTGATACGCACTCCGATCGATCATACCTACGTGTCCTCAGGTTCCACGTTCGTAAATGAGTCTGTTTACTCAGATGACAGCGTCAAGTTGCATTTCAAACATCAGTCGCTTTTTTTGGTTTGCAATATCATTGACAAGGGTCTGACCTTTTTGAAATACAATACACTTATACAAGTTTTTCACGATAAACCCTTATGCAAGTTTGTGCATAGAGGTTTGTAGACTATCATGGTTTCTTTCTTACTTCTTACAGCGTAATAACACATCAATACCACTTATTAAGCAAATAATAGTTGTGAAGGCCAAGCATTGTTGATGGTTTTTGCTGCCATTATATTGAGTGTAGTTGTCAATAATTATTACATGCGGAAAGAAGGTGAATGTGAACGCAGAGGCATTATTGGGATACAAAATATATGCAATCAAGTTATTTAGCAAAACAAATGCCGTTGTCATGGACAACCACAAAGAGCTTTATTATAACAAAGTTGTGACAGTTATTGAGAGGAATACTTTCATTTCTCAAATTGGGAATTTCATTTGAAGTGGAAATCTTCCTTCCACCATATAAATCGATACTGCAGCATAATACTAAAATTGCAGTGAATTAGTAGCCGACTGGGTGTTGTGATTCACTAGGAGGTGACTTGGTGCTTTGTGATAAATTAAGAGCTGACTTGGTGCTGTAGATGATTAAGTGCTCACTGAGTTTGTTGATGGATTGGGAGCCGACATATGATACGACATGAGTGTTTGATAGACAGAAATGGAGGACGATGATGTTGTATCTTCACGATGAAGTACCAGGAGAATGAAACAATTGCGAACCACAGAGAATGATAAAAGAGAGTAGACAGACTAATGGCTGTTTTTCTGCAGCATAACAAGGATGGTGGCACTGCATAAGATAGACCTACCGCTTGATTCCAAGGTATTGTGTGAATTGCAATCCTTTCTCCCTGCATGTCATTTATGACAGTATTGATTGAGGAAGACATGTGCAGTAAAATTACCACCGTTTAAGAGACTCTTTGAGTGATGAGTATGATATGAGTGGAGTGAAACTTACCGATTTTTCACCTAGCGTTCACAAAGCAGGCCAATCAATGAATGGCCCAGTAGAGCATGTTGGTCTTAAGTATGCAATACTTAGGGAATCGTTTATATGTTAAAGACTTCTTACATATAAATAGTACTTGATGCAACCTTTTCAAAATCACAGTTAGGAATTACTTATAATGCGTCAGGCCGACTGTGGGTATATTGCGGTCACATTCCGAATATTCACCCACACTGAGAGCATTGAAATGACATTGTTTGTTTTGTCAGATGCATATCGACCGACCGTTGGCAATTCGCCGACCGTTGGCAGATGCAAATAAATCATTCCATATCAGAATGCCAATTTGCTAACTTTCTGATATACTGCCAGTCGCTTTTATGCGGTTCTCTACAGCCATTTTACATCCCTATTTAGCAGACAGATAATGGACGTGATACGATAAATTCCGTTGTCCATCATCACGGATATTACTGCGACTACGAGCAATCCATTTACCCATACTTGAGCGCACCATAATAAAGACCGCAAACGATTAACGCCATATTTAGACCCCCTTCTCTTTTATAGTCCTGCTTAGCATTACTTGCGAATGATCTATTGTCATTTTCATATTCTATTTGCCATTAGGCAGATATTGCATTCAATCCAATTGCTTTGATCTTGAATATATCCATACATACGTAGAATGACGAATTCCATCTTGCAATGAGTAATTTTGCGCTTAATACCATAGATACCTTAGCATTGTTAAAGTTTTTTATCAACGACCAATTGCAGCCGTCGTTAGTGGAAGTGCATCGTAGGTTGAGTGTCATCGTCGTTGTAATCAATATTTAAATTATGACCTCATTGGCACAGCTAGATATACAATGCCATAGCTTTTATCAATGATTAAATACTGTCATCCTCGATAGGAGCACATCATAGATACATTCATCTTGCAATGAGTAATTTCGCTCTTAATACCAGCACACCATAGATAGATGAACATGGTCATAGCTTTCATCAATACCTAATTACTGTCGTATTTAAAAGCAGCAGCCCAAACCTCGGATTAAAATTGGCTTAGCTTTCATCAATGATCAGTTGCTGTTATCTTTACTTACAACGCACCATCGATAGATTAGGATTGTTTTGAATTAAATTCTATTACTTTTCATAATAGCATACAATTAAAAAAATAGCATAATATTACATTCGATCAGTGCTTAGTTACTATCGTCCGTAAAAGCTGCGTTTTAAAGGTGTATTATTCTTGGTATCGATTCTTAGAGTAATTCACTTGCTATTGTACTCAATTATTACAACTTATGCAAGCATCATTGATTAATAACTATTCTTATTTAGCGCAACGAACCGAAAATCAATCAAGATTGCTTCCATCAAGGCATATTATATGGTAGGTTTTTGTATAAACTCTCCATTAACAGTATTACCATGAGCAGATAGTGAACGTGGAAGTGGGATGTTAATACAATCATGATCAAAGTGACTGGACCCAGCGATGGATGTCAAGATTCCTGTGGCTTTCCAAACATACTGCAAAACAGCCTGTACAAAAACATGTGTAAAACAAACAATACATTGTTGTTGACATCTCACCTGCTTGAAAATGGTTGTCGATTAAAGATTTACGAAAATGCCGATTGAAACCAGCTTAAATGTTCACATCAATTTTTTGCATGATAATGCTTGCGTATATTTGGACTCTAATTGTAATTCAGTGTCATCAGTTTATGGTTGCACCATTGACAGATATGGATAATAATGTAAACTAAGACATTGCTGTTGAAATGTTTACTTTCTTGCCTGTGCTGGCATTGCTACGTATCAGACAATTTGTAACATTCTCTGAACTACCTTTGTAATGATTACATAAACGTCATGATTCTTCAATGAAGCAAACCGGATGGTTGGTTTTGGGTCTATAGAACGGAAATCGATCTGGATCGCAATACATCGGGGCAAAACTAGTACATTTCACTTACAGCTTATATCACAGATCAGAACAAGGGTAAAATGATTGCTACAAGCAACTGGTAGGGCTACATTAGTGATGGAGCTGAGAATATAACCTGATTCAACAACTAAGCATAGAAAGACACACGAGGAAAATATATGGCATTATCTTCACTACGCTATGACGCATCTTGAAGGGAAAGCCGTGGCCATTGTTGATGAATTTTAGTACTTTCCACGGTTACTAAGTACGATTGACGTTGTCTTATGAAAACATTTTTAATCCACTATAAGGTTGATGGGTTCGATTATTTTAACCAGTCAATGCTCCTCTATTCCTGTATATGTTTTAGGCTCCTTTGTAAATACTTTCTGATACCAATCCGTACTTTCTCTCACCTGTCCACACCTTTTCATTACCAACCCCATTCATGCTCTACCTTATGTACCTCTCATATTCTGTCCAATCTCTCTGTCTCTGTCTCACCATGTTTCTCTCTCTGGGTGCGTAGGATTTTCAACATTTGTCTGTTTCTCTTTCTTGGATTTACCCAACACTTTGTTTGATAGATAGTTTCGTTTCATTGACTTCTCTAGAGATTGTAAGGAAGGCCGGAACGAAAAATAAATGCGCGCTTGTAAAGAATCACCCGATTGGCATCTTTCTAGTTTCTATTGTTACCCACTGACGACGTTAAAGCTGTATGCCTGTGCCTCTTCCTAATACGATACGTGAAAATGCCCATCGTGACAACTGACAGTTGGCCTGATCATATTTATCGATCTGCTTTAGATTCATCGGTCGGAAATCTGCATATTCCTTCTCTTCGTGGGAGGCCCCGCATGGGTATGAACTTAGATGATCTCCTTTTGACTTGGGCTCTATGCGTTATAATAACCAAACAGCAAACAGCAAAACATCATTAACATTTTCAGAGGCCACACGAGAGATTCCATCAATCTAGCTTCACTGAATATGATTGGCAAATGAAGGTTAGACAGCGCATGAAAGACAGCTTTTGCTTCGCTTATTGATATAGGATCGATCGTTGGTTTACAGTTTCAAAAAAGATATATGATAACCAGTCAATCAATAATGAAGAAATGAACCACTTTTTCAAGTCCGGTCAAATTTGTTTCAGCTAGATGCATGCATCACATATTTGGATAGATTTAGATCGACGTGATCGCAGTTTTCACGCATATATTGCCACTATGCTCCAATGTCGTCACGAAGACATGTTCGCCCTCACTGACAATGTCTAGAAAAGTGGAAAAGTTTCATGACGTCATTGGAGCTAAGCTAGTTGACATCTGTCAATACTTAACTGAACGCGAGGTTTTGAAAACTACTGCTAACACGGAGGTAACCATCGATCAATTTACTTATAATTGCATTCAAAAGCATATTTCTGTGCAAAATGTTGATTGTGAAATTAAATAAATCAAAGCTATTTGTCACCGTTGAAAAGTGTTGATTAAAGTGCTGGACTGGATGAATGATTTGATACAACGCAACTAAAACAACAATTACTAGAAAAACCAAAACTGCCTCGGATGCTTCTTCTATGATCAATACAGTTATCATTATATCTTCATCAATGTTGCGGCCATCATTACCGCTGTCGCCATTACAATTGTCTTCAATAATACTGGCGCCATTACAATTGTCTTCATTACTACTGTCGTCATTACTACTACCACCATTACTATTAGCACTGAAACTACTTGCACGAATTCTACTGTCGTAACATGTATTCATCACTGTAAATGTAACAGTTACTACTCGCCACTACTTTTGACACCTCTACCACTATCAGAATGTTGTCACCTCTACTATTTGTCACTACTACTACTATCTCGATGACTTTTGTCACCACTACCATTGGTCGCCACTACTATGGTCACTATTACTTTCGTCACCACTGCCATTTGACACCACTACTGCGGTCACCATTGCTTTTGTCAACACTACCATTTGTCACCACTGCTACAATCCCCATCGATGTTATGATCACGGCGTGTCGACATGCTTCTTGGCATATGTCAAAACTATGCATGGTTATTGGTAGACGAATAGACAAAGCACAAAGCCGTCCTCCCGGAACAACGTCCAGCAGATCTCGTACGACTATGATATAGCACTTCGCCCCGATTCCCCCACCCCCTATCGCCACTGCCAGTTTGGTTAGCCTTTTGACAAATATTGAAACAGCCTTCCTTGTTTCTATCAGATTAAGCAACTTGTTTATAAACGACGTTATATCGTGCTAAAGTTAATTACATACATTATCACAAAAGTATGCGGAAATATAATGCAACTACGAAGTGCATTTCATGTTGTTCGTATTTTTATTAGATTTATTGGATTACAACTTTTATCATTTCATAAAGATTTTTTCAGTCAACAAGTAATATTATTCAAATCTAACAGGTCGTATGCCTCGGCGACTGATCCATATTCTGACTGGATATATAGGATTGTGCTGATACTTTCGGCAGCAATGGGAACAATGCGTTCTGGTGCGTGAGACATCTTTTTGCTACGGACGTGTCTACTTGCTAAACAATTGAAGAGGAATTATCATGAAACCGGTCCTTGTAATTATTTATGACTAGCTGCAGCGGGACAAATAATGATTTCAGCATGGAGCAGAGCAATCCGCTTCTTCAGTGTTGGTCGATGACAACGAGATGACATTTCACGCATCAAGGGCTCATTGGATTATCCCTCAATATAACGCCCTTGACACAAAGAATGGTGCCATCCATTCATCCGTAGTTAGGAGATGGCGTACGAGCGGAAATTTGGTCCAGCGGCATAAAAAGAAATATTTTGAGACACATTGTAGAGCAAGGTCATTTGCAGGGTCTGTTTTCACAAGTCAAAGACTCACATGTGCTCGTGCATTGAAGGGACATCTACAATGATATAGCCAATATTCATATCAAAGGCTCACGTGACACGTGATGTATTGAGCAGATACAAAGCCGCCACATTATACACGTTCATCAGTTGTTCCTGGATGTTCCCAAAGCAAAATCAAGCACAGTGCAACAATTAACTATTCGCGATATATTTTTTGAACCAGCTTAAACTGTACAGATGGCATTGTTGAATAGCATTGCAGCATTATCCTCTTTGTCAAGTGGAAGTGGACAGTAGGATATCGATCGTAACTGGTCATGCACACCATGGCAGTACGTCTGGTTGTCAATGGAAGCATAGCATGTTTAATGACCAGATTGGAATATCCATGCTGCATAACCCATTACTCAAGTCGACCACAAGTGGTTTCTATTCCTTCGCGTGATTTATAGCAGTAGTGACAGAGCTTGGTGCATGAATATTGACATATTTCTACAACTACAATGACTATAATTCATGAATTTTAAGCCACTATTAGATTTATCTTTCGTTTCTATGAGTTCCGTTTAAGGTGAAGGCATAACTCCGCCGATCCTGTAGGTCGTAATACTGATAATAGTAACATATATGGTAATTTGCACTCATTTGTATAGTGCAAATATAATTTATACAAGACATGCTTGCAGTAACATGAAGTGGTCGTTCCTCCCCCTTCCCAGCTAGCAGGGTAGCGACTCCAAGCGCCATTTTATTGTATTTGTCAGTAACCCTTATTTAGTTGGGTGAAATAGTACACAGACGACGATAAATTCCAAAGACTATCACAATGTGCAAGATCTACAAGATCTAGAAATTAACTAAGGGCGTCCATCTCAGTTTAATTTCTATATTAGCTTTGTAAATCAATATGTATAATGTAATGCGCACTATCACATTGCTGAATAAAAGTGCAGTTCATAAACATCATCTTAAGCAATTAATCCCCCAAAACAGCACATTGCTAATGGGTGATTTAGCTGCGTGTTGGTTGATTGATTGAGATATTTTCGTCATTAACAACCCCCTCCCCCACAAAAGTTCTAAATGGTTGATGATGTACCCCATTACATGTGAACTAGTGCCAGTCTGGCTGGTTCTTGGCCTTCTACAAAGTCGTTGCCTCATACATGGATTCCTGCTTATCCTGTGATCACAAGTATATATATATATCAGAGAGCAAGGAATGTTACTGCAGCGAGGTTTCTTAGCAGGGACAGCGACTTATTTAGCAAGTTATTAATCCCCAAATTGCAACAACCATAATTATCATTACTACCACCAACTCCGACATTCTCGTCCGGCTGAGGTATTTGCAGGGAGGAGGAGTCGGAGTCGGCCGTGAAGGCATTGATTGGCTGTGTAGGACGAAGCAGCACGCTGTGCAAGGCATCGCCTCACACTACCGTCTGCGCGTAGATGATCCTTTGATCAGTTAGCAGCAAACTGGATAAGGTAACTGTGATATCATCACGGAGGCGTGAGGCAGCACAAGACATGGATTCCTTCTGTAGTCAAGCTCTTCTAACCTTGATACTAATACTGACATTGAGGGTGGTTTCTGGTGAGAACACGAGATGTCCACTCGTTGCTTCTCAGTCATACAACTGCTCCCATCAACAGCTCTCCTCTCTCCCCGGTGACCTGCCCCCCACTCTCACAGAACTTCGCGTCGGCAACAACCACCTGGGGCCAAACATATCAAGCTTCACATTCGGGAATTTTACCAACCTCCAGAAATTGTACATGGACAATAACAAAATTGAGACAGTTGACAAGCTGGCATTTAATGGAACAGTAATCTTTTCTTTGGATTTATCCTGGAATCTCTTAGCAACCCTACCGGATTTGAAATGCGTCGCAGCTACATTAGGTGAGCTTTATTTAAGCGGCAACCAGATCCACCAACTCGCCTTCGATGATCTTTCACCGCTACAGTTTATCAATACACTGGTGATAACTGATAATATCCTAACAGACATCGAGGGACTGTCCGCCATTAACAGCAGTCTGACGTACGTTAACTTATTACGGAACAATATCAGTAGCATCCACTTCGGTTTTAACAGTTTCCCACAATTGACATCGGTGAACTTAGCAAGAAATCCCTTAAAGAGCAATATGAGCAATACTTGGTGGAATACTTCAATAAGCAGCCTTTACCTGTATGACTGCGACTTCACTTACTTTCCTGATGTTACGCTGACAAAATCTACTCTCACCAAACTCAACTTGAACTTTAACAGCATCTTATTCTTGGAGCCGGATATTCTCCTACAGCTTCATCAGCTTACACATTTATATATGAGATACAACCTTTTAACCAGGCTTGATGGAATTGAATATTTGGCAGGATCTTTGAAGGTTCTCGATGTATACCACAATCCAGTGTCAAATATTACTAATTCAACGTTTGCTGACTTCAGGCAGCTCCAGAATTTGAATCTGGGCAAGGTCACTTTACAAGAAGCACCGCCCTTGTCCAATGCATCACAAACTTTGATTCAACTCACAGCCTCTTACGTGGGTATTACACATCTGACTTACGCTTACGTCATCAATTTGCAATCACTACAAAAGCTATATCTGCATAACAACCTAATCAGCAGCGTGCCTTGGATGCCACTGTTGAATGCTACACTCATCACGTGTAATCTAAGAGCAAACAATATCAGCTTTATACCGGCTGAACTTCTTAATGACATGCCTCACCTGAAGGAGCTGGATTTGTCCGACAATCCACTGATTGCCATGCCTCAGGTGAGCTGTTTAATTACTACAACAGGTCGTTTGTTATGTTGATACTGTTCTGAACAATAGGTTTTGAATCATTATGTGGCATTTTCGTAACAGTTCGCTCCCGAGCATCGACCGTTTAAATTAACAATAGTCAACATAGCTATGCGGTGTGACTCGTGTTGGATGTGGTTGTATGAGGTCACACACGATCACCGTCAAAATCAAGATATCACGTTCAGTGTGGATCATGACGCCAGCCCATGTACTTCTGGCCCACCACAGCTCCAGAACATCTCGTGGGATAAAAAATTTCTTTTGATCATCTGGCTGCATCAGGTGGGTTGCCTAATAGTCACACAATAACTGTGCTATTAGCTGTTTGATTTCCCTTATTTGCAAATAATATGCAGTATGATGTCTTTGATCATACAAGCCCTCTTGTCCCACATGGTCGAATTCATAATGATTCTTTCACGAACTCCGCGCCATGTTGATGGCTACAATGTCACTGATGGCTAAAATATGTAATGAAGACGCCACGGCCACATCATTACGTAATCATAAAACAAAATCATAAATAACTCATAATTGTTAAACGGACATGTGTTACGAAGAGTTGCTACGCTTCTTTTGCGTCATGCTGGGCCGTGAATAGAATTGACCCCCTCTTGGCGATATATTATCCTGACCCCACTCTAGAAAAGTGCATTTGTATGTCACAAGAGTTCGTTTTTCAGCTGCCTAAAGCATCGCCATGTCAGCGTTAAATTGCATAATGGTAAAACAAGTAAGATTGCTAACCGGCTGTGGACTTAAAATTTACCCCCTCGTGACCATATATGCCTCTAAGCCCGATTATATCTGACCATTTACTGCTTTTGGGAAAGTTTGTTTTTCAGCCGTACATTGCATTATGGTAAAAACAAAATTGCTGACCGGCTGTGGACTTGATCAACTTCGTTGACCATGCAAAGACATGACTTGCTATTAAGCATTGCCCAAGCTAGAGCTATCAACTATATAAAAAGCCGATAATGCCAAGTAGTGCCAGACATTAAACCTCTACACCAAAGTGGAATAGCTTGGCTCGGATGTAATAAATGTCGAGAGGGTCTACCAATAACACGAAGCGCCTAGAGAATGGCCTTGTGAATCGTTGGCAAGCATGGGGGAATCTATCTTACTAATATCCGTTATCAGTGAAAACGGAATTGATGGTGTAATGTCAATTGTCTGTGTGATATACAATGATTAAAATGACCGGACATTTCATCGAATAGAATGATTTATAGACAGCTGCTAACGATCTTCGAAATATAAATCTGATGGATCCTATCGTTTTAGACAATTAAACCATCCATTGCAATTGACTTGATTCTAAGAATACCCAAATATAATGTTTGCTTTCAGTGGGTGTATATGAGGGATGTGACGTCATTTATCCTAGCACTGCAACCACCACATTAGACCTGGTTCAAAGTAAGTATAACTGATATCTCACCTCTGGTAATGTTGTCCTCTGTACGTTTCATCTGCGATAACATTCGCTTAACGCCATGTTTTTACATCGACAAGCACAACTTAACTCACCACTGTTCACACTAAGTACGCATTATACTTATGGCCACTCGTTGGGTTACAGCTGAGGCGTACACTGTGGTGGGAGATAATGGTTTTCTTCGATGGAGTGTTTGGACTCCTTGGAGTGAATGTTCAACCAAGTGTGACAGTGGCCAACAAGGGCGGTTTATGTTGTGTGAATCGCATCATATCATGAACTGCTCTGATTTACTCCACACCTCAACCAATCTCACTTTTGGTAAGTAGGAGCGTATATGTATAAATATATATATATATATATATATATATATATATATATATATATATATATATATATATATATATATATATATATATATATATATATATATATATATATATATATATATATATATATATATATATGCGTATGCATATGGAGCAATTCAATGTTGTACTTCTGTCCCGTTTACTTGTTCAAACTGTTTCAGCCTATTCGATTGACCTGATTGATTGTAATATTGAATCGTGCCCGGTGGCGGGAGAGTGGCTACCGTGGGGGATTTGGAGTGCATGTTCATCCAAGTGTGGCGGCGGTACACGTATTAGGAGCAGGGGCTGCGACGGGCCCCACCACGGAGGCTTGCCATGTAAGGGCAGAAATACTGAAGCTGATTATTGTACCGAAAATCATTGTAAGTGTTCAGGAACTCAACCCCATGTAACTCACTCTTGTTGTTGTGCCGTTAAACCCTGAGCTTTCGTTTCTTACCAAACATAATATGGCAGATAATAATAACACTTTTGGTGATAAAACAGTGCTGAGGTATCACCTTGCAGTTTATTTATGCATTCAGCTGCTTTGTATTTTCCCCATAGGTCCTATGCATGCTGCCACGCGGCCCAGCTTGGTGGCAACGGAGGAAGTTTTCACAGAGGCCGACCACAGGAAGTCGGCTCAGATGATTGGTTTTACTGCCATATGCAGCATCGTCCTACCTGTCGCAATTGTCATTATATTAGACTGCTCCACCCTCAAGCGGCATTTCAGGTATATGCTTTCTAATATTCGGGCCAGGTAGGTAGCCTCATTCCGCCCCACGAAATACCGGAGGTCATCAGCTAATGGTTGTTAATCCATGTGAAGGTTGTGCGTTCTTGTTTACATTCCCGTCTTAGCACATGCCATATCTGTGGCATGCGATTTGTATTCACTAGGCATATTTACGCGATATTTGTGTTTAAGTGACTTTACTGACAATTACCATTTTCAATTGTGTAAATAATTATTGATCGTTGGGCAATATACTAAATAAGCCCTAATAATTTTTCTGAATGTTGAATGTTTTTTTAACTCCCTATCACCGTATGATATACTCATTCGAGCTGTCTAAGATGCGCTAATTTACGGGTTGATATAATGCCAAATAACTGTATTCCTTAACAGCAGTTTGTGTGGATGAACTATCATAATGCGAATATTGTTTACCCAATGCTTTGAGGTAAAATCAAGAGTGTAGCCTCAATTCAAATTCAAAAGAGTACTTAAACCCATCTTAAGAACTTTTGCTGCAGTTACATTACTCGCTTTCTGTTGGACATTTACTAACGATCACAGGATTAGCAGGAATCCATGTATAAGGCAACGCAACGACTTTGTAGGAGGCCGAGGACCAGCCAGACTGGGTACATCATCTACCATTAAGCGCTTTATTGGGGTGGGAGGGGGGGGGGGGGGGGGGGGGTTGACGAAATAACTCAATCAATCAACCAACACGCAGCTAAATCACCCCATAACAAGGTGCTGTTTCTGGGGATTAATTGCTGTAGATGATGTTTGTGGACTGCACTTTTATTCAGCAATGTGATAGTGCAGTACATTATATACATTGATTTACAAAGCTAATATAGAAATTAAACTGAGATGGACGCCCTTAGTTAATTTCTAGATCTTGTAGATCTTGCACATTGTGATAGTCATTGGAATTTATCGTCGTCTGTGTACTATTTCACCCAACTAAATAGGGGTTACTGACAAATAAAATAAAATGGCGCTTGGAGTCGCTACCCTGCTAGCTGGGAAGGGGGAGGAACGACCACTTCATGTTAATGCAAGCATGTCTTGTAGAAATTATATTTGCACTATACAAATGAGTGCAAATTAATATTTATGTTACTATTATCAGTATTACGACCTACAGGATCGGCGGAGTTATGCCTTCACCTTAAACGGAACTCATAGAAACGAAAGATAAATCTAATAGTGGCTTAAAATTCCTGAATTATAGTCATTGTAGTTGTAGAAAAATGTCAATATTCATGCACCCACCCCTGGCACTACTGCTATAAATCACGAGAAGGAATAGAAACCACTTGTGGTCGACTTGAGTAATGGGTTATGCAGCATGGATATTCCAATCTCGTCATTAAACATGCTATGCTTCCATTGACAACCAGACGTACTGCCATGGTGTGCATGACCAGTTACGATCGATATTCTACTGTCCACTTCCACTAGGCAAAGAGAATATTGCTGCAATGCTACTCAACAATGCCATCTGTACAATTTAAGCTGGTTCACAAAATATATCGCGAGTAGTTCATTTAATTGTTACACTGCCTTTAATGAACGAGCACATGTGAGTCTTTCACTCGTGAAAACAGACCCTGCAAATGACCTTGCTGTACAATGTGTCTCAAAATATTTCTTTTTATGACGCTGGACCAAATTTCCGCTCGTACGGATGAATAGATATCACCATTCTTTGTGTCGAGGGCGTTATATGAGGGATAATCCAATGAGACCTTGATGCGTGAAATGTCATCGACCAACACTGATGAAGCGGATTGTTCTGCTCTATACTGAAATCATTATTTGTCAGGCTGCAACCAGACATCTATCATTACCGGAAACGGTTTCATTATAAACTCCTCTTCAATTGTCTAGCAAGTAGACAAGTGCGTTGCAGTACAATGATGTATCACGCACCAGAACGCATTGTTCCCATTGCAGCAAGTATCAACACAATGCTATATATCCAGTAAGAAAATGGATCAATCGCCGAGGCATACGACTTATGAATAATATTCCGTGTTGACAATCTTGAAAATTAATCCGATAAATCTTATGAAAACAACAGGCTAATTACTTCGCATTGTGCCAACATGAAATGCGCTTTTAGTTGCATTATATTTCTGCATACTTTAGTTTTAATTCATGTAATTAACTTTAGCACGATAATTTTAAAACACTCATAATAAACAAGTTGCTTAATCTGATAGATACAAGGGGGGCTGTTTCAATATTTATCACTTTTGAAGTAAAATGACTTACCAGAAGGGCGGTGGCGGGGGCAGGGAGACGGGGGTGAAGTGCTATATCATAGCCGTAGTAGTCTGCTGGAAGTTGTCCGGGAAGACGGGCTTGTGCTTCGTCTAGTCGTCTACCAATAACCATTCAAACTTTTGACATATGCCTAGAAGCATGTCGACACGCTGTGATCATAGCATTGATGTCAACATAAACGGGGATTGTAGCAGTGGTGACAAATGGTAGTGGTGACGAAAGTAATAGTGACCGTAGTAGTGGTGACAAATGGGTAGCGGTATAACAAGTTAGTGGTGACCTTAGTAGTGATGACAAAAGGTAGTGGTGACGAAAGTTATCGTGATGGTAGTAGTGGTGACAGATGGTAGTGGTGGCGATAGTAATTGGGACGCTAGTAGTGGTGTCAAAAGAAGTGATGACTGAGTTAATGGCGATAGTAATGGTGTAGACTGTGGTAATAGCGGAAGTAATAGTAATGATAGTAGTAGCTGTTACATTTACAGTGATGAATATACGTGGCGATAGTGGAATTCGTTAAAGTAGTTTTGGTGCGGGTAGTTATGGTGCTAAGTATAATGGTGCAGTAGCAACGGCGACAGAAGTAATGAAGACAATTGTAATGGCGACAGCGGTAATTATGTCCGCAACAGTGACGAAGATGTAATGTTGACTGGATTTATCAAGAAAGAATCATCCGCGGAAGTTTTGGTTTTGCTAGTAATTATTGTTTTGGTGGCGTTGTATCATATCATTTATCCAGTCAAGCAATTTAATCAACACTTTTAAAGATGACGAATAGTTTTGAATTGTTAAATCGCACAATCAACAATTGAGCATAAATATGTTTTTGGGTGCAATTATTAGCAAATCTAACTGTGTCGCAGTAAGTGTTATCAGTAGTTTTAGAAACCTCGCGTGTATAGTTTAGTATTGATGTCAGATAGCTTAGCTCCAATGACGTCATGAAAATTGTTCAATTTTTCTACACCTTGTCGGTGAGGGCGAACACGTCTTCGTGACGACATTGGACGTAGTGGCAACATTTGCGTGAAAACTGTGATCACGTCGATCTAAATCCGTCCAAATATGTGATACATGCATCAAGCTGAAACAAATTGGACCGGACTTGAAAGAGTGGTTCATTTCTTCATTATTGATTGACTGGTTATCATATATGTTTTATGAAACGAACGATCGATCCTATAAAAGCAAAACCCTTTTGTCGTTTAAAACTGCTGAATGTCTTTCATGCGCTGTCTAACCTTCACTTGCTAATCATATTCAGTGTAGCTAGATTGATGGAATCTCTCGTGTGGCCTCTGAAAATGTTCATGATATTTTGCTCTTTGCTATTTGGTTATTAAAACGCATAGATCCCAGGTCAAAAGGAGATCATCTAAGTTCATACCCATGCGGGGCCTCCCACGAAGAGAAGGGATATGCAGATTTCCGACCGATGAATCTAAAGCAGATCGATGAATATAATCAGGCCAACTGTCAGTTGTCACGATGGGCATTTTCACGTATCGTATTAGGAAGAGGCACAGGCAACCAGCTTTTACGTCGTCAGTGGGTAACAATAGAAACTAAAAAGATGCCAATCGGGTGATTCTTTACAAGCGCGCATTTATTTTTCGTTCCGGTCTTCCTTACAATCTCTAGAGAAGTCAATGAAACGAAACTATCTATCAAACAAAAGTGTTGGGTAAATGCAAGAAAGAGACAGAAACAAAGGGCCTGAGGGAGATGGAATAAGAAGAAGACAGATGCAGACAATCCTACACACCCAAAGCGAGAGAGACATAACGAGACAGAGACAGAGAGACGGGACAGAATATGAGAGGTACGTAAGGTAGAGCATGAATGGGGTTGGTAATGAAAACAGGTTACAGAAAGTACGGATTGGTATCAGAGAGTAGTAACAAAGACGTACAAATACAGGAATAGAGGAGCATCGACCGGTTAAAATAATTGAACACATCAACCTTATAGTGGATTAACAATGTGTTTATACGACAACGTCAACCGTATTTTGTGAAAAAGACAACTAAAATTCGTCAAGAATGGCCACGGCTTTCCCTTCAAGATGTATCAAGGCGTAGTGAAGAAAATGCCATATATTTTCCTCGTGTGTCTTTCTATGCTTAGTTGATGAATCAGGTTATATTCTCAGCTCCATCACTAATGTAGCCCGCCCCGTTGCTTGTAGCAATCATTGTACCCTTGTTCTGATCTGTGATATAAGCTCTAGGTGAAATGTACGTCAACCGGTGATGCCCCGATGCATTGCGTTACAAAGGATCCAGATCGATTTCCTTTCTACAGACAGCAAAACCAACTATCCGGTTTGCTTCATTGAAGAATCATGGCGTTAAGGTAATCATTACAAAGGTAGTTCAGAGAATGATGCGAATTTTCTGATACGTAGCAATGCCAGCACAGGCAAGAAAGTAAACATTTCAACAGCAATGTCCTAGTTAAAAATTGTTATCCATATTTGTCTATGGTGCCACCATAAACTGATGACACTGAATTACAATTATACGCAAAGATTATCATGCAAAATATTGTGTGAAAATTTTAGCTGGTTTTAATCGGCATGTTCGTGAATTTTGCATTGAATTTTCTTCGACAACCATTTTCAAGCAGGCGAGATGTCAACAACAATGTATTGTTTTTACAGACTTCAACTCTCGACCCACATGATTTTGTACACGCTGTTTCACAGTGTGTTTGGAAAGCCACAGGACTCTTGACATCCATCACTGGGTCCAGCCACTTTGATCATTATTGTCCCACTCCCACGTTCACTATCTGCTCATGGTTATATTGTTAAATAGACAGTCTATGCCAAACCTACCATAGAATATGCCTTGATTAAGGCAATCTTGGGTTCGTTGCGCTAAATAAGAATAGCAATAAATCAATGATGTTTGCTTATGTTGTAATAGTTGAGTACAACAGTAGTTAAATTACTCAAAGAATCGATACCAGGAATAATACACCTTTAAAACGCAGCTTTTACGGACGATAGTAACTAATCACTGATCGAATCTAATATTATGCAAATTGTTTGATTGTGTGCTATTATTAAAGGTAACAGCATTTAATCCAAAACAATCCTAATCTATCGATGGTGCGTTGTAAGTAAAGATAACAGCAAATGATCATTGATGAAAGCTATGACAATTTCAATCCGAGGTTTGGGCTGCTGCTTTTAAATACGGCAGTAATTAGGTATTGATGAAAGCTATGACAATTTTAATCCGAGGTTTGGGCTGCTGCTTTTAAATACGACAGTAATTAGGTATTGATGAAAGCTATGACCATGTTCATCTATCTATGGTGTGCTCATTGCAAGATGGATGTATCTATGATGTGCTCCTATCGAGGATGACAGTATTTAATCATTAATGACAGCTATGTCATTGTAAATCTAACTGTGCCAATGAAGTCATTATTTAAATATTGATTAAAACGATGGCACTCAAAGTATGATGCTCTTCCACTAAGGATGGCTGCAATTGGTCGTTGATAAAAACTTTAACAATTCTAATGTATCTATGGAGGTCCGCTTTTAAGGATGACAGTAGCTAATCATAACCTTAAGTACTCAATTAATTCATTGTGATAAATAATATCCAATCATTCTACTTGTGATGGAAATGTCAGCGGGACTGCTTAACTTTATTTATCTTTCTACTTTACCCATGCCACAGCACCCATTTCCTCATTCTACCCATCACAAAAATATCAAATTCATATATCATTTCAATTCACAGAACGATCAACAGCCCAGTTCCTTATCTCGAAGTGATTGCTGAATCTTATTCCCACTTGATTAACTACATCAAGTCAGATTCATAGGCTCTATCCGCAACGGAATTCGTCTATATACGTATGTATGGATATATTCAAGACTAAAGCAATTGGATTGAATGCAATATCTGCCTAATGGCAAATAGAATATGAAAATGACAATAGATCATACGCAGGTAATGCTAAGAAGGACGATAAAAGGCAAGAGGGTCTAAATATTGTGCGAATCGTTTGCGGTCTTTATTATGGTGCTCTCAAGAAAGGGGGAATGGATCGCTCGTAGTCTTAGTAATAGATCGTATCAAGTCCATTATTTGTCTGATAAACAGGGGTAGAAATGACTGTAGAGAACCGCATAAAAGCGATTGGCAGTATATCAGAAAGTTAGCAAATTGGCATTTTGATATGGAATGATTTATTTGCAGCTGCAAACGATCGGCGATTTGTTAAAATCTGATGGTGCTCGCTTCTTCCAGATAGTGAGGTAGCTTAAAGCAATCGGTCGATATGCATCTTACAAAGCAAACAATGTCATTTGAATGCTCTCAATGTGGGTGAGTGTTAGGAATGTGACCGCAATATATCCACAGTGGGCCTGACGCATTATAAGTTTTTCCTAGCTGGTAGTCCTTTTGTGACTTTGAAAAGGTCGCATCAAGTAATGACAAAACCAGATGTACCATCTTGCCCGCTATTTCTGTAATTGAAAGTCATCCGTGTGGTAGGGTGAACGGATTCATATGTTTATATGGACGCCACAGTGTGCAGTGTAAGCATCCATTAACGCTGTGTAAGTAACCTTCTGCAATAGCAAGAGCACATGCAGCCTAAGTGTTCTCACATCGTTACAAATATAAAGAGACATGGAAATTGTGTCGATGGGTAAAGCCGACAATAGTAACAAGCTGATGTAATGTTAGACGATAGTGTTCAGTTTATGTCCTTTACGTACAAATTATGTAACACCATAATACTGTTTAATTCATTCTTAGCTACCTCAAAGTAATATCAATCATATAACGTTTTATCCTTTCTGTTAACTTAACGGAACAGAACCATGCTTATTTAGATAATAAAAAATGGTAAACCCTGTATCACTGACAAAATTGGCATTTTCCAGTGCGATATGGAATGTATTGTGTGCGTCCTGACCTAGTCAGCCCCTTATCCGCCACAATATCCAGTCAGGTCTTATTCTACCACAATATCCAGTCAGTTCTTAATCCAACACATCACCAAGTCAACTCCCAATCCATCAAAACACCCACTGAGCTCTGAATCAACCAAAGCACCAAGTCAGTTCCTAATCAATCAAATGAAACTCCCAATTTGAAAAATGAAATAATTTTTTTAGCTAAATATTCGTTTAGCTAAATAACTTAATTGCATCCATTTTGTATCCCAATAATACCACTACGTTTTCCGGAATAGTTTATGGTCGTGCAAGTGTTGTACACATTTTGAGGAAGTAAACCGGCCAATCTCTCATTGAAATTAATTTCAGTTACACTGAAGTGGGCTTCCATGTATATAACCCGATTAAAAATGGAAAAGGCATTAAAATTCAACAATAGATGTCTACAAGAGGAACTTAATTCCGAATGGGAGTCGCAAGGTCGAACGCACAAAAACCTCTCTATACCAATATGCCAGTGCGTTTACATTCACCTTCTTTCCGCAAGTAATTATTATTGACAACTACGCTCAACATAATGGCAGTGTAAACCATCAACAATGCTTGGCCTTCACAGCTGTTGTTTGCTTACTAAGATGTATTGATAAGTTATTTCGCAGTAAGAAAGCACGATGGTCAAAGAACACTTTCATCGAATCTGATTCAGAATTATTTGAGTTATAGTAGTGACATATGTCTGTATTCGTTCTTCACAGATTATCGTCTCAGACGATATTATTACACATAGCAACTTCAATAACGAAAACTCAGTAATGCGTCAAGTGCAACAATCTTGATAGAGCGTTTGTGTGCAGCAGGGACGTGCGGTATCCTTCTACACGGTACATAATGCTTTATGCAATAATCCATGAAAAAAGATGATCGTAAACATTCACAATTGGTGCCGCAAAATATCATGCTTTCGAGCTTCAATTATAAAATGTCCCGGTTCCAGATCAATAATAAAAGACAGGCTATAACTGTAAGTGCTTTTAACATTAAAACTGAACCATCATGTTTTACATGCTATATTGTCACGATAGCTACACTAGGCGCGTAAAACAATTTTATGGTGAAGAATTACAATATCACATAGGGTTATAAACAATCGATTGTAGCTGGTTTTGCGGTTCATCAATGCTCTTTGTCATCACTGCTACAAATATCATATGTTGACATACCCCCTAGAGCTATTCATTTGGACAATTCAATGATATTGACAGTCAGGAAATGGAGGTGAGCATTTACCAATTGAGTGTCAATGGACAAATACCTCAACCTCTAACACAACACACATGGAACGATGTAGAGAAAGAAACTGGAGTCACTGAAACCAGAAATTTTATTATTTATGCAACCAAATTTTAGGATACAATATTTTGCATGCACTGGCGATTGGCTTACGGAGACGTTGCCCTGCTCCATCACAGAGCGGATGTCCCCAGAATGTTTATGAACCTGGGCATCTATGTAGAGTGCTATTGGTGCATATATAACGATCCCTTAGTTGTTAACCGATGTCCATTGTGGCGTAACATTTCGTCTGTAGAAATAAATCAGGTGAATGGGTCCCACATCGATTTTAGAAAGTTATTTGTCGTTAAGATAATCTTATTCTAAGGTAATTCATATTATAATGATGCTTGCTTGGATAGGGGAATAATCGATCATACATTAATATGAAACATTGCATCCATCAAACAGGTTCTGCATTAATTGCTATGCAGTTTGAGGACTCGAGAAACGCATAGTGATTTTTCGCCCACTCATCTCATACTCATCTCTTAAAGATTCTCCTTAATAACAGTAATTGTGCTGTACCTGTTTTCCGCAATCAATACTACTGTCAGGACAGAAAAAAGTCCGATATGTAGAAAACCTTCCAATGGTGCACTAGATAAATCATTTGTAGTGGCATCAATTCCTTACAACATTGCCACAGCGTTTTCATAATGGAAGGTAAACTTTCTCGTTCATCTTCTTTGACGTTTTCCACTTGCCCAATGTTCAAACACAATAACACGACCCGGCCGTCCATCCAATACCTGCCAAACAAATGCCCTGATTTTGCCTTATTCTTTGTTTTAATCATAACACTCTGATAGTCGGCAACTTTTTGTGTGATCAGTTACATTACAAGCTTTGTGTTTTGAGTATTATAAGGAAGGAAGACGATCGATAATTTCAACCTAAGTATAGATCCCTGCCTACTGATATCTTTAGTGCGAATGGATCACTACTATCTCTCTATTCTTATGCAATTGTTGTCTATTATGGGTATACATTAGCCTGCAGTTCCTCATTACATTGAGAAGTATAAGCACCATACCAAGCATAAGGCGGGCAATTCTGTGCAACCAAATGGTTAAGGTTACCGGCAGATTATTGATCGTTGATTTTATCTAGGAACCGTGCAATTATATTTACGTCACTGATATTCTAATAATCGTTATCTATAGAAAACTCTGTTTACCAAGGCAATATCAAATATCGCCAAAGACACTCCATTGTAGTCCAGTATGTGGGAACCAAAATCGATAAAACGGGTTGTTCTGTTCCATGATTTGTTCGTTCATTATTCATCATTTCATGACAATTCATCTGTCGCTATAGGAAATGGATGTTGAATTATCTTTTCCAGTGATTTCCATTTAATATTCATCAATCTGAATTTTGTTTGGTTTCGTTGGATACCCTTTTATCAATAATCTAGACGAGTTCTAAGCAATACCACTTGCAATGCAACTGTTCCAACTCCAGCTGCTTACCATGGCAATAACCACAACCTTGAATTTCTTGTGAGAATGGGCGTCACTCATTAAGCTATATAGCCTATTCACGTAGATAACTATTCCATGTTGACTTATCGTCAAAAAAGTTGGGTACAATTCCTTAACCTGGCAAAAAAAAACAGGTAAACTATCTGGCTATTAAGCTAAGTGTATTTATCATTTAATTTACTATCAGGTTACCCGTGAAGAAGTTGCAAAATCATAGCCGTGATGGATCTGCTTTTCGTTAATCTGGGAGGTCTGCCATGTGCGAATCGATCGGCAAATTGCTAATATCTGATGGTGCTCGCTGCTTCCAGATAGCTAGGTCCTCAGTTGACATCATTTACCCAAACAATAGATCCAAAATGGTCTTGACACATATTATACAAGCCATAACTGGCAGCCGCATCTGATTATGTTGTGTTTTCTTTTTCTGTGACCTTGAAAAGGTAAATGGAGTATCTTGGGAATCATTTTGCTCTAATTTATCATTTAATAGTTTCCTCAAGCATCAGATATACATCTTTGTTGTAATACTTTTAAATGTTCTTGCGTTTGGGACATTCGATAGAGACAAAAAGATTGTTCTACTATAATATTTTTTCACACAACGTTCACAGATCTCACGCCACTCTATGCATTATTAGCAACGTTTAAGGTTACCTATGACATCCCGCATTATCAAATACAAATCTCATTTCTACACTATTGCGTTCATGTGGTTCACAGCTTTTATAATTTGTGTTCAAAATTCATGCAGCTGAGAATGTGTCATGCATTGTATCCTTTTCAACCACAAGCATAACTTTGTTCAAGTATATTCATTTTAATTGACATGACAATGATTTGCAATACCAAGAATTACGGACGAAATGACTACACAAATAAACACCGATGATATGGGGCACATACTTTATGATTATCAACTTAATTAACACATCAAATCACACGCCGTGCACACATCAAAGGCCAGCAATAGCATGATGTTTGTATGACGTGCTTTACAGCTTCCTAGCATTAACAGTCCTTCCCGGGTGGTGCGAATTCATAAACAATGTGCTATAGTGTTAAAATGTTTACCCAACAATAAAATCAAGCAAATAATAAGGCATTTCAGATAAGCATGGAGTGGGATATAGAGGAATAAACTCAATACTTTGAATACCTGATCAGCCAGCCATGATAGCACCATTAACATGACGAGATGTCGTGACATTGAAATAGTTATTCATATAGGCTGGAAAATAATGCAGTTTTTTGTGGTTGAAGTGTATTTATCCTGACGATTATCATAGCTTACTGCTACTTGATTATGGATATACATATAAATATTTGGCTGGATCGACCACTGCAAGTTTTCATTAACCGGATCCAATATTCATCAAATAAATCATGTACCTTGGAGTTAATTACATCATTCATTAGTTGTATATATACTCTGTTTGACCAATTTGTTAATTTGGCAGCAATACCAGTGAAGTTCATTTTGCTTCTTGGCAGGTTAATATAGTTATCGATCACATATCGGCAGTTTATACCGCTATAACAACAAAGCACACAACTGTAACTACGGCCCATTGAATAACCAATACATTAGCCCACTAGATGTTCTGTGTCAAGAAGCAACGCGTCCTCTCTGTAAACTAGGCTTAGTTGTTTCATATCATATCAACATAGGCTACAAAAATTTTCGTTGTTTGAGAACAAAATGGTAATAAATATTAAGATACATCATAAATGATCCTAATACGGGAGAGATTGCTAAGGTGTTTTGGTGGCATTTTTTTAATGAATAAATCACGGCTGCACCTGGCATTTATGTTTGCTAACATTTCCAGAAAACTCCCTTCCTACTATGTGACAATACGATGTCTTCTACGAGTTATCTATTAGCAAAAGCAACATACCAATTATCAAGTAATTTGTTTGCCCATTTGGTGCGGCCTTTGAGCATTGTCACACACAGCATTGAACAAGAGGATTTATGGTGTATCATATCATTAATATCTAATTTTTTAAATTGCAGATCACATTTTATTTGGTATTATGTATCATTTTTTAAAGAACATAGTTTATTTGAATCAATGTACCATATAATCGATTTCCAAAGACAAGAACCTTTACAAAGTACCCAGCATTTCATACTAAAGACCACCAGGCTCTACCAGGCCAGGCATTAATCGTCCTGCAGTGTTGATGTTGATGTTCTGTGAAATAATCGTTGAGTTTCAGCCCAATCATCTCGTATTCATCGCTTAAATATGATCTTAAGCGGTAGTAATTTTATTGCATGTGTCTTCCACAATCAACATTGTTCTACATGATTTGCAGAAGAGAAAAGGATTGCGATTCGTAGATACCTTCTAATAATGGGATATATCAATCTTTTGCAGTGCTGCCAACTTGTAATACTGCCTCACATTAACATTATGGGAGAACTTCCCTCTTATATCGTTCTTCTCGATTTGCATATTTGCCATCGGCCTATTGCTTCATAACAAAGACAACAACCCAATGCATCCGCTACTTTCTAATGAACGGCCTGATCACGCCTCTTCGTCGTATAAATTATAATATCATATTAACCGCACCTCTTTTGGACGACAGTTAAAAACAATTATGCTGATTGGACGGCTTATTGAACATCAGTTTAGCACAAAACACCAAATGTGGCTGCACCTGTGTACTATTGTCATTGAGTATAAATCATTATTTACTTTGAGTGGCTGCCGATATCAGCGTTGATACGTGGTGTACAATGGTGTAAGATGGTGAATCATTTTATCGGTCATCAAAGCATCACAGTACGCAATGAACATTTAAACATAAAACCTGACGCCAAATAAAAGCAAACGCCAAATGTTAAACATGTCCATGCGTTTTAGAATATTGTGAGAGGGAGAAATGTATTCATATGTTTATGTGGACGCCACGGTGTGCATTGTAAACATCCATTCGCGCTGTTTACAAATAAATGTCGGGTATACCTAGAGCACATGTCCGCACAGAGTGACAGATCAAAAGAGAACATGGGTATTTTGTCAATGGGCTAAGTCGACAATAGTAACAATCTGATGTAATATTTGGTGATACTTATAAGTTTTGACCATTAAATGCAAATCATGCAACAGCATAATTCGTTCTCACTTGCCTCATAGTAACCCCAATCTTATCCCTTTATATCGATTGTGTCAATTGAACAGAACCACATTAATTTAGATAACGTGACATGGCAAAACTTTGTATCACTGACATAACAGGCATTACCCAGTTCGATATTGGAAGCATTGTGTGTGTCCTCACCCAGTCGGCTCCTAATCCATCACAGCATCGCGTCGGCTCCACTTCCATCATAATACCCAGTCAGCTCCTGATCCAACACAACATCAAGTCAGTTCTTAATCCACCACAATACCAAACAGCTCCCAATCCATCAATACACCTAGTCAGCTCCTAATCAATCACAACACCCAGTCGGCTCTCAATCTATGAAAACAGCCATCAGCTTCCAAACAATTAAAACATCCTCGCAGCTTCTAATACTTAAATGCGATTAGTATTTTGCTACAGCATCGATTAAGTTACATAACGCTTCAAATACAACTCTCAATTTGAATGAAATATAATTACTATCTTCCTCTCGATAATTGTAGCAACTTTGTTATAATGGATGATGATCTTGGTGGTTGTCCATGACAACGACATTCGTTTACATTTTGTAACCCAGTTATGCCATTACGTTTACCAGTCTCGTTTACGGTCGTTCAAAACGACATTGATGTAAACCTTTTTCTCATTTAGGGTTTCTGTATCCATTATACCAATAAATTATGAAAGGCAGTCAAATCCACAAATGGACGTCTACAACTGGAAATATATTCCGAATTGGAGGCAATATAATTAGTCGAAATGACTAAGTAAGGTCGAACGAACGCAATCTCTCCCCATACCCATGCGCCAGTGCGTTCACAATCACCAACTTACCGCAAGTAATTACTATTGACCTCTACACTCAACATAATGGCAGCGAAAACCATCAATGATGCTCGACCTACAAAGCTGTTATTCGCTAACTTAGTGGTATTGTTATGTTATTTCGCCTTCTTTGCACTTGTACAGCCGATCGTATGATCGATCAGAGTGCGTATCACTAGCTTGTGATCACATTACAAACATCATACAGGCAATGACCAGGAAGACGACGCAGCTAAAATCGATAACTAATACACAAAGGTGTCGATCGTTCAAATATGCCACCTCTGTCGACTGGGATACGTTGCACAGTGGCATATCCAATGTGTTAAGTCAGAAATATAAAAAGCATATGCGTGGTGCCATATTTAGAAAATGTTGCTCCAAACAAATGTTTCTTATCATTGCGTTCGTTATAATATTCGGGAACAAATGAAAGAACTCATGTTATCGATTGGACAGGGTCAGGTTAAGCATTGTGGTATGACAGCTAAAGCTGTGATCGCCGGAATTAAATATTTACTAATTCCCATATATGTGTGATCTCATGATATAATTCTAGACTTCGAAAAACTCTTTCAACGATTGTAAATCAGTATATTCCAGGTTATAGTCGTTTAATTTTTATGTATTCGACCATCGCAGGTAATCGTCAAAATATTCGTGACTAATTCTATGTCGTAACACCGTGCTACAAAGCTATGACCTCGCAATTTAAATCAAGTCCATTGATGGGAAAAACAGGCCATATGTGTGTTTGCTTATAGTCATAAAACAAAGCCACCATGTCTTGTATAGGGGTACATGCTCTATTGTCACAGTTACACAAGCTCTGTGCTTTGAATATTATAAGGAAGGAGGACGATCTTCATATCAACGATCGAATTTTTTAACATAGGCGAGGAAAGTTCCCAACTATAAACTGGCGACCATTTCTGCACTAGAGCATTGTTGTCATTAAGTAAGCCATCATTTAGGCAATTGTTGCTATCGTATCAGACCAAATGGTAGCTGCGTTGGTGCTACCGTTATATAGACAACCTTAGTGTCTCAAATATAAATGCAACAATATTTAGCTCAATAGGGATCCCATCCTAATGCTGTCTCAGATGAGAATGGATCTCTACTATCTGTCTATTTCTATGCAAGCTATGCCTGTTATAGGTATGCATCAGCCTACATTTGCTAGTTGTATTAAAACATGTATAAACACCATACAACGCATAGTGGCTAGCAGTTAAGATATAACAAACCAGCGACGGTAATGCTCAATGTGTTTGTCGGATCAGGTAGAGCTTGGTTCCTTGGATCCATATTTACAGTAAACATGTGCCCTGCTACATTTGGCATGGTGCCTTGTAGTGAAAAAGGTGGCAAACCCTTCAACTGGTGCAAAGTGCATCAACAATCAAACAAATGATAATAAAGCGTCATTTTTTTAATGTTAATTGTATTATCGGTGTCGTGTTACACAATTCAATGTCATGTCATAAATACTAATAACACTGTCGATTGTAGCTATCAAAATAATGCCCACCGAGCGAAAGGCAACTATTCAGCAGAACCCCATTTCCTATCAAGCTAAGAGGCCCCAGTTACACCAGTCAACTAACACCACTCATAGTCCAGTCTGATGACATGAAGTCTAACCACGTCAATTTATTATCACTGCTGCAGTATTTCGCTGGTGATCATGCTATTGGTGCTGCAACGAGATTTTGCTGCAATGTCATTGAAGTGCCCTTCTTAGGCACAATGCTCATGTTCATGACGTTGAAGCTACAGGTCACGTTCGTCATAGACATAAAACTTGGTGAACGAAATAAACACCCGTCACACACACATATACACGGAGATAGAGATACAAAAGGAAGTGAAGAGAAGCATAGATGGTGTGGGAGAAAATCCAGGGCTACACTTAACAGTGTCAACACTTTGTTGGTTCCATAATATGATAGTACGGTCCATATCACATATGAATTTATTCAACGAAAAATGTTTTACGCCATCGTCTCAAGCATGTTGACATTATCTGGACGATTTGAGTCAACATTGATTGACCCACTCCGATGATAATTGCTGATGATTATTGCGAGGTTCATACAACACCCCTTGTATACATATATTCATAGCCCTCTCAAATAACCGAAGTTAAAAAGCCAAAGCGAGATCATTTTAGCAAATTACACTTTCCTATCCAGGCAGAATTAATCTGTCATTTGGGAGTTTAAACATTAGCAACGACGAACATTGAAAAGGCAGCAGCTCTATGGCTGACGCTCAAAATGAAAATTAAGACATGTCAATCGAAATATCGAAATATGATAAACTGATCAGATATCAGTCTATTCGGTACACAACAGTCATTGTGGCATTGATTCGGCAACCAAATGGTTGGATACCCTTACCGATAACTTCTGGAATTGAAGGGTCAAATGCGAGAGCAGGTGTTGAACTCATGATTCGAATTACACCTCTTTGTAATTGCCTTTCATTATTGTTGTGTTTTTATTGTATCTCTTTTATGTATGGGCAAGCTTTGTGATTGAAACTCTGTCTGGGGTCTCATACGGTTGATCAATTTGCCAACGTTGTCTTAGAAAACGTACCGTTCGTTTCCTACAGTCTATCCTTAACATCCTCCCGCTCATGCGGCGTCGTCTTATTTGCCCTAAGATGGGTTTAAGCATTCTTGTGAATTTGAATTGAGGCTACACTCTTGATTTTACCTCAAAGCATATATTTATGTATATATATATACATATCAGTATACATATTAGTAATGATGGTAGTAACTGTTACATTTACAGAGATGAATAAATGTTACGACAGTAGAATTCGTGCAAGTAGTTTCAGTGCTAGTAGTAATGGTGCTAGTAGTAATGACGACAGTAGTAATGGAGACAATTGTGATGGCAACAGTAGTAATGAAGACAATTGTAATGGCGACAATGATGGCCGCAACAGTAATGAATATCTAATAATAACTGTATTGATCATAGAAGAAGTATCCATGGCAGGTTTGGTTTTGCTAGTAATTGTTGTTTTGGTGGCGTTGTATCAAATCATTCATCCAGTCAAGCAGTTAAATCAACACTTTTTAACGATGACAAATAGTTTTAATTTGTTTAAACTCACAATCAACAATTGAGCAGAAATTTGCTTTTGAATGCAATTATAAGCAAATCTTACGATGGTTGCCTCCACGACAGTGTTCGTGACGTCATGCTGCGTTGCAGCCCCTGTTATCAGTAATTTTCAAAACCTCGCGTGTTTAGTATAGTATTGACAGATGTCAGATAGCCTAGCTCCAATGACGTTATGAAAATTGTTCTACTTTTCTAGACATTGTCAGTGAGGGCGAACACGTCTTCGTGACGACATTTGAGCATAGTGGCAATATATGCGTGAAAACTGTGATCACGTTGATCTAAATCTATCCGAATATGTGATATATGCATCAAGCTGAAACAAATTGGACCGGATTTGAAAGAGTGATTCATTTCTTCATTAGCGAGTGACTGGTTATCATATATCTTTTTTGAAACTGTAAACCAACGATCGATCCAATATCAATAAGCGAAGTAAAACTCTGTTATTCGTCGTTTAAAAAGCTGCTGAATGTCTTGCATGCGCTGTCTAACCTTCACTTGCCAGTCATATTCAGTGTAACTAGATTGATGGAATCTCTCGTGTGGCCTCTGAAAATGTTAATGATGTTTTGCTGTTTTCTGTTTGGTCATTAAAACGCATAGATCCCAGGTCAAAAGGAGATCATCTAAGTTCATACCCATGCGGGGCCTCCCACGAAGAGAAGGACCGATGAATCTAAAGCAGATCAATGAATATAATCAGGCCAACTGTCAGTTGTCACGATGGGTATTTTCACGTATCGTATTAGGCCGAGGCACAGGCAACCAGCTTTTACGTCGTCAGTGGGTAACAATATATACTAGAAAGATGCCTATCGGGTGATTCTTTACAAGCGCGCATTTATTTTTCGTTCCCGTATTATTTACAATCGCTAGAGAAGTCAATGAAACGAAACTATCTATCAAACAAAAGTGTTGGGTAAATGCAAGAAAGAGACAGAGACAACGGGCCTGAGGGAGATGGAGTGACAAACAGACAGATGCAGACAATCCTACACACCCAGAGTGAGAGAGACATAGCGAGACAGAGAGACGGGACAGAATATGAGAGGTACGTAAGGTAGAGAATGAATGGGGTTGGTAATGAAAAGGTAAGGACAGGTTAGAGAAAGTACGGATTGGTATCAACCTTATAGTGGATTAAAAATGTTTTCATACGACAACGTCAATCGTACTAAGTAACCGTGGAAAATGGTGCCAAATATACGCAAGCATTATCATGCAAACAATTGGTGTGAAAATTTTAGCTGGTTTCAATCGGCATGTTCGTGGATTTTGCATTGACTTTTCATCGACAACCATTTTCAAGCAGGCGATATGTCAACAACAATGTATTGTTTTCACAGACTTTAACTCTCGCCACTACTGAGGTCATTATTACGGTTTCGCAGTATGTTTGAAAAGCCACAGGCCTCTTGACATCCATCACTGGGTCCAGCCACTTTGATCATGATTGTCCCACTCCCACGTTCACTATCTGCTCATGGTTATATTGTTAATGGACAGTCTATGCCAAACCTACCATAGAATATGCCTTGATTAAGGCAATCTTGGGTTCGTTGCGCTACATAAGAATAGCAATTAATCCATGATGTTTGCTTATGTTGTAATAATTGAGTACAACAGTAGTTAAATTACTCAAAGAATCGATACCAGGAATAATACACCTTTAAAACGCAGCTTTTACGGACGATAGTAACTAATCACTGATCGAATCTAATATTATGCAAATTGTTTGATTGTGTGCTATTATTAAAAGTAATAGCATTTAATTCAAAACAATCCTAATCTATCGATGGTGCCCGTTTGTAGGGAAAACAGCAATTGATCATTGATGAAAGTTATGACAATTTTAATCCGAGGTTTGGCCTGCAGTAGCTAATCATAATCTTAAGATAAGTACTCAATCAATTTATTGTTCCGGCAAATTATATACAATCATTCTACTTGTGATGGAAATGTCATCGGGACTGCTTAACTTTATTTATCTTTCTACTTTACCCATGCCACAGCACCCATTTCCTCAAACTAACCATCACAAAAATAACAAATTCATATTTCATTTCAATTCACAGAACGATCAACTGCCCAGTTCCTTATCTCGAAGTGATTGCTAAATTTCATTCCCACTTGATTAACTACATCAAGTCAGATTCATAGGCTCTATCCGCAACGGAATTCTTCAATCTACGTATGTATGGATATATTCAAGATTAAAGCAATTGGATTGCATGCATTATCTGCCTAATGGCCAATAGAATATGAAAATGACAATAGATCATACGCAGGTAATGCTAAGCAGGACGATAAAAGACAAGAGGGTCTAAATATTGTGTGAATCGTTTGCGGTCTTTATTATGGTGCTCTCAAGTATGGGGGAATGGATTGTTCGTAGTCTTAGTAATATCCGTGATGATTGGCAACGGAATTGATCGTATCACGTCCATTATCTGTCCGCAAAATATGGGTAGAAATGCCGGTATAGAAGCGCATAAAAGCGATTGGCAGTATATCAGAATGTTAGAAAATTGGCATTCTAATATGGTATGATTTATTTGCAGCTGCAAACGATCGGCGATTTGTCAATATCTGATGGTGCTCGCTTCTTCCAGATAGTGAGGTTGCTCACAGCAGTCGGTCGATATGCATCTGACAAAGCAAACAATGTCATTTGAATGCTCTCAGTGTGGGTGAGCATTAGGAATGTGACCGCAATATATCCACAGTGGGCCTGACGCATTATAAGTAATTACTGTGACTTTGAAAAGGTCGCATCATTTACCATTTATATGTAAGGAAATGTAAGAAGTCTTTATAAGAATTAACATGTAATCGATTCCCTTAGTATTGCATACTTCAGACCACCATGCTCTTCCGGGCCATGCATTAATTGGCCTGCATTGTGAAAGCTCCGTAAAAAAATCGGTAAGTTTCACTCCACTCATCTCATACCCATCACTCAAAGAGTCTCTTAAACGGTATCGACTTTACTGTACGTGTCTTCCGAAATCCATAATGTCATAAATTGCATGCAGGCAATTGACACAATACCTTGGAATCATGCGATAGATCTATATCAATGAATGTTCTAAAAAGTCCATATCATCGTGCAACATAACTGCCTTGTATCAAAATGGGATGGCATGACCTCAAATATCTTATAAACAATAACTTAGGATTTCCTCCTTGTGGTAATGGCACTGCACTTTTAAATATGTGACAAAACCCTCGAACATTCAGAATTGTAATCATCGAAATCATTCAGCTCCAGTTAATGCCAGTGCTGGATCATATTACATCATGAGCATAATGTAGAATCGCCAAGGAAAGTTAATACAATCTTGCAGTACAATTTATTATAAAAGATAATGTAATGGGATACGAGGGTTGGGTGATATGACGTAGACAACCTTTGAGCTATTCCAATAATTGCGTGATTACAAGCTGTTGCTTATCCAGGACATAATTCCGTTTGTGAGCATCTACAAAGCCTATTCAAACCCAATGCACGGAACTAAGTCGATTATTGCAGGCAAGAACAAAGGGGCTTGATCACAAATTCATCACCCTCTCAATTGTCGAGCCAAGATCATTTTGACAAATGTCACCTTCCATTCTAGGTAGTATCAATCTGCTTGTGAATTTAGAAGTCTAAGCTTCGGCAACAATGCATATTAAAAATGATGCTTATAAGGAAAAGGCAGTCAAATAAATCGAAACATCTCAACGGAAATTATCAGAAGAGACCATACGAGTCAGTCATTGTGGTATTTATTCGGCCGCCAAAACGGTTGAAGAACTTTCCTGGTTACCCAAAACAGTGAAAAGTTAAATGCGAGAGTAGGTATTCAAGTCATTATTTGAATCAAATATTGATATCTTTGGAATTGCATATCATGTTGCACATCATGTTGCAAATGTGGCCAAAAGACACATAGCGGTTGACTCAAACTCGCTAGCGTTAGTGACGCTACGCAGCTTTTTAATAGTTCATCAACACCAACATCGTTTGCCTAACGTTATGTTTAACTTTTAGGGGCCATTGGTTAAAGTACCCCCCCACCGCCCACCTTCTTTGGCTTGAATTGAAGCACACTTCTCCCTTTTGACATCATTACAAATTGGGTAAACAATATTCGATTTTTTTAATGCTCAAGTGTCATGGGTAATGTAGCATGGTTATTTCGATCTCGACATTAAAATATCATTTTTCTATTGACAACGAGATGTAATGGCTTGTTGTGCCTGATGGATTACGATCAGTATCATGCTAACTGCTTCAACCAAGATAATGCTTCTTATATGCTTTGCAAAAATGGCTTCGCTTAATACTTTGAGTAGCAACTCTTTAAGTTGTGGGGGATGACCGAAAGGTGTTGGTTCAAAATAGATTCCACGATTCTAAATCCCAGTGATCCATTCTCATTTAGGGTGTAAATCAGTCCATACTGGTTTCAACCTGCTTTGTGAACGTCTGTATCGATCAGATTCCATGCGGCAGCCTTTTATCTGCTTAACTAAATTCCTGTCACGCGAGTCGTCTATAGGAATATTGCCTATTGTTTTTGACGATCTGATTCCAACAATTGACATTGCTCAAAAACGTGTCTCAAAGATTTCGTGTGATATAAATGGGACAAGGTTGTGATCATATGTCATCTCCATGCAATGATGCTAATGTTGCCATTACTTTTGTTGTGTTGGTCCTGAAAAGCGTGTCCCTTGAAAAGGTGATATGTGAAAATGCACTCTAATGTAGTCTAGTATGTGAGAACCAAAATCGATAAAACGGGTTATTCTGTTTCATGACTTGCATTAAGGTAAATGTAGATGTTATTTCATTAACTATTACGGAAACCCGGTTACCTTGAAGAGGTTGGGGATGCAAAATCATAGCTGTAATGGATCTGCTGTTCTTCAATCCGGGAGGTCTGCCATGTGCGAATCGATCGGCAAATTGCTAATATCTGATGTTGCTCGCTGCTTCCAGAGGAAGCAGCGAGGTCGTTCACAGCAGGCAGTTGACATCATTTACCCAAGCAATAGATACACAGTGGTCGTGATGCATATTAAACAAGCCATAACTGGTAGTCGCATCTGTCTTCTCTTTTTCTGTGACCTTTAAAGGGTAAATGGAATATCCTGGGAATAATTTTGCTCAAATTGATTGCATAATCAATCATTTGATAGTTTCCTCAAGCATCAGACTTGAATGTTCTTACGTTTGGGATGTTGGATTAAGACAAAAATATAGTTCAACTACAAAATTTTAATCACTCAACGTTCACAGATCTCACGCAACTCAATGTATCATTAGGAATGTTTAAGGTTACCAATGACATCCCGCATTATCCCTGACAAATCTCACTTCTACACTATTGCGTTCATGTATGTAATCCTTTTCAAACACAAGCCTAATTTTGTTCAATATATTCAATACAACACCTGACGCAATTAAATCGATCAGCCAATGATAACACCATTAACATAACGAGATGCCGTGGCACTGAAATAGTTATTCAAATAATCTGGTCGGTATTGCAGTGTGATCGTTGAAGTGTATTGATGCTGAAGATCCTGCTACTTGATTATGGATGAACATAAAAATATTAGGCTGCATCGACCACAGTAAGTTTTCATTAACCAGATCCAATGCTTCATCAAATAAGTAATACACAAATCATGTACCTTGGATTTATTGTATCAATAATTAGTTGTATATATACTCTGTTTGACCAATTTGATAATTTGGCAGCATTACCAGTGAAGTTCTTATTGCTTCTTGGCATGTTAATATAGTTATCCACCACATTTCTACCACAATGGTCCATTGCACAACCCAATACACTAGTCCACTAGATGTTCTGAGAGCACTTATCAATTGAAAGTCAATGGACTAAAGATTATCGTAAGCGGTAGTAATTTCATTGCATGTGTCGTCCACAATCAACATTCTCCTACATGACGTGCAGAAGAAAAAGGATTGCGATTCGTATGGTGCCCTCTAATAAAGGGATAGATCAATATTATATAGTGCTGCCAACTTGTAATACTGCCTTAACATTAACATTATGTGAGAACTATACTCTTTTATCGGCCTATTTCTTCGTCACAAAGACATAACAACCCCATGCATCCGCTACTTTCCAATGAACGTTTGAATTATAATATCATATTAACCCTACCTCTTTTAGACGACAGGGGAAATCTTTTTTGCTGATTGAACGTCATTGTAGCACAAACCACAAAATGTGACTGCACCTGTCATTGAGTGTAAACTTAGAGTGGCTGCTGATATCATATATCGATATTACGTGGTGTACAATGGTGAATGTAAGCATCCATTGACACTATTTACAAGAAACTGTCGGCAATACCTAGAGCACATGTCCATACAGAGTGACAGATCAAAAGAGAACATGGTTATTTTGTCAAGTCGACAAAGTAACAAGCTGATGTAATATTGTTATGATATTAATCTGGCTAGTCCCCACTCCAGCAACTACAGGCAGTGAGTAACAGTACAATAACGAAGAGCGTGCATAAGCAACAAAGTCTAGTTTTACAAATGGTGTGAGAGTCTGGGCAGTTGGCAGCTTCTACTGTTGCCAGCACACATTTTCCCGACGCTTACACGCTCTTACGTTAGAGAAGAAAGCTGACATTTGCTTCACACTTCCAGAAGAGAAGACACGAGGCCACAAATTACAAGCATGATTCACGGCAACGGTAGCGTACATCGGGCTTCTTCTTCTCGACTTGCCACCATCTAAGGCATACTAGCAACCTGGCGCTATCAAGACCAGACTCCGAAGATGACGACCACATACCCCACTTCAGCTTCTACCACTGGTAAGTACGTCACTCATATATTATATTGAAATGAGTTGACCGTAAAATTATTATTGCTCATTTGGACCTTCCGTCGCGCATAGGTACCTTCTCCACACAAAACACCCCTCCCGCTATCGTCTTAGTTTTAACCTCCCGCATCCGACAAGCCTTATGCAAGGACGGGGAAACGAGAAATTTGTTAAATTATTCGAGGTCAAATATCCTCCATATCCAAATTAAGTATTAAATATTATATTTGTTGGCGAACAATATGAGTGGGTCTTCGAGAACGCAAGGATGTTGCGCGGAAGATGAGCATTACCGATTTTGAAACAAATAACGAATTATGTCTACCTAGCCTCATTGATTCATTTTCATAGTATTCTTCGTACATATTTCCCTTTTTAGAAATTTTTCCCGCCTATGTCATGTTATTTTTAGCCATATATTATCTTCTTAGAACAGGAAGCCGATATTCATTTTATATGCATAACAATTTTTACATGCAATTATTTCACACTATCTTTACACACATATTTCTTTCCTTATTCCAACCATATAGCATTTTACCAACGATACCATCTCAGCCACGTGTCAAACGCATTCAAACGCATGATCCTGACATGGTAAGACAAACTCAAATTATCAAGGGGAACTCAGGAACCAACAAAAGTGTCAAAGATAACAAAGCCATGAAATTCAAATGTTGATCAGTTCAATTTAAGGTTTTAACAGTCGGCCCGTATACCCAGGGCTGTTTCATTTTTGCAAACATGCTGCACTCAGACATTCACACAGATAAAAGACCCTCAATTGTGCCTCCTACAATTATCAAGGATTACAGACTCCATTGTAATTCCAACAAACACAGTGTCTCAGAAGGCCCAAGCTGCCACCCTTTAATTGCACTTCAATTTATGTCTCAAAGGCAGTCTCCAAAGTGACATACACGTTTAACATTTAATCTAACGCATCCTTTTGCCGCCACACGAAATCCAGTAAACTGTGAGTCCAGGTTTAAATTATAAGAAAACTTTTAAAACTTGTCTTCTTCCACGCAGCGCCAACTTGACACAATGATATCATCAATTATATTCACAATTATTTTGCCTCTATGTCTGCAGATAATAAGACAAAATCTTACATTAAGTGAAGTCAACTTCGCTATTATCGCACCGTCTGGCATATCATGCGGACACGCGTAAAATTAGCGACCCTTTATGTTACACATTACCCATAACGCCGATCTTATATTATTCAAGTATAAGCGGGGTATAATCTCATGAAGGAATCTGCAGCTTAGGGAAGACGTGCGTATTTATCAAAATGATTATTGGAGAAGTATCGTAAACATTTAATTCTCAATACAAATATATATGAGATGTTTATATTGATCTTCTCCTGCACGTACAACACATGCAATTAAAGTGCCACACCGTTGTGTATCCGGACTTACATGTTAGATAGTGGCCATGTGCAACATATATATACTTTCAGGCACAATTATTCTAAACAGGCTCTCAGCATCATAGCTTTCTTAAAATACTATCTTGGGCAATAACCGTCACTCATTAACACGCACTCCAATCACTTTATGCAAAGCAATATACAATCATTCAAACACACCTCACACTTTTCTTTGCATAATACACCAACATTCATTTTGACGTTATAATATTACACTAAAGTCACATACTCACTCAGACTTACATGCACACATTGAACATTCATAATCAAGACACACTGATCGCTTCCGTAAGTTCATTTGTTCCCAGGTATATTTACGCCATACAAGAGGGAGGTTGCGCCTTCACCCGACGCGCCAACACCTTGTAGCCAAAGCTTACGTCTCCCTGACCAAGGATAAAGTGGAGACACAACGGCTCAACCAGGCGTCGGAAAACGCACACCCCTCCCCTCAAGCGACACCTGGCGAACCCAATGCGGCATCCCTCCAGATATTTCATCTTCAAGAAGCATCATAAGAGATCCACAAATTTCCATGGCATTAGTCCATTTTTCTTGTATATTTAATTTTCATGACATTAGTTTAATTCTTCCAAAATTAATAATTAAATTAGAAACAAATAATTTATTTCACTATTTTCACCATTTTAAGTTTTGGCTCATCGCTTTTTCCAATGTGGTTTTAGAGCGGAGTAATAATGTGAAAATGTAATTAATATCATAACAATATTTGGTGATACTTATAATTTTATGTCCTTAAGATTCAAATCATGCAACAGCATAATTCGTTCTCACTTGCCTCATAGTAACCCCAATCTTATCCCTTTATATCGTTTGTGTCAATTGAACAGAACCACATTAATTTAGATAACGTTACATGGCAAAACTTTGTATCACTGACATAACAGGCATTACCCAGTTCGATATTGGAAGCATTGTGTGTGTCCTCACCCAGTCGGCTCCTAATCCATCAGAGCATCGCGTCGGCTCCACTTCCATCATAATACCCAGTCAGCTCCTGATCCAACACAACATCAAGTCAGTTCTTAATCCACCACAATACCAAACAGCTCCCAATCCATCAATACACCTAGTCAGCTCCTAATCAATCACAACACCCAGTCGGCTCTCAATCTATGAAAACAGCCATCAGCTTCCAATCAATTAAAATATAACTCTCAATATGAATGAAATATAATTTCTATCTTCCTCTCGATAATTGTAGCAACTTTGTTATAATGGATGATGATCTTGGTGGTTGTCCATGACAACGACATTCGTTTACATTTTGTAACCCAGTTATGCCATTACGTTTACCAGTCTCGTTTACGGTCGTTCAAAACGACCTTGATGTAAACCTTTTTCTCATTTAGGGTTTCTGTATCCATTATACCAATAAATTATGAAAGGCAGTCAAATCCAAAAATGGACGTCTACAACTGGAAATATATTCCGAATTGGAGGCAATATAATTAGTCGAAATGACTAAGTAAGGTCGAACGAACCCAATCTCTCCCCATACCCATGCGCCAGTGCGTTCACAATCACCAACTTACCGCAAGTAATTACTATTGACCTCTACACTCAACATAATGGCAGCGAAAACCATCAATGATGCTCGACCTACAAAGCTGTTATTCGCTAACTTAGTGGTATTGTTATGTTATTTCGCCTTCTTTGCACTTGTACAGCCAATCGTATGATCGATCAGAGTGCGTATCACTAGCTTGTGATCACATTACAAACATCATACAGGCAATGACCAGGAAGACGACGCAGCTAAAATCGATAACTAATACACAAAGGTGTCGATCGTTCAAATATGCCCCCTCTGTCGACTGGGATAAGTTGCACAGTGGCATATCCAATGTGTTAAGTCAGAAATATAAAAAGCATAAGCGTGGTGCCATATTTAGAAAATGTTGCTCCAAACAAATGTTTCTTATCATTGCGTTCGTTATAATATTCGGGAACAAATGAAAGAACTCATGTTATCGATTGGACAGGGTCAGGTTAAGCACTGTGGTATGACAGCTAAAGCTGTGATCGCCGGAATTAAATATTTACTAATTCCCATATATGTGTGATCGTCATGATATAATTCTAGACTTCGAAAAACTCTTTCAACGATTGTAAATCAGTATATTTCAGGTTATAGTCGTTTAATTTTTATGTATTCGACCATCGCAGGTAATCGTCAAAATATTCGTGACTAATTCTATGTCGTAACACCGTGCTACAAAGCTATGACCTCGCAATTTAAATCAAGTCCATTGATGGGAAAAACAGGCCATATGTGTGTTTGCTTAGTCAGTCAAAAACAAAGCCACCATGTCTTGTATAGGGGTACATGCTCTATTGTCACAGTTACACAAGCTCTGTGCTTTGAATATTATAAGGAAGGAGGACGATCTTCATATCAACGATCGAAATTTTTAACATAGGCGAGGAAAGTTCCCAACTATAAACTGGCGACCATTTCTGCACTAGAGCATTGTTGTCATTAAGTAAGCCATCATTTAGGCAATTGTTGCTATCGTATCAGACCAAATGGTAGCTGCGTTGGTGCTACCGTTATATAGACAACCTTAGTGTCTCAAATATAAATGCAACAATATTTAGCTCAATAGGGATCCCATCCTAATGCTGTCTCAGATGAGAATGGATCTCTACTATCTGTCTATTTCTATGCAAGCTATGCCTGTTATAGGTATGCATCAGCCTACATTTGCTAGTTGTATTAAAACATGTATAAACACCATACAACGCATAGTGGCTAGCAGTTAAGATATAACAAACCAGCGACGGTAATGCTCAATGTGTTTGTCGGATCAGGTAGAGCTTGGTTCCTTGGATCCATATTTACAGTAAACATGTGCCCTGCTACATTTGGCATGGTGCCTTGTAGTGAAAAAGGTGGCAAACCCTTCAACTGGTGCAAAGTGCATCAACAATCAAACAAATGATAATAAAGCGTCATTTTAATAATGTTAATTGTATTATCGGTGTCGTGTTAACACAATTCAATGTCATGTCATAAATACTAATAACACTGTCGATTGTAGCTATCAAAATAATGCCCACCGAGCGAAAGGCAACTATTCAGCAGAACCCCATGTCCTATCAAGCTAAGAGGCCCCAGTTACACCAGTCAAATCACACCACTCATAGTCCAGTCTGATGACATGAAGTCTAACCACGTCAATTTATTATCACTGCTGCAGTATTTCGCTGGTGATCATGCTATTGGTGCTGCAACGAGATTTTGCTGCAATGTCATTGAAGTGCCCTTCTTAGGCACAATGCTCATGTTCATGACGTTGAAGCTACAGGTCACGTTCGTCATAGACATAAAACTTGGTGAACGAAATAAACACCCGTCACACATATATATACACGGAGATAGAGATACAGAAGGAAGTGAAAAGTAGCATTGATGGTGTTGGAGAAAATCCAGGGCTACACTTAACAGTGTCAACACTTTGTTGGTGCCATAATATGATAGTATGGTCCATATCACATATGAATTTATTCAACGAAAAATGTTTTACGCCATCGTCTCAAGCATGTTGACATTATCTGGACGATTTGAGTTAACATTGATTGACCCACTCCGATGATAATTGCTGATGATTATTGCGAGGTTCAGACAACACCCCTTGTATACATATATTCATAGCCCTCTCAAATAACCGAAGTTAAAAAGCCAAAGCGAGATCATTTTAGCAAATTACACTTTCCTATCCAGGCAGAATTAATCCGTCATTTGGGAGTTTAAACATTAGCAACGACGAACATTGAAAAGGCAGCAGCTCTATGGCTGACGCTCAAAATGAAAATTAAGACATGTCAATCGAAATATCGAAATATGATAAACTGATCAGATATCAGTCTATTCGGTACACAACAGTCATTGTGGCATTGATTCGGCAACCAAATGGTTGGATACCCTTACCGATAACTTCTGGAATTGAAGGGTCAAATGCGAGAGCAGGTGTTGAACTCATGATTCGAATTACACCTCTTTGTAATTGCCTTTCATTATTGTTGTGTTTTTATTGTATCTCTTTTATGTATGGGCAAGCTTTGTGATTGAAACTCTGCCTGGGGTCTCATACGGTTGATCAATTTGCCAACGTTGCCTTAGAAAACGTATAGTTCGTTTCCTACGGTCTATCATTAACATCCTCCTGCTGATGCGGCGTCGCCTTATTTGCCCTAAGATGGGTTTAAGCATTCTTGTGAATTTGAATTGAGGCTACACTCTTGATTTTACCTCAAAGCATATATTTATGTATATATATATATACATATCAGTATACATATTAGTAATGATGGTAGTAACTGTTACATTTACAGAGATGAATAAATGTTACGACAGTAGAATTCGTGCAAGCAGTTTCAGTGCTAGTAGTAATGGTGCTAGTAGTAATGACGACAGTAGTAATGGAGACAATTGTGATGGCAACAGTAGTAATGAAGACAATTGTAATGGCAACAGTAATGAATATCTAATAATAACTGTATTGATCATAGAAGAAGTATCCATGGCAGGTTTGGTTTTGCTAGTAATTGTTGTTTTGGTGGCGTTGTATCAAATCATTCATCCAGTCAAGCAGTTAAATCAACACTTTTCAACAATGACAAATAGTTTTAATTTGTTTAAACTCACAATCAACAATTGAGCAGAAATTTGCTTTTGAATGCAATTATAAGCAAATCTTACGATGGTTGCCTCCACGACAGTGTTCGTGACGTCATGCTGCGTTGCAGCCCCTGTTATCAGTAATTTTCAAAACCTCGCGTGTTTAGTATAGTATTGACAGATGTCAGATAGCCTAGCTCCAATGACGTTATGAAAATTGTTCTACTTTTCTAGACATTGTCAGTGAGGGCAAACACGTCTTCGTGACGACATTTGAGCATAGTGGCAATATATGCGTGAAAACTGTGATCACGTTGATCTAAATCTATCCGAATATGTGATATATGCATCAAGCTGAAACAAATTGGACCGGATTTGAAAGAGTGATTCATTTCTTCATTAGCGAGTGACTGGTTATCATATATCTATTTTGAAACTGTAAACCAACGATCGATCCAATATCAATAAGCGAAGTAAAACTCTGTTATTCGTCGTTTAAAGCTGCTGAATGTCTTGCATGCGCTGTCTAACCTTCACTTGCCAGTCATATTCAGTGTAACTAGATTGATGGAATCTCTCGTGTGGCCTCTGAAAATGTTAATGATGTTTTGCTGTTTTCTGTTTGGTCATTAAAACGCATAGATCCCAGGTCAAAAGGAGATCATCTAAGTTCATACCCATGCGGGGCCTCCCACGAAGAGACGGACCGATGAATCTAAAGCAGATCAATGAATATAATCAGGCCAACTGTCAGTTGTCACGATGGGTATTTTCACGTATCGTATTAGGAAGAGGCACAGGCAACCAGCTTTTACGTCGTCAGTGGGTAACAATATATACTAGAAAGATGCCAATCGGGTGATTCTTTACAAGGGCGCATTTATTTTTCGTTCCCGTATTATTTACAATCGCTAGAGTAGTCAATGAAACGAAACTATCTATCAAACAAAAGTGTTGGGTAAATGCAAGAAAGAGACAGAGACAACGGGCCTGAGGGAGATGGAGTGACAAACAATGAAAAGGTAAGGACAGGTTAGAGAAAGTACGGATTGGTATCAACCTTATAGTGGATTAAAAATGTTTTCATACGACAACGTCGTAACCGTGGAAAATGGTGCCAAATATACGCAAGCATCATCATGCAAACAATTGGTGTGAAAATTTTAGCTGGTTTCAATCGGCATGTTCGTGGATTTTGCATTGACTTTTCATCGACAACCATTTTCAAGCAGGCGATATGTCAACAACAATGTATTGTTTTCACAGACTTTAACTCTCGCCACTACTGAGGTCATTATTACGGTTTCGCAGTATGTTTGAAAAGCCACAGGCCTCTTGACATCCATCACTGGGTCCAGCCACTTTGATCATGATTGTCCCACTCCCACGTTCACTATCTGCTCATGGTTATATTGTTAATGGACAGTCTATGCCAAACCTACCATAGAATATGCCTTGATTAAGGCAATCTTGGGTTTGTTGCGCTAAATAAGAATAGCAATTAATCCATGATATTTGCTTATGTTGTAATAATTGAGTACAACAGTAGTTAAATTACTCAAAGAATCGATACCAGGAATAATACACCTTTAAAACGCAGCTTTTACGGACGATAGTAACTAATCACTGATCGAATCTAATATTATGCAAATTGTTTGATTGTGTGCTATTATTGAAAGTAATAGCATTTAATTCAAAACAATCCTAATCTATCGATGGTGCGCCGTTTGTAGGGAAAACAGCAATTGATCATTGATGAAAGTTATGACAATTTTAATCCGAGGTTTGGCCTGCAGTAGCTAATCATAATCTTAAGATAAGTACTCAATCAATTTATTGTTCAGGCAAATTATATACAATCATTCTACTTGTGATGGAAATGTCATCGGGACTGCTTAACTTTATTTATCTTTCTACTTTACCCATGCCACAGCACCCATTTCCTCAAACTAACCATCACAAAAATAACAAATTCATATTTCATTTCAATTCACAGAACGATCAACTGCCCAGTTCCTTATCTCGAAGTGATTGCTAAATTTTATTCCCACTTGATTAACTACATCAAGTCAGATTCATAGGCTCTATCCGCAACGGAATTCTTCAATCTACGTATGTATGGATATATTCAAGATTAAAGCAATTGGATTGCATGCATTATCTGCCTAATGGCCAATAGAATATGAAAATGACAATAGATCATACGCAGGTAATGCTAAGCAGGACGATAAAAGACAAGAGGGTCTAAATATTGTGTGAATCGTTTGCGGTCTTTATTATGGTGCTCTCAAGTATGGGGGAATGGATTGTTCGTAGTCTTAGTAATATCCGTGATGATTGGCAACGGAATTGATCGTATCACGTCCATTATCTGTCCGCAAAAAATGGGTAGAAATGCCGGTATAGAACCGCATAAAAGCGATTGGCAGTATATCAGAAAGTTAGAAAATTGGCATTCTAATATGGTATGATTTATTTGCAGCTGCAAACGATCGGCGATTTGTCAATATCTGATGGTGCTCGCTTCTTCCAGATAGTGAGGTTGCTCACAGCAGTCGGTCGATATGCATCTGACAAAGCAAACAATGTCATTTGAATGCTCTCAGTGTGGGTGAGCATTAGGAATGTGACCGCAATATATCCACAGTGGGCCTGACGCATTATAAGTAATTACTGTGATTTTGAAAAGGTCGCATCATTTACCATTTATATGTAAGGAAATGTAAGAAGTCTTTATAAGAATTAACATGTAATCGATTCCCTTAGTATTGCATTACTTCAGACCACCATGCTCTTCCGGGCCATGCATTAATTGGCCTGCATTGTGAAAGCTCCGTAAAAAAATCGGTAAGTTTCACTCCACTCATCTCATACCCATCACTCAAAGAGTCTCTTAAACGGTATCGACTTTACTGTACGTGTCTTCCGAAATCCATAATGTCATAAATTGCATGCAGGCAATTGACACAATACCTTGGAATCATGCGATAGATCTATATCAATGAATGTTCTAAAAAGTCCATATCATCGTGCAACATAACTGCCTTGTATCAAAATGGGATGGCATGACCTCAAATATCTTATAAACAATAACTTAGGATTTCCTCCTTGTGGTAATGGCACTGCACTTTTAAATATTGACACAAAACCCTCGAACATTCAGAATTGTATTCATCGAAATCATTCAGCTCCAGTTAATGCCAGTGTTGGATCATATTACATCATGAGCATAATGTAGAATCGCCAAGGAAAGTTAATACAATCTTGCAGTACAATTTATTATAAAAGATAATGTAATGGGATACGAGGGTTGGGTGATATGACGTAGACAACCTTTGAGCTATTCCAATAATTGCGTGATTACAAGCTGTTGCTTATCCAGGACATAATTCCGTTTGTGAGCATCTACAAAGCCTATTCAAACCCAATGCACGGAACTAAGTCGATTATTGCAGGCAAGAACAAAGGGGCTTGATCACAAATTCATCACCCTCTCAATTGTCGAGCCAAGATCATTTTGACAAATGTCACCTTCCATTCTAGGTAGTATCGATCTGCTTGTGAATTTAGAAGTCTAAGCTTCGGCAACAATGCATATTAAAATGATGCTTATAAGGAAAAGGCAGTCAAATAAATCGAAACATCTCAACGGAAATTATCAGAAGAGACCATACGAGTCAGTCATTGTGGTATTTATTCGGCCGCCAAAACGGTTGAAGAACTTTCCTGGTTACCCAAAACAGTGAAAAGTTAAATGCGAGAGTAGGTATTCAAGTCATTATTTGAATCAAATATTGATATCTTTGGAATTGCATATCATGTTGCACATCATGTTGCAAATGTGGCCATAAGACACATAGCGGTTGACTCAAACTCGCTAGCGTTAGTGACGCTACGCAGCTTTTTAATAGTTCATCAACACCAACATCGTTTGCCTAACGTTATGTTTAACTTTTAGGGGCCATTGGTTAAAGTACCCCCCCCCCCCCCCGCCCACCTTCTTTTTGGCTTGAATTGAAGCACACTTTTCCCTTTTGACATCATTACAAATTGGGTAAACAATATTCGATTTTTTTAATGCTCAAGTGTCATGGGTAATGTAGCATGGTTATTTCGATCTCGACATTAAAATATCATTTTTCTATTGACAACGAGATGTAATGTCTTGTTGTGCCTGATGGATTACGATCAGTATCATGCTAACTGCTTCAACCAAGATAATGCTTCTTATATGCTTTGCAAAAATGGCTTCGCTTAATACTTTGAGTAGCATCTCTTTAAGTTGTGGGGGATGACCGAAAGGTGTTGGTACAAAATAGATTCCACGATTCTAAATCCCAGTGATCTATTCTCATTTAGGGTGTAAATCAGTCCATACTGGTTTCAACCTGCTTTGTGAACGTCTGTATCGATCAGATTCCATGCGGCAGCCTTTTATCTGCTAAACTAAATTCCTGTCACGCGAGTCGTCTATAGGAATATTGCCTATTGTTTTTGACGATCTGATTCCAACAATTGACATTGCTCAAAAACGTGTCTCAAAGATTTCGTGTGATATAAATGGGACAAGGTTGTGATCATATGTCATCTCCATGCAATGATGCTAATGTTGCCATTACTTTTGTTGTGTTGGTCCTGAAAAGCGTGTCCCTTGAAAAGGTGATATGTGAAAATGCACTCTATTGTAGTCTAGTATGTGAGAACCAAAATCGATAAAACGGGTTATTCTGTTTCATGACTTGCATTAAGGTAAATGTAGATGTTATTTCATTAACTATTACGGAAACCCGGTTACCTTGAAGAAGTTGGGGATGCAAAATCATAGCTGTAATGGATCTGCTGTTCTTCAATCCGGGAGGTCTGCCATGTGCGAATCGATCGGCAAATTGCTAATATCTGATGTTTCTCGCTGCTTCCAGAGGAAGCAGCGAGGTCGTTCACAGCAGGCAGTTGACATCATTTACCCAAGCAATAGATACACAGTGGTCGTGATGCATATTAAACAAGCCATAACTGGTAGTCGCATCTGTCTTCTCTTTTTCTGTGACCTTTAAAGGGTAAATGGAATATCCTGGGAATAATTTTGCTCAAATTGATTGCATAATCAATCATTTGATAGTTTCCTCAAGCATCAGACTTGAATGTTCTTACGTTTGGGATGTTGGATTAGGACAAAAATATAGTTCAACTACAAAATTTTTATCACTCAACGTTCACAGATCTCACGCAACTCAATGTATCATTAGGAACGTTTAAGGTTACCAATGACATCCCGCATTATCCCTGACAAATCTCACTTCTACACTATTGCGTTCATGTATGTAATCCTTTTCAAACACAAGCCTAATTTTGTTCAATATATTCAATACAACACCTGACGCAATTAAATCGATCAGCCAATGATAACACCATTAACATAACGAGATGCCGTGGCACTGAAATAGTTATTCAAATAATCTGGTCGGTATTGCAGTGTGATCGTTGAAGTGTATTGATGCTGAAGATCCTGCTACTTGATTATGGATGAACATAAAAATATTAGGCTGCATCGACCACAGTAAGTTTTCATTAACCAGATCCAATGCTTCATCAAATAAGTAATACACAAATCATGTACCTTGGATTTATTGTATCAATAATTAGTTGTATATATACTCTGTTTGACCAATTTGATAATTTGGCAGCATTACCAGTGAAGTTCTTATTGCTTCTTGGCATGTTAATATAGTTATCCACCACATTTCTACCACAATGGTCCATTGCACAACCCAATACACTAGTCCACTGGATGTTCTGAGAGCACTTATCAATTGAAAGTCAATGGACTAAAGATTATCGTAAGCGGTAGTAATTTCATTGCATGTGTCGTCCACAATCAACATTCTCCTACATGACGTGCAGAAGAAAAAGGATTGCGATTCGTATGGTGCCCTCTAATAAAGGGATAGATCAATATTATATAGTGCTGCCAACTTGTAATACTGCCTTAACATTAACATTATGTGAGAACTATACTCTTTTATCGGCCTATTTCTTCGTCACAAAGACATAACAACCCCATGCATCCGCTACTTTCCAATGAACGTTTGAATTATAATATCATATTAACCCTACCTCTTTTAGACGACAGGGGAAATCTTTTTTGCTGATTGAACGTCATTGTAGCACAAAACACAAAATGTGACTGCACCTGTCATTGAGTGTAAACTTAGAGTGGCTGCTGATATCATATATCGATATTACGTGGTGTACAATGGTGAATGTAAGCATCCATTGACACTATTTACAAGAAACTGTCGGCAATACCTAGAGCACATGTCCATACAGAGTGACAGATCAAAAGAGAACATGGTTATTTTGTCAAGTCGACAAAGTAACAAGCTGATGTAATATTGTTATGATATTAATCTGGCTAATCCCCACTCCAGCAACTACAGGCAGTGAGTAACAGTACAATAACGAAGAGCGTGCATAAGCAACAAAGTCTAGTTTTACAAATGGTGTGAGAGTCTGGGCAGTTGGCAGCTTCTACTGTTGCCAGCACACATTTTCCCCGACGCTTACACGCTCTTACGTTAGAGAAGAAAGCTGACATTTGCTTCACACTTCCAGAAGAGAAGACACGAGGCCACAAATTACAAGCATGATTCACGGCAACGGTAGCGTACATCGGGCTTCTTCTTCTCGACTTGCCACCATCTAAGGCATACTAGCAACCTGGCGCTATCAAGACCAGACTCCGAAGATGACGACCACATACCCCACTTCAGCTTCTACCACTGGTAAGTACGTCACTCATATATTATATTGAAATGAGTTGACCGTAAAATTATTATTGCTCATTTGGACCTTCCGTCGCGCATAGGTACCTTCTCCACACAAAACACCCCTCCCGCTATCGTCTTAGTTTTAACCTCCCGCATCCGACAAGCCTTATGCAAGGACGGGGAAACGAGAAATTTGTTAAATTATTCGAGGTCAAATATCCTCCATATCCAAATTAAGTATTAAATATTATATTTGTTGGCGAACAATATGAGTGGGTCTTCGAGAACGCAAGGATGTTGCGCGGAAGATGAGCATTACCGATTTTGAAACAAATAACGAATTATGTCTACCTAGCCTCATTGATTCATTTTCATAGTATTCTTCGTACATATTTCCCTTTTTAGAAATTTTTTTCATGTTATTTTTAGCCATATATTATCTTCTTAGAACAGGAAGCCGATATTCATTTTATATGCATAACAATTTTTACATGCAATTATTTCACACTATCTTTACACACATATTTCTTTCCTTATTCCAACCATATAGCATTTTACCAACGATACCATCTCAGCCACGTGTCAAACGCATTCAAACGCATGATCCTGACATGGTAAGACAAACTCAAATTATCAAGGGGAACTCAGGAACCAACAAAAGTGTCAAAGATAACAAAGCCATGAAATTCAAATGTTGATCAGTCCAATTTAAGGTTTTAACAGTCGGCCCGTATACCCAGGGCTGTTTCATTTTTGCAAACATGCTGTACTCAGACATTCACACAGATAAAAGACCCTCAATTGTGCCTCCTACAATTATCAAGGATTACAGACTCCATTGTAATTCCAACAAACACAGCGTCTCAGAGGGCCCAAGCTGCCACCCTTTAATTGCACTTCAATTTATGTCTCAAAGGCAGTCTCCAAAGTGACATACACGTTTAACATTTAATCTAACGCATCCTTTTGCCGCCACACGAAATCCAGTAAACTGTGAGTCCAGGTTTAAATTATAAGAAAACTTTTAAAACTTGTCTTCTTCCACGCAGCGCCAACTTGACACAATGATATCATCAATTATATTCACAATTATTTTGCCTCTATGTCTGCAGATAATAAGACAAAATCTTACATTAAGTGAAGTCAACTTCGCTATTATCGCACCGTCTGGCATATCATGCGGACACGCGTAAAATTAGCGACCCTTTATGTTACACATTACCCATAACGCCGATCTTATATTATTCAAGTATATGCGGGGTATAATCTCATGAAGGAATCTGCAGCTTAGGGAAGACGTGCGTATTTATCAAAATGATTATTGGAGAAGTATCGTAAACATTTAATTCTCAATACAAATATATATGAGATGTTTATATTGATCTTCTCCTGCACGTACAACACATGCAATTAAAGTGCCACACCGTTGTGTATCCGAACTTACATGTTAGATAGTGGCCATGTGCAACATATATATACTTTCAGGCACAATTATTCGAAACAGGCTCTCAGCATCATAGCTTTCTTAAAATACTATCTTGGGCAATAACCGTCACTCATTAACACGCACTCCAATCACTTTATGCAAAGCAATATACAATCATTCAAACACACCTCACACTTTTCTTTGCATAATACACCAACATTCATTTTGACGTTATAATATTACACTAAAGTCACATACTCACTCAGACTTACATGCACACATTGAACATTCATAATCAAGACACACTGATCGCTTCCGTAAGTTCATTTGTTCCCAGGTATATTTACGCCATACAAGAGGGAGGTTGCGCCTTCACCCGACGCGCCAACACCTTGTAGCCAAAGCTTACGTCTCCCTGACCAAGGATAAAGTGGAGACACAACGGCTCAACCAGGCGTCGGAAAACGCACACCCCTCCCCTCAAGCGACACCTGGCGAACCCAATGCGGCATCCCTCCAGATATTTCATCTTCAAGAAGCATCATAAGAGATCCACAAATTTCCATGGCATTAGTCCATTTTTCTTGTATATTTAATTTTCATGACATTAGTTTAATTCTTCCAAAATTAATAATTAAATTAGAAACAAATAATTTATTTCACTATTTTCACCATTTTAAGTATAGGCTCATCGCTTTTTCCCATGTGGTTTTAGAGCGGAGTAATACTGTGAAAATGTAATTAATATCATAACAATATTTGGTGATACTTATAATTTTATGTCCTTAAGATTCAAATCATGCAACAGCATAATTCGTTCTCACTTGCCTCATAGTAACCCCAATCTTATCACTTTATATCGTGAGTGTCAACTGAACAGAACCACGTTTATTTAGATAACGTGACATGGCAAAACTTTGTATCACTGACATAATAGGCATTACCCAGTTCGATATTGGAAGCATTGTGTGTGTCCTCACCCAGTCGGCTCCTAATCCATCAGAGCATCGCGTCGGCTCCACTTCCATCATAATACCCAGTCAGCTCCTGATCCAACACAACATCAAGTCAGTTCTTAATCCACCACAATACCAAACAGCTCCCAATCCATCAATACACCTAGTCAGCTCCTAATCAATCACAACACCCAGTCGGCTCTCAATCTATGAAAACAGCCATCAGCTTCCAATCAATTAAAATATCCTCGCAGCTCCTAATACTTAAATGCGATTAGTATTTTGCTACAGCATCGATTGATTAAGTTACATAACGTTTCAAATACAACTCTCAATATGAATGAAATATAATTTCTATCTTCCTCTCGATATTTGTAGCAACTTTGTTATAATGGATGAGGATCTTGGTGGTTGTCCATGACAACGACATTCGTTTTACATTTTGTAACCCAGTTTTGCCATTACGTTTAACAGTCTCGTTTACGGTCGTGCAAAACGACCTTGTTGTAAACCTTGGAGAAAGTGCAACGGACAATCTCTCATTTAAATAAATTTCTTTCACAAATAGGGTTTCTGTATCCATTATACCAATAAATTATGAAAGGCAGTCAAATTCAACAATGGACGTCTACAAGAGGAAATATATTCCGTATCGGAGTCGAAATGACTAAGTAAGGTCGAACGAACGCAAACCCTCCCCATACCCATGCACCAGTGTGTTCACAGTCACTAACTTGCCGAAAGTAATTACTATTGACATCTACACTCAACATAATGGCAGCGAAAACCATCAACAATGCTCGGCCGACAAAGTTGTTAAATCCTTACTTAGTATTGTTATGTTATTTCGCCTTCTTTGCACCTGCACAGCCGATCGCATGATCGATCAGAGTGTGTATCACTAGCTTGTGATCACATTACAAACATCATACAGGCAATGACCAGTAAGAAGACGCAGCTGAAATCGATAACTAATACACAAAGGTGTCGATCGTTCAAATACGCTCCCTCTGTCGACTGGGATTAGTTGCACAGTGGCATAACCAGGGTGTTAAGTCAGAAATATAAAAAGCATATGTGTGGTGCCTTACATGAAAAATGTTTTTCCAAACAAATGCTTCTTATCAATGCGTTCGTTATGATATTCGTGAACAAATGACAGAACGCATGTTATCGGTTGGACAGGGTCAGGTTAAGCATTGTGGTATGACAGCTAGAGATGTGATCGCCGGAATTAAATATTTACTAGTTCCCATATATGTGTGATCGTCCTAATATGATTTAAGATTCGAAAAACTCTTTCAATGATTGTGAATCAGTATTTTTCAGGTTATATTCGTTAAATGTTTATGTATTCGACCATCGCAGGTTATCGTCTCAATATTCGTGCCTAATTCTATGTCGTAAAACAATGCTACAAAGCTATGACCTCGCAGTTGAAATCAAGTCCATTGATGGGAAAAGACAGGTCATATATGTGCTTGCTTTTAGTCATAAAACTAAACCACCATGTTTTATATAGGGGTACATGCTATATTGTTACGATAGGTGTGGTCAAACAATTTAATGGTGACAAATTCAAATATCACATATACGATCACCTAGTTGTTAACGGATGTCCGTTGAGGCGTTGCATTTTGTCAGTAGAAATAAATCAGGTGAATGGGTCCCACATCGATTTTAGAAAGTTCTTATTTTTAAGGTAATGTTTCTTGCTTGATGAGCTACATTCACATGCCATGTCAATATTTGAAACCATGCAGTACCTTACACAGACGCACTATATCAGCAGAAGGATTAAGGTTATGCCAGAAGTACAAAGTGGCTATAGTAATTTTAATGGTATTGAAAGAGGTAGTTAAAACAGTAGTAGTAGTAGTAGTAGTAGTAGCATTATTAGTAGTAATAGCAACAGCAACGGTAAATGTAATGGAAGAAAATGGTTATTCAGTTATTCACCTGCTCGTTTTGTATGCAAACTCTATCCACAAAGACGCACCTTGAGTGTGTTCGGATCTGCTTTTGTAGTAGTAGTAGAAGTAGTAGTAGTAGTAGAAGAAGTAGTAGTAGTAGTAGTAACAGTAGCAGTAGTAGTAGAAGTACCAGTAGTATTAATTATTCATCTCCATGGTTTGTATTTCAGCTTTTTCTTAAACATAGGCGATGATAGTTTCCAACTAAAAACTGACTACCCATTAAACACCCACCATTTCTGCACTAGAGTATTGTTGTCATTAAGTAATCCATCATTTAGGCAATTGTTGCTATCGTCCCTGACCACATGGCAGCTGCGTTGGTGCTACCGTTATATAGACAACCTTAGTGTCTCAAATATAAATGCAACGATATGTAGCACCATAGGGATCCCATCCTAATACTGTCTCAGATGTGCATCGATCTCTACTGTCTGTCTTTTTCTATGCAAGCTATGCCTGTTATAGGTATGCATCAGCCTACATTTGCTAGTTGCATTAAAACATGTTTAAACACCATACAACGCATAGTAGCTAGCAGTTCAGATATAACAAACAAGTATTTCACACGTCAAGTAGCGACGGTAATGCTCAATGTGTTTATCGGATCAGGTAGAGCTTGGTTCCTTGGGTCCATATTTACAGTAAACATGTGCCCTGCTACATTTGGCATGGTGCCTTGTAGTGAAAAAGGTGGCAAACCCTTCAACTGGTGCAAAGTACATCAATAATCGAACAAATGATAATAAAGCGTCATTTTTTTAATGTTAATTGTATTATCGGTGTCGTGTTAAACAATTCAATGTCATGTCATAAATACTAATAACACTGTCAAATGTAGCTATCAAAATAATGCCCACCGAGCCAACGGCAACTATTCAGCAGAACCCCATGTCCTATCAAGCTAAGAGGCCCCAGTTACACCAGTCAAATCACACCACTCATAGTCCAGTCTGATGACATGAAGTCTAACCACGTCAATTTATTATCACTGCTGCAGTATTTCGCAGGTGATCATGCTATTGGTGCTGCAACGAGATTTTGCTGCAATGTCATTGAAGTGCCCTTCTTAGGCACAATGCTCATGTTCATGACGTTGAAGATACGGGTCACGTTCGTCATAGACATAAAACTTGGTGAAAGAAATAAACACCCGTCACACATATATATACACGGAGATAGAGATACAAAAGGAAGTGAAAAGTAGCATTGATGGTGTTGGAGAAAATCCAGGGCTACACTTAACAGTGTCAACACTTTGTTGGTGCCATAATATGATAGTACGGTCCATATCACAAATGAATTTATTCAACGAAAAATGTTTTACGCCATCGTCTCAAGCATGTTGACATTATCTGGACGATTTGAGTCAACATTGACTGACTCACTCCGATGATAATTGCTGATGATGATTGCGAGGTTCAGACAACACCCCTTGTGTACACATATTCATAGCTCTCTCAAATGACCGAGGTTAAAAAGCTAAAGCGAGATCATTTTAGCAAATTACACTTTGCTATCCAGGCAGAATTAATCCGCTTGTGTCATTTGGGAGTTTAAACATTAGCATCGACGAACATTGAAAAGGCAGCAGCTCTATGGCTGACGCTCAAAATGAAAATGAAGACATGTCAATCGAAATATCGAAATATGATTAATTGATCAGATATCAGTCTATTCCGTACACAACAGTCATTGTGGCATTGATTCGGCAACCAAATGGTTGGATACCCTTACCGATAACTTCTGGAATTGAAGGGTCAAATGCGAGAGCAGGTGTTGAACTCATGATTCGAATTACACCTCTTTGTAATTGCCTTTTATTATTGTTGTGTTTTTATTGTATCTCTTTTATGTATGGGCAAGCTTTGTGATTGAAACTCTGTCTGGGGTCTCATACGGTTGATCAATTTGCCAACATTGTCTTAGAAAACGTACCGTTCGTTTCCTACGGTCTATCATTAACATCCTCCTGCTGATGCGGCGTCGCCTTATTTGCCCTAAGATGGGTAGTAGTGTGAATTTGAATTGAAGCTACAATCTTGATTTTACCTCAAAGCATTGGGTAATTAATATTCGCCTTATGATAGTTCATCCACACAAACTGCTGTTAAGGAATACATTTATACGTAAATTAGCACATCTTAGACTGCATGAAAAAGTATATCATATGGTGATATCGAGTTCCAAAAACATTCAATATTCAGCAAAATTTTAAATACATATAATGGCATCAAATATGATAATAGTTCGATAATTTCTCTGATATAAAAGCAAAAAAGATAACCAACAATTAATAATTATTTACAATTGAAAATGGTAATTGTCAGTGAAGTCAATTAAACACATATCGTGCGTAAATATGCCTAGTGAATACAAATCGCATTCCCTGGATATGGCATTTGCTAAGACGGGAATTTAAACAAGAACGCACAGGCTTCACATGGATAAACAACCATTAGCTGATGACCACCGGCATTTCGTGGGGCGGAATAAGGCTACCTACCTGGCCCGAATATTAGAAAGCATATACCTGAAATGCCGCTTGAGGGTGGAGCAGTCTAATATAATGACAATTGCGACAGGTAGGACGATGCTGCATATGGCAGTAAAACCAATCATCTGAGCCGACTTCCTGTGGTCGGCCTCTGTGAAAACTTCCTCCGTTGCCACCAAGCTGGGCCGCGTGGCAGCATGCGAAGGACCTATGGGGAAAATACAAAGCAGCTGAATGCATAAATAAACTGTAAGGTTATACCTCAGCACTGTTTTATCACCAAAAGTGTTATTATTATCTGCAATATTATGTTTGGTAAGAAACGAAAGCACAGGGTTTAACGGCACACCAACAAGAGTGAGTTATATGGCGCCGAATGCCTTGATACTTACAATGATTTTCGGTACAATAATCAGCTTCAGTATTTCTGCCCTTACATGGCAAGCCTCTGTGGTGGGGCCCGTCGCAGCCCCTGCTCCTAATACGTGTTCCGCCGCCACACTTGGATGAACATGCACTCCAAATCCCCCAAGGTAGCCACTCTCCCGCCACCGGGCACGATTCAATATTACAATCAATCAGGTCAATCGAATAGGCTGGACGGTTTGAACAAGTAAACGGGACAGAAATACAATATTGAAATGCTTAATATCTACATGCATACATATATATAAATATATATAAATATATATATATATATAAATATATATATATATAAATAATATATATATATGTATATATATTTATATATATGTATATACATTTTTTTATATATATATATATATATATATATATATTATATATATATATATATCTATATATATATATATATATGTATATATTTACATATATATTATATATATATATTTACATATCTATTATATATATATATATATATATATATATATATATATATATACACATATATATATATATATATATATATATATATATATATATATATATATATATATATATATATATATATATCTATATATATCTCTCTCTCTCTCTCTATATATATATATATATCTATATCTCTCTCTCTCTCTCTCTCTCTCTCTCTCTCTCTCTCTCTCTCTCTCTCTCTCTCTCTCTCTCTCTCTCTCTCTCTCTCTCTCTCTCTCTCTCTATATGTTATCTATTTATATATATACGTTCCTCCTTACCAAATGTGATATTGGATGAGGAGAGGAGTAAGTCAGAGCAGTTCATGTTATGATGCGGTTCACACAACATAAACCGCAATCGTTGGCCACTGTCACACTTGGTTGAACATTCACTCCAAGGAGTCCAAACACCCCATCGTACAATACCATTGTCTCCCACCACAGTGTACGCCTCAGCTGTAACCATAAGTATAATGCGTACTTAGTGTGAACAGTGGTGAGTTAAGTTGTGCTTGTTATCGATGTACAAACATGGCGTTAAGCGAATGTTATCGCAGATGAAACGTACAGAGGACAACATTACCAGAGGTGAGATATCAGTTAGACTTACTTTGAACCAGGTCTAATGTGGTGGTTGCAGTGCTTGGGTAAATGACGTCACATCCCTCATATACACCCACTAAAACAATCAAATGATATTTGAGTATTCCAAGAATCAAGTCAATTGCAATGGATGGTTTAATTGTCTAACGATAGGCTCCATCTGATTTATATTTCGAAGATCGTTTGCAGCTGTCTATAAATCATTCTATTCGATGAAAGGCAATTTCTTTACAGTCAGATATGCTGGATGCCAGTTGGATTCATCTAGCAAGCTATGTTCGGTCAGTTCAATCATTGTATATCACACAGACAATTGACATTACACCATCAATTCCGTTTTCACTGATAACGGATATTAGTAAAATCGATTCCCCCATGCTTGCCAACGATTCACAAAGCCATTCTCTAGGCGCTTCGTGTTATTGGTAGACCCTCTCGACATTTATTAAATCCGAACAACGTTATTCCAGTTTGGTGTAGAGGTTTATTGTCTGGCACTACTTGGCATTATCGACTTTTTATATAGTAGATAGCTCTAGCTTGGGCAATGCTAAGTGGCAAGTCAGGTCTTTGCGAGTCCACAGCGGTCAGCAATTTACATTGTCGAATTCTACTTTTACCATTATGCAATAGACGGCTAAAAAGCAGTAAATGGTCAGAGATAATCGGGCTTAGAGGTGTTTATGGTCAAGAGGGGGTCAATTCTAAGTCCACAGCCGGTTAGAAATCTTACTTTTTTTACCATTATGCAATTTAACGCTGACACGAAAATGCTGAAAAACAAACACTTGTGACTAACAAATACACTTTTCTAAAGTGGGGTCAGGATAATATATGGTCAAGAGGGGGTCAATTTGATTCACCGTCCAGCATGACGCAAAAGAAATGTGGCAACTCTTAGTAGCACATGTCCGTTTAACAATGTGAATACGTGATGATGTGGCCGCAGTGTCTTCATTACATATCTTAGCCATCAGTAACATTGTAGTGTGGCGCGGAGTTTTTCGTGAAAGAATCATTATGAATTCGACCATGTGGGATAAGAGGGCTTGTATGATCAAAGACATCATACTGCATATTATTTGCAAATAACGGACATCAAACAGCTGATAGCACAGTTATCGTGTGACTATTAGGCAACCCACCTGATGCAGCCAGATGATCAAAAGAAATGTTATCCCACGAGATGTTCTGGAGCTGTGGTGGGCCAGAAGTACATGGACTGGCGTCATTATTCACACTGAACGTGATATCTTGATTTTGACGGTGATCGTGTGTGACCTCATACAACCACAGCCAACACGAGTCACACCGCATAGCTATGTTGACTATTGTTAATTTAAACGGTCGATGCTCGGGAGCGAACTGTTACAAAAATGCCACATAATGATTCAAAACCTATTGTTCTGAACAGTTCTGAAAATAACAAGCCACTTGTTGTAGTAACTAAACAGCCCACCTGAGGCATGGCAATCAGTGGATTGTCGGACAAATCCAGCTCCTTCAGGTGAGGCATGTCATTAAGAAGTTCAGCCGGTATAAAGCTGATGTTGTTTACTGTTAGATTACACGTGATGAGTGTAGCATTCAACAGTGGCATCCAAGTCACGCTGCTGATTAGGTTGTTATGCAGATATAGCTTTTGTAGTGATTGCAAATTGATTACGTAGGCGTAAGTCAGATGTGTAATACCCACGTAAGAGGCTGTGAGTTGAATCAAAGTTTGTGATGCATTGGACAAGGGCGGTGCTTCTTGTAAAGTGACCTTGCCCAGATTCAAATTCTTGAGCTGCCTGAAGTCAGCAAACGTTGAATTAGTGATATTTGACACTGGATTGTGGTATACATCGAGAACCTTCAAAGATCCCGCTAAACATTCGATTCCATCAATGTTGGTTAATAGGTTGTATCTCATATATAAATGTGTAAGCTGATGAAGCTGTAGGAGAATATCCGGCTCCAAGAATAAGATGCTGTTATAGTTCAAGTTGAGTTTGGTGAGAGTAGATTTTGTCAGCGTAACATCAGGAAAATAAGTGAAGTCGCAGTCATACAGGAAAAGGCCGCTTATTGAAGTATTCCACCAAATATTGCTCATATTGCTCTGTAAGGGATTTCTTGCTAAGTTCACCCATGTCAATTCTGGAAAACTGTTGAAACCAAAGTGGATGCTACTGATATTGTTCCGTAATAAGTTAACGTACTTAAGACTGCTGTTAATGGCGGACAGTCCCTCGATGTCTGTTAGAATATTATCAGTTATCACCAGTGTATTGATAAACTGTAGCGGTGAAAGATCATCGAAGGCGAGTTGGTGGATCTGGTTGCCGCTTAAATAAAGCTCACCTAATGTAGCTGCGACGCATTTCAAATCCGGTAGGGTAGCTAAGAGATTCCAGGATAAATCCAAACTAATGATTACTGTTCCATTAAATGCCAGCTTGTCAACTGTCTCAATTTTGTTATTGTCCATGTACAATTTCTGGAGGTTGGTAAAATTCCCGAATGTGAAGCTTGATATATTTGGCCCCAGGTGGTTGTTGCCGACGCGAAGTTCTGTGAGAGTGGCGGGCAGGTCACCGGGGAGAGAGGAGAGCTGTTGATGGGAGCAGTTGTATGACTGAGTAGCAACGAGTGGACATCTCGTGTTCTCACCAGAAACCACCCTCAATGTCAGTATTAGTATCAAGGTTAGAAGAACTTGACTACCGAAGGAATCCATGTCTTGTGCTGCCTCACGCCTCCGTGATTATATCACAGTGACCCAATTCAGTTAGCCGCTAACTGATCAAAGGATCATCTACGCGCAGACGTAAGTGTGATGCGATGCCTTACACCGCGTGCTTCTTCGCCCTACCCAGCCAATCAATGCCTTCACGGCCGACTCCTCCTCCTCCCTGCAAACACCTCAGTCGGGTTTGAATGTCAGAGTTAGGTTGCAGTAATAAGAATCATGGTTGTTGCAATCTGTTTATAAATAACTCGCTAAATAAGTCGCTGTCCCTGTTAAGAAACCTCGCTGCAGTAACATTCCTCGCTTTCTGCTGGACATATACTTATGATCACAGGATCAGCAGGAATCCATGTATGAGGCAATGTTACGACTTTGTAAGGGGCTGAGAACCAGCCAGACTGGCACTAGTTCACATGTAGTGGGGTTCATCATCTACCATTTAGATTTTAGAGTTATTAATAACTCGCTTTCCCTTGTACATTTACATGCATCAAACATAATTATTTTGCGTTTTACAAATCAAACAACAATAAACAATGTCAATACTGAAAACGAGCTGATGTGAGCGCACCGAGCTGGTCTTGCGCAGCGTGAATCTCTAGTGGATTGGCCGGCCATCTTCCAGATAGCCATGGTCAGTTTTCTCATTCATTTACCCAGTTGAATGTGGGTTGCAGACAGAAATGATGAAATCTCGGTTAGCTGGGATGTTGCAGTGATGACTGGTCCATGCCAGGGTAAGGATATTGTATAGAAACGATATATGCGATTCCTATAAAAGTATATAATTATCATCATTATTATTATTTTTTATTAATATTAGTTGTATAAAACGCACAGAAGAAATAGAACTAGAGTTTGATGAGCGGAACTCAAATCAAAAAAAGAATTTCCGATTTTCCTGCATAATTGAATGTAAAATCACTGAGCTGTATCCGGCCACCCTCAGATAATAACCCTTTGCAGTTGAAAATCTAAATATTCATGCACCTTTTCTCTATCACTACTTCCATAAATCACGCGAGTGAATAGATACCACAAATGGTCGACCAAAGTAATGGGCTATGCACAAAGGATTTTCCAATCTCGACATTAAACACGTCATGATTCCATTGATTACCAGACGCATTGTCCTGTTATGCCTGATGATTTACGACCAATAACTTAACGGCAAATATAATGATACTGCTACCCTATTTTTTTAGGAAAAAATTCTTGAATTCTGAGTGAAGCACCGCAAGTTTGGGTGTGCATCAGTCCAGACCTGCACATTGGGTTAAATTTTAGAATTAACATGAGATCAACATTTCCCCACACTCTGTGCTAACCGGGTTAATCAATCACATAAAAACATCTGGGATGGGGATGCTAAGTTATCTATTGCGAGTCGTTCTGAGAGAGCAATATAACTAAGTATCTACTTCTCGGAAAAGTGCAGGTTAGATGCGGGACAGACGGATGTTAAGCTTTAATTTCTCGATTTTCTTATTTTGATGCTCCTCCGTTTTAGTAATGGTACTCACTGCTTGTAAGTGCTGGAGTGGGGACAAGCCAGAGAAAATAAGTAGAAGTAGAATTGCTTATTGGGTTTATCAAGTTTTCAACAATGAAGCTCCCTGGAATCTTGGTCTGAATCTCGTCTCTCTGCTAGAGAGCGTTCCCTGACTGACCCATGTGTGGCCCTTATAAAGGGTCCCCGGTCAGCTGGTTTGCTTTTCCGTGACCCTTGACCGGTCCACACGATAGGCCAGGATAAAACAATCCCCGACCGGAGTCCACACAGATACCAAGGGTCCAACCCAGGCTATAAAAAAAACAGAGAGAGGGAAAGAAAGAGAGAGAGTGAGAGAGAGAGAGAGAGAGAGAGAGAGAGAGAAAGAAAGAAAGAAAGAAAGAAAGAAAGAAAGAAAGAAAGAAAGAAAGAAAGAAAGAAAGAAAGAAAGAAAGAAAGAAAGAAAGAAAGAAAGAAAAACGGGATACCCATGGAGAATTATTACAGCCGTAAACCTTAAGTAAATTTATATGAAAAAACATAATAGATAAAGTCGTCTTGAACATGCAAATAATTAGTCTGATGATTCGAGCACTAACAACGTCAGTTTTGGTAAAGCCCACATAATCAAATACCGACCCCATTAATTATTCAAAGAATGATTTAAAACGTCAACGTCTGACTATCCAATTGGAATATACTTCAAAGGCATAACAGACACTTATAGCCTAATTTGTACAAAGCTGGCTTTGAAAATGTTACGAATATTGTGTCAGATTCATTAAAACGTGGAAACAGAAAGGATGGTGCTCATTGCAATGTTTTTTAGTGTAGATTGTTATCTTTAATTGGCAATGCTGCCACTATGAACTGAGGAGCCCGAATCACGTTCGCTGTCTGTATTGGCGCAAGGGTTATCATGTAAAACATTGATGTGAACATTTCAAGTGGTTTCAGCACGCTGGTGAATATTGCTCTGTTTTTTCATCGGCAATCATTTTCAATGAGGTCTGAAAGCAGGACATTTTGGCAAATGTCAACGCGAGAGGGTGCGTGAGAAAATGTTATTTCCAAAGTCCTTCACAGATTAAAATAATCGGTCCTTCATGCAGCATAAAAGAAAGGTGCAGGGCTCTTGAGATCCATTCACATGGTCTATTAGAATTGATTGTGATCGTCTTACCAACCTACGCATGGGAATAGGTGGAATATGGCCAACTCTTACTAACAAGATAGAACCCCCACATCCTGTTATACACTCCTGCCCAGGTAGGATGTACTCACAGTTGTACCATTTGCTCTGTGTGATATTGTTGATAGAAGCTTCTGTGTCTCGAACCTAGCACTAGACTACGAATGAGGCAATGATAATTTATTAATTGATGCACTGCGATCGCAAAGACACATATTAATCATAATATAAGCTATGACAATGTACATCTTGAATGATGCGCTGCTATTGGGGAAGACTGTAATAAATCATTGATAAAAACTATGACGATGTTAATCTATCTATGGTGTACAGCTCTTAAGAATAAATGTTATGATAAAATTAATAAAACTATATGGCGTTGTTTGTAATGAATAATATAATTCATCATTATCTAAAAATTAGTTTACTATCTACCGAATGATGAGGCGTAACAAATTCGATCAGCCTACCAAAAGTACTAGAATATTCAGCTGCACTGATAAATCATTCACCAATTCAATTAATTGTTGTATTATAACCATGTCACATTATCCATTTGATTAATGTGCTCTCAAAGAAATATCTCATTTCAAAGCGCTGTATGATCAACTACCTATTTCATAACCTCAAAGTGATTGTTTGATGTCACGGCATGAATTATTGATTACTTTTCCACTTCAAAGACAGGTGATGAAAAACCGTATCAATCAGGATCAAAAAATCTTTACCCACGGTGGAATTATCTATATATAAATATATTTAAGATTCATTACTGCATAATGTTGAAGATTATCATATTCACCAATAATTGTTTCCGGTAAGTTTGCTCTATTATTTAACTACTTTTTCTCTCTAAGCGTTGAACAGGATTGCCTAATGTTGCAATTTATACCTTAGGACGAAATGAATATGAAACTGGCCAAGGTAAGTACTGCTAAGAAGTGTTGGACAAAAGCAACTGCACAAAAATGAAATTGTCCGCTTTGGATTTGATAAATGCCAAGTGGGTCTATCTTTAGCTACTAGTAAACGGTTTTGTGAATCGTTGGCTGCAATCATGGTGTACGCAAGTAAAGAGAGGATCGTTGCAAGTGATATCCGTGACTGCGTCCAACGGTCATCCGTTGCATTTGACGGACATGTCTCTTGAAATACAAAAATAGGATTTTTTATACTTTCAGTGGGTGCATATGAGGGATATAACGTTATTTACTGCTGCCGCGACGGGTCAGACCCCAAGTAAGTCTAATAGATACCCCCCCCCCTCACCACATCATTCTTATAATGTTGTTTATTCATCTACGTTGATACTAAATATCGCTATAATGTCACCCTTTGAGCAACAGCTGTGTAAATCACGCTGGCGGGTGACATAAACCATCCATTTACGAAGGAAACGACTCGCTAACACTACACCAATATTCAGTTGAATCCGATTGGACAAAAAAAAGAATTGAGCGGTGTCCCATCAATCATGTCCTTGAGGCGATACCACTAAACATTAAATAGGCGAAACGACTTCTGACAAGGATCAAGGTTTCATCACTATGCAGTCTATTATACCAAGCACACAGTGCAGAACAGCAGCAGGTTATTGGGATGACTGGCCTCTCCAAAAAGCAGTTTTTATCAAAGTATGTCAATCACTCGTAAAGCTACATCGAGAATCTGCAATTAAGGAATGTTCACTTCAAATTGACATACTGGAAAGTGTTTACAGGCTTGCTACAAGAATCGTCCCTAATTTGTCGGATTGAACCGATGAACAGACAAAATATTTGTTTTTATCTTATACAATTATTCAAAATATACAAAGAATTTGTTTTTTTTCAGCTTCGCATCACAGAAAAATCAAAGGCATTTTTGCACTTTTATCAAACCTAGAGCAAGGCTTGAACTAAAGACAATTAGTGTCTCTCATCGAGTTGTACACCCGTGGAACGCAGTGTTGGTTCTCTTCTTACCGCTTACGTAGTGGCCTGAGCAGTTTACTCAGATATATCACGACATCGTAATGAACAAGGTATATGAATTTGCTACCATACTAGCACCACATTATAATCGGTCTTATGCAACACAAAGTCGCGTCCCCCCGTTTCGGATCATGGTGGGGGGGGGGGTCAGATCCCGAAACGCTCCTTTCATTTATTCTCAACATCCAATGCCCCCTCACGAGAATGCCCCTCTACCTATACACTATACTATACAACATCTATGTTTATGGCACATCACTAGCTTGAGACACTGTGTCTGATCGCTATGTACCAGGGTAACCAACCGCGAATAGATTGGATACATGAAGAAATGTTACTTGTATTCGATGTTGTAGAGCTTATGTTCAGTTATTCATGTTCTCATGGCTTATGATGAATGTTGATGACATGAATCATACATTTCAAAGAAATCCACCATAATAGATGTGAATTCGCACACCGCGCACACATACAACGCAAACAATAGGATGAAAAAACCATAATACTTTTTGGTGACGCGTTGCCAAGCTTCGACGCAGCTTGGTTTTTTTCTAGCCGGTATGAATTACAACAAAATCGACCCAGCATTGGAATCAATACAAAAGACAGGCATACTGGTTGAGATTGAATTAAAGGGACAATGGTTCCCCTCTGGCTACTATTGTGGTATACAGAAGTGTATTTTCTATACATCAAATGCGTGAGACAATAAGTGCATTGCTAGTGGGCTATTAACATCGTCATTAACATCGCAAGATGGTTTCAGGCAAGCCATCTCGTTAGTGAGTTTGTGGGGAGATATTGTATAGGTGGCGTTGAGTTATATTGGTCCTGATTACATCACAGGTTAATGCTAATTAATAATGGAAAAGTAAAAAGTCAGATCATTACTCCAAGTACTTTTCTATGACAACATGCAACAACCCGCCACTTTCTATTGTTTATGAAGCACTCCTAATCTAGTATTCTTTATCACTTATTAAACACGAGAAAAGATCAAATGAAAATGGGATACATAATTTATGTCTAGATTAACGGCAGTAGGTATATTGAACTGAAATATATATCATCTGGTAATCAACATAAATTGTCATCGGATGATACCCTCGTTCTGATGATACTAATACCAATAACACACAACGTGTATTCCTTTGCATAGGAGACGTGCTGAGAAGCACAGGCATAAGAATGATAATGTAATTCAGTTGTCGTTTGTGATGTCCTATGGCGGCACGTAATCCATTTTACATTAAGTAAAATGGTTGATTGTTCTTTATTATGGGAGACATTTGGAGGCGCAACAGTTCTTTAAAGACACGAATATTTTGCCTGTTGAACATGTGGACAACAGACATGCTTTGCAGTATTGATGTAAGCTCTTGTTTCGATAAGCCCTGTATTTCCTTCGCAACTTTAGAGGGATATTGAATTATAATGGAAACTTTGGTACGTCTGGCTGCCACATTCACCCTGACGAGAAGCTCCCACTATGAATTCACATTACATTGAAAAGGATTGCTGCTGATAATCCACTAGTGCCTGTTTTCAATTTCTGCCCTATGCATCAATACGAAACATGAGCGTATTCCGGCTCCAGCGTTTTGGTTCATTTCACACAGACCACGCCATGACTACCAGCCGCAACACTGCATTGCACAAAACGAACACCAGATGTCACATTCAAGCGTATAGATGTGCGCCATTGAAGTCATATTACGACCCAGTGCTAAAACCATTCCATAGTAACAGCTCAACAGGCTCTAACACTCTATTATATGCAATGTTTCAGACATCAAAAATACAAACTATGTTATCAACACGCTGAACACTAGCCCCGGTCGGACGTGCACGGTCAGCTGAACACATTTTTCACAGCAAGCATACTTGTATCCAACATGACGCGAATGGAACAGCCTACAATACAGGTTTAATTTTAAAAACAACCCAGTTGGCCAATGAGCAGCGTAAATAGAGTGTACAAAAATCATAACTTTCATAATGATTATTATTTCGAATTGTGATAATGGGCTCCTTCTGGTGAAATTGTGTGGAGTTGTAGAGTCGGAATAAAAGGTAAATCAATTCATTTAACATATCCATGCATTCTCATAAATCCAAATAATAAGCTAATGTACGGGACACGAAGTAAATAGTTGGTGTTTTGCACATGTCGATATTCTTGCAATGAAGACCAGAACCACACAAAACATACAAAGGCATCTATTGATTTCACAGTGATTTGAAGTGATAGCAAATTGAATTAAGCATAGAGACTTCCATAACGAAAACTAAAATATGTGTCATGTGCAAGAATCTTGCTGGAACGTACACTTTTGACGGGATTCTATGAAAATGCCCTATAATAAATATTCCCAATGGGCAATAAAATAGCGCGCTTTCGAGCTCCGATTCCATGTGCATAATGAAATGTCCGGGATCCAAGTTAATAGTGTCATTCGGCAATATGCCAGTCCATTGCCGGGACGTAAATAATGTGACCAAGCTGTGATTCCGCATTATTTATCCAGCTCACGAACGGGGGACGATACGCCATATATTTGATGGCCTCAAATATCGAACTGAAGCACTAGGGTGTATAATTGACGCTACAATATTCGGAATAGCTGCCTCAGACGTAGTTAAACGCAAACATGGGGTACCGAATTTCTCCATCACAGAGGGTCGTAAACAATTGATTGTAGCGGCGCTACAATACACCGAAAAACTTTTTTCCTGTATATCTCTGTAGCACGTGGTAGGGACTATTCATAGATATTAAACGCCGTGGAAATGGCGGAGAGCATGTGTCAGCTGAGTGTTAACTAACAAACGCAACCATCAAGTTGTCCCCACCACTATGCGCGTGAATTAAATGTTGAAGAAAAAGGAACATCTATTACGACCAATTCTGTTTACCGTAAGATATAAGGCTAAGATGGTTATATCGACTGCTAATCTGTTTAAGGAAGTATTTGCCTGCTGCGTCAGTAGTCACCTCATAGAGTAATAATGAAATCGGAGAAGCCGTACAAAGTTAGTAAAGATCTTTTAGAGACCTCTTGATAATATTGGATCGAAGTCTAAAGTCTAAGTTGTGGTCATAGTATCTGATTAATGGATTATTTTGTGGTCTAAATAAAATTCACCAAACAATGCATGATTTGAACTGAGGTTAATTGTAACAGTATCAAAGAGTCAGTGTTACTGTCATTCACGCCGGGTTCGTAGCTAGTGCGGTGGGCGGATAACTTGAGGCAAGGAAGATGAATGCGGTAGGTTATAGGTAGGGAAGGGGACGGGGTAGGGCAAGTGTTGCGCATGTGGTGGAGACCGCAAATGCTCGGTTACCGATGCCAAGTCGCTTGATAAATTTAGAACAAGCGTCTCGGCGCAGGGAAGCTTGGCATTGAGAAGCGAGCGACGGTGATGATTATGATTATTTCGACAAGTTGAATATTATTCGCACCGAACACATATACATAATATACTGTAAATAGTGTATAACGATAATTTAACTTTTTCGATGACGATGTGACATACTCAATTGTGTTAAAAAGCTGATTATCAAATTATCGTGGATTAGTTTAGGTCTACTGAAATATCCCAAGGACCCCTAACTTTGGGCTGGGACCCTTAGGATTTTAACCCCAGGGATCCCCTTACCCTTGAGAAAATTGAGAGCCCAGCATAACATGATGATGCCATGCACCAAGAACACTCAAATAACTGCAGTCCGCTACACGCTATAGAGCATTTACTATAACTGGGTAGTGAATGGTTGCTAGTCAATCAATCTCAGATAATCATTACAAATTCTTATTGCAAGTAAATTATACCCTGACTGAAGTATCGATGACCAATGATGGGCCTGAGTATAAATGCAATTAGTACAGACTGATTTTTCTCTGTGTTCAAGTTGTTTTATGGGGTTTATCACCAAAAGATCTGCAGGGTTTTTTTCGTTGTGTAAAATTGTAGGAACTGGTGCTTTAAATAGCATGGATTTAAGTGATAAGCAAATGAGGCGTCAAGCAAGAAGTTGCACGGAAGAGTACCAAGCAACAAAAGCCTTTATCCAATATGGTAATGCCACCTCATTATCGGCTGTTCACTGTGGTGTAAAATGTGGTCTATGGAATTATATCAGTCAAGTGTGTCCCACCTCGATCATAGTTAGCCCTGTGTCGTTAGACTTATCCTACTATCGTTACACCTAGTAGTAGTTGCTGTGGTTGTTTTTGGAGAAGTAGTTTTAGAAGTTGTAGTTGTAGAAGAAGCATGATTAAGGAACGAATGACAGTAATAGCAGAAGCTTCGGGAACCGGTTTTGGCAACATGCGAACAAACATTTGTTGTATTTCAAAATGGTATTGTTGTTGTTCCTCAATGCGTATTTTTTTAAAAAGTTAAGTACCACATTCCTTCGCTATGACAAAGCATTGCACCGTGTTTATATTCGGCTAGATACAATAATATATAACCCATCACAGCAGTAGTATAGAGACTGGGGGTACGAGCGCAGTTTCAAAATGGACGCACATAAGCCAGTGAACGGCTCGCACCTCCCCCCATATCATACTACAGTGTCAACCAGCCCTTCCAGCCCCATATGGTCCAGGGCCACACCAGTAGTTAGTCACCATAGAGGTCATCGAGTGAGAAATATCTGCGACTGTCGCTGTAAATTCCATTTTTCACGCAGTCAAGGTCCTGTATAAACTGGGCGTCGTTCTTCTCGATAAAGTCGGTATCGGGACGAGCGGTTATCAATCTCATCATAAAGAGCTTCCAACAGTAGAAAGCCCCCGTCGGCCTCTCCGTGGTCCCACTCGGTCTTCCCAGCCAAGGACCGTGATGCTCCTGTTCAGGCAACTATTAAACCCTCAATTCACGCCATATTCGCCGTCTTCAAGTCCCTCAATAGACGCCACCCCCAAGCCACCGTCTCCTTATACTTCTTCCGATCCTTGTAATACACCTGGTTATATACCTCACCCCTCCCCAGGTCCTCAAAAGAGCACAACCTGAAAACGCAGTCGACAAACACCCCGATGGTCGCCACCGGACTATGGTGCAACCCCAACAGCACCCGTTGCGCCACCCTGAATATAGATTTTATTTCCGTAGACCTTGGTGTCGTACACCTTCTCCAATACCGCAATTGCAACCACCTCAAAAAATTGTACCCCAGAGGCAGGGTGCGCTAAAGCAAACACCCTCGTTGCTAGTTTTTTCAGTCAGCTTCTTACCATAACTGCTGAAGTAGTTTTGCCCTATGAAAGCGGAGTAGTCACTTCTTCCAATGCAGCCCTTCCTCGTGGTCTCCAACTGGTCTGTATTTTGTTTGACTCCGGTATAATCGTTGCAGAAAGATTTTATCACCGCCTCCATTATACCAAGCAAACCCCACCCTTTAAATGGACAGTCAGCCAATTTTACTTTCCGTGGGGGTGGTCGACCTAGGCACCTCGGGGGGTGGAGATGCCGTAGCCAACATCTTAGCCTTAATGTCGCTTTTCATTTGAGTAAATTTTTCGATCTCGGCCGAAACGAGCTTAAACTCATCGTCTGAGATAAAGTCGTCTTCAAACGCCGCCGAAATAATATCTGTAACCGTGTTTAGATCGCTCTGTGCCAGAATTTGAATCTGGCCGACAGCCACCTGCTGTTGACCTTTCCTGATATTGCAACCAGCTCGCACACAGCCCCAGCAGCCCCCAACACCGTAGCAACTGGGGCAGCAACCACCGTAGACATCAGACCCGAACCACTTGCGCCAAGACATACACCCACAGCAACTAAAGCAGTGTCTACAGCGTCCACTGAGTTTACTGCACACCTATATTTTTTGTACATAGCACCATATTTTTCAATTTCTTTCTCAAGGTATTGCTTCTTAAGACTGATCTCATTTAGCCGATAGGAGTGCCCCAGACCAGATAGATGAGGCTCCGGATTTAATGGTGCAGTCGTTGGTTGTTGTTTCATACTGTCTTTGTATACATAAGTCTATATATCAAGTTCAATTAGGAGTGAAGCTACAGACCAAGTCGCCCCTCTGTTTTGTGTGGTTGTATAAAAGTTAATAACGTTGCCTTGTTCTAGCTGTAAAGGATGGTCTAAAGTTATTACAACAGCCCGTTGGTCAGCAGGCTTACTTATTCCTACCACTTCTATTAATAACAGGAACGACTGCTATAGGACCTCTATCAGCACCAACACCCAAAGACAACCCCATACGAATGATCCTACCATTGGATAACATGGTATATCCACAGCTTGTGAGTCTCGACCCCTAGCCCCATGGCCAAACGACCACTCATATCCTCTGCAAAGAGCACCACTTGCTTCTGCCCATATAGTAATGAGGGGTTTTGTTTGGGAGTTTATGTGTTCTCTCAGGTCCCTGCGATGCTGTATGTGTCTCTCATCAACATTCGTTTTATTAGCAGCATCTTTAGGCGATATTGGGTCTCCCAACTGAATGATTTTATTATCTCCCATTTCAAGGTCTCCAGCCATAGAACCGCCACTTTTATCCATTTTTGTGAGTCACCAATAGATACATAGGTCTTTGTGGCATATTCCGAAAGGTCGGCGCCCTGAACAGTGCTTGCCGGTTTTTGCCTAGGTCCATAAATACTCGTTTTTATTGACATCTTGTAAATTCAAGAACAACACTAACAGGTAAGTCGTGGTTATCCAATAGCCTTCCTTTATCATCACGTAACTGAACCTTCAATTCATACACAGTTCCGCTAGTAACACGCTTACAGACAGGATTAGCTATGTAAGTGGTTATAATATCACCAAAAGAGTCACCCTCTAAGCCAACAACTTCAAGACTCGTAGTGGGTGCACCATCTAGCATGTTGTGCGTGGTGCTGACTTGATCGAGGTGAACATAAATTGTGTTAAAGATGCTAAAGTTGATGGGCCAGTCACCAGTGTAAGTACCTGAATAAATCCACCGCCTTCCGAGACCGTCATCAAGACCCAACATTGTTAACACTCCATCTGATATATTCACAGTCCCATCAGGAATTTCGAGGGTAATAACCCCATTTACAACATCAACTTCCAAACCAAGACCTAATGCTGTAATTTGCTGCTGAAGAAAACTGAAACTCCATAGGCCGGCTTTTAATTGGATTCTTCCTCCTTTTCCAGCAGTTTCAGACCGCCATGCAATGTTCTCGTCTGTTTCGAGATTGTACCAGCCCACAGTATACGTGATTGACCTAAGGCCAGCACATAGATCGCCCGCAATGTTGTCAATAGGATGTTGCAGGGACACAGCGTCGCCGCTTTGAACATTAGACAGAGTGTGATACATAGCACTATGAATAAACAAGCCTTTAGTTTCAATACAAGTAAAACGTACAAAACACCTTTGACAAGAGAATCTACCACCAGCTCTGCCACGAGTTTGGGGTTGACGAAAACAGCGACTGGAGGATAAAGGGCGGTAACCAGGGCCTAGGGCGGGTATACTTCACTGACCCTGAAACACACAAGGTGCGGGTGATCAATCATTACGGAAACACCCACCTGTACGAATCCGTTAAGCAAACCTTTGAGAAATCAACCAATGGCTTTGTTTTCCAGGGCGGAAAGCTACATATTGATTTTATAAAGCAAGACCAGGATGGAGCAAACACCGTCTGGAGTACTTACATCCTGGAAAAATTAGCGGGGTTCACTGCCCCAGGTATCACACGGATCAACGACAGCATTAGGACCTATGTCTGGGCCATTCTTAGTGCTCAGGCGCAGACCCGCTCAGAGATACTAGGTGTTGGAACGTCCTTTGATGCCCAAAAGCAATTTCAGGACAATGTTGAGGATGCCATCAACTCCCCAGTAGACATTCCTTCATCCATCCGACGGTATCAGAACGTCCTCCAGAATGTCTCCTCAAAGGTTGATTATGTGTTTGGAACGGGCCTGTACATGGCTCCGACTGATATGAGCCTCGCCATTGGAAACGTTGCTGGGTACAACAATCTGATTACCATCGCGACTGAGGTGCAGCAGATCGGCAGCAATACTAATGTCAACTCTGATCTGGTGGTTCCAAATAGACAAAGCTTTGACCCTCCGCCAGATACAGATATGGAATTCCCCTCTCCAGGGCCGGCCCCTGTGGCCGAGACCAGTCTGCGTGGGGCGCACGAGGATGAGAAAACGGCTCTTGTTGTAGGTGGAATCGTTATAGGCTGTGCTTTGGTTTGCTACGTAGTAGTCCTTTACACCGGGCTTATGAGCTGGCGTTGGTGTTGGTGCAGGGGCTGCACTAGTGCTCCCTCCACCCGTCAAAGCAACTACCAGGATCGGGATTGCCAATCCCATCGCAGTGAGGATAGAGGCGATTGTTATGCTCTGCTCCCGGAACAAGGTGCGTACACGCTCAGCTAGCGTTGTGTCCTCATTAAGAAGTCTGTTGATCGTTTCCCTGATGCCGTTAATTTGAGTTCGCAGACGTTCACGGTTTACAGAGGCAGCCTCAACATGGGCACTCTACAGGTCCTGCAGCTCTGCAAGCTCATTTGCTTGGAATCTCCATGCTCGACTATCACCCCTCCCTTCCTCCTCCAGGCTTGCCATTTTAGCTTTCCGCCGGTCTATATCCCTTTCTATCTCAGTTATCTTAGCTAGGTTGTTGACCAGCTCACCCCTCTGGGTCTGCATAGCCTTGTCAAGCCCCATAAGCTCCCTGAGTGGTAGTTCGTTGTCTGTTTGTGTACCTAGGTCTTGGATGGTATTATGGACGTCCTCTATAAAGCTTGTTTCTTCCGCGCCACCTTGCTCTGTCACGGCTTCAGGGCCGCTCATTTCTAACTTCTCTGGAAGTGCAGCTTCCGCCTTAGCAGCAGCTTGGTCAACACCTTGTAGGGCTTTTGCTGCCTTTGTGGATAGTTCAGGGGTCACTCCAAGAGCCCGAGCAAGCTGTGTACCACCGTAATCTAGGATACTCCTAGGAGAGAGGAATTTGTTGGAATTGCTCTTCCATGTCAGAAACTTCCACTCTCGCCCCACCTAACCCAAAGATCACCTTGTTTAGACGATCTAAACTCCTCACGGGCCTGCAGCCCATGCTCAGACACTGCCTTCTTCCACCTCGTAACTAAGACTTGTGTTTCTTCTTTAGATCCCACCTGATCTTCTGTTAACCCTGCAGGCATTTCAGTAATAGTCCATGGTGGAGTAGTCGTACTCGATGTATCTAAAGCTTCGTCATTGAGGTAAATCACATCCTCTATTTCAGGGACAGGCAAATCCTCATTCCTCTCCTCTCCCATTGCCCCTTCCTCCTCTGGGTCGTCAAATGCTGGGTTATCAAACTCCATGTCTGTGTGTTAAAGATATAATTGTAATTAAGCATTCAACATGACGAGTACTTACGGACGCAAACTAAACCCACACCACCGGATACGCGAACCGCTCGGGGTAAAGGGCGTGCGACAGTCTGTAGTGGTTACAAACAATCCAAGCACTATTGACCAGAACCAACAATGGCTGGTTCGTTTCCCCAATTTAGGCGCAGACGACGCCATTTTCCCAGGGACAGCATGGCTGGCCTTTACAATCACGCTCACTTCGTCTGATCTTAACGCAGCGTTGTGCAAAATCTGGGCCGCGCCATGGTCAAGAAAATGACAATCAAGATTTATGGCAATGAGGTCATGTCTATTGATGACAGCGATGTGTACCACTGTTACCACGACTTGTGGCGGACTGCACAGGAGAGACAGGGCCTCCAGTACCAGGGCATTGACACATCAGACGACAGAAACACAACTAAGATATGAATGGGGACAGAAGACAAGGATGAGACCGAGAAAGAGAACCTGGCCATAGCCGATGTGTATGGTAACAGGTTCTACGTTCTGCTTGACTTTGAACTCCTCGAGAGCCACATGCCATTCTACCAGAGCGCGCTTAATGACAGACTGGAGAACGAGCTCACGTTCAACGACTACAACCACGTAATTCACGCAACAGGCAACACCGCTGCCAGCTACAAAATTTATGTCATCTTGCTGGAGTATGGCATGGTTACCCAAACAGAGTTGGCCCGCATGATACGCACCCAGTACACAGGTCGGCTTTCGATTCTGTATGACCGTGTTCTTCGTCACAGAAAGCTTATATACAACAAAAGAGATACACTGTGGAACATCAATCTGAACGTGCCTGCTCGCAGTATGAAGGGCATCCTACTGCACTTTGAAGACCCAGCCAATACCTCATACGCCAGGAAGACAGAGTCGTTCTACAACCCAAAGATTACAAAAGTTGAGGTGACCATTGAGGGCATCCCCAACCAACTCTATGCTCAAGGCATGCGTGGCTACCAGCAGTGGGATGAGGTGAAGAAGGCCTTTGCAGCAACGAGTAAACGAGACCCCAATGTAGCAATAGCTGCAAAAGACTTGGCATTGTCGGGCGTGTCCCTAGTAGAGTACCTAACCAGTAAGTATGCTCTGTGGCTCGACTTAAGGACGAGTGATGACGACCAGCTGCACGGTAGTGGCAGGTCCGTGGATAATGCGTCACAGGTGGCCGGAGCATTGAACGTTTATATATATATTGAAATGGATGCACAGCTTAACATAAAAGATGGCAGGTTCGTCAGCGCAGTCTACTAACAAGGTTTTGATGAAACCGAAAACTGAGTTTACATTTCCAGATGGTCCCGGTTCGGCAATTGTTTGTGGGCAGAAAGGATGTGGGAAAACCGCATTCATCCTCGACCTACTTGAAAGGCCCTTCTTTGGTGCCTTCGAGCATATTGTAATCCTCTGCCCTACAATACGTTACAACGAGGCCCATCAGACGCGGTCATGGGTGTGGGGTGATTCAGAAGTGTACGTCGTTGATCCAAGGGAGCGGCTCCATGACCACCTGAGGGCTTTCTACCATTTTTTTAAGGGCGAGCCTACCCTCTACATTATTGATGACTGTTCGGCAACAAAGGCCCTAACCAAGAAGAAAGACATGTTATCTGAACTGGCTTTTAGCAGCCGCAAAATACTAACAAAGACCAAGCACGCAAAACTGCTGCTGAAAACTGATCAACCTACTGCATATGTCGTCGATTGAAGTGATATTGGCCTTGATAGCAGCCGCTGCCTCAGTAATCAATTTAGGTTTCTTCATCTGGGTAGCGTTGCAGTATTTTAAAGCTCGAAGGCGTATACGTATATTCATGGATTCTGATACCATTATTGATAAACTCCTTGAACAGGACACAACTAGCTTAGTGGAGACAAAGTCTGGGGGAGCGGAACCTAGTTGCACCCCTAGCGTAGATATATCTTCTAAGAGAGATAGGCTTCTGAGAGAGCTTCGAGAGGGTAAGGCCGCGCTTACAGATGCTAGAGACGAAGCTGTCAAGCCAATATCAACAATCAAGCCTCCGGAAAGGTGGGCGTGGCCAACATGGGCTGTGCCTTTGGTTGTTGGGGTGTTTGGACTAGCATTGTATTGCTACAGGCACCAGATGGTAGCCTCACACCCTAAACAGGTTGTGGTACAAAAGCCTCTGGACGCTCATTTAAAGGATCCTTTTTATATGGTATAAGATAACAACACCAATTACTGATGGAAAAATGCTCGTCAAAGCTCTGTACCACGGTGCAGTTGTTTCCGGTATTTCAATAGGTTATGCCAGGCTTGCTAAGATGGCTCTGGGTGGTTGGGTGCCACGTCTTGATTTCACACTACGCTACCTGGATATGGTTGTTGCCGATGTATCACTAGCTATGGCCACAAAGGATATGCTTATTAAACAAGGAATCATACCAGTTGATATACTGATGTAATGGCCACACTCGCGCTGCTTGTTTGAGGTGCTCTTGTTAACATCCTTGCATTCTCTGGGAGCAACTTCTCTAAATTAGGAGGCAGCCAAGTGGACGCGGACATAAACGCCATCATATGGCAATCGAGCAGGTTCAATCTGCTCAGGCAGCATGGGCCAAGAAGTGAACTGATTACGAATAAAACCGTCGACCCGCTGGCCTCTGAGCCGCAGCTTTCAGACTTCTACGAGCCCTCAGATGGTCAAAAAGGGCATGAGGTGGTGTTCATTATACTGGGTATGGCTGCGACTGGGCTGGTTGCATACAGACTTGCCAAGTAGGTCATTTGTTAACTTTGTATGGATCGTCGCATGCAGAAGATATACTATAGTCCTAAGGGCTACTGGAAAGGCATAACAGCTATCAAGAAGCTTGAAACAGAAGCGAGGGTTTCTGAGGAAGTTGCCAGGGGGTGGCTAACAAAGCAAGCTATATGGCAAATCTACCTGCCAGTGCCAAAACACATTCCCAGGCCCAAGTCCCTGTCCCTAATGAGGTTCACCAAGCCGATCTCTTATTTCTTCCTCATGACGTTGTGAAGCGCCAGACTTACAAGTATGCCCTAACATTGGTTGATGTGGTCTCGCGCTACAATGCGGCTGAGCCATTGACTACAAATGATGCTAAAGAGGTCGCAGGTGCACTAGAGAGGATATACAAGCGAGGACTGCTGGGGTGGCCTAAACTACTTCAGGTCGACCCCGGACGGGAGTTTATGGGAGTAGTGAATCAGTTGTTAGTAAAACATGGAGTATCAGTCAGACGTGGCCGTGTGAATATCCGTCGAGACCAGGGTATAGTGGAACGCTTTAACCGAACACTGGCTGAGCGACTCTTTGGTCACCAGTATCCCGTAGAGTTAAGGGATACTGGAACATGATCGACGGAGTGGGTTTCTTGGCTGCAGGCTGTAGTCTCTGCGATAAATAATGAGGTGCCCGGTTGACTGGAAAAAAACCTAAAGATGCTATAAAGGCAAAACGAGTTGCACAAAAGCCCTCTGCAGTCGTACCAGGGCACCCGCTGGGGGTCAAAGACCAAAAGCTTCCCTCTGGTGTTGGCGATTGCTAACAGTGAGGTGACCCGGTTGACTGGAAAAAAACCTAAAGATGCTATAAAGGCAAAACGAGTTGCACAAAAGCCCTCTGCAGTCGTACCAGGGCACCCGCTGGAGGTCAAAGACCAAAAGCTTCCCTCTGGTGTTGGCGTTTGCTACCTCTACCAGCCTGGTGAGGCAGAGCAAGACCAGCACCGGCGGGCCCCTGACCCTGTGTGGTCACTCAATGTTTACCGGATAAGACGTTCTGTCACTAAATCTGGTGAGCCTGTACTTTACTATGTGTTGGATGGACAGCTCCGTGGCTTTGTAAAGGAGTAGTTGCTTGTGGTGCCGTCCGATACCCAGTTGCCGCAAGATGGTATTACAAATTAGACTAATAGAGATCTATATATATTACAATGGTAGTATATGACAATAAATGCCCGTGGATATTACTCGGAAAGAAATACCCCTGTAACAGGCCCTGTATGCAAGAGCAATAGTTTTGTGAATTACACAGATATAAGATAAAACATGGTCTCATTAATCGTCTTTGTACGGGATGTCAGAAGGCTATAAAAAATAAAAAGGTAGGATTGTGCATGGATTGTGGGTTCGATGAAGTCAACCACAGTCGTCTTCGTCATGCCCAAAAAATTGCTTCACAACGGCCTATAGCAGCGCCACAAGATTTCTATAAAAATAGAAATCTTGTGGCGCTGCTAACAAGGTCAAAGTCTGCTCGCTGTATTGTCGTTGTCTTTTGTGTATCAACAAATTCCCTTTTAGACTAATGGAGCAGTATAGTAAACATCACTCATAATCAGCGAGCATGTGAAGCCCAAAACGATTATGTTTCAATTCACGGTTTTAAGCCTCCTTATCCACGCTCTAAGGTTGCACTCAAAGCACTCCAAGTGCGTAATGAATATGATCGTATATACAAGGAGATGTTGGCTAGATTCAGGGCTGGGGTGGCTCACACCCCTGTCCCCACCGCTGCTCCACGCAGACCTGTCCCTGCCCCATGCAGACCAGTCCCCACAACCCAGTCCCCAGTCCCCACAGCTCGTCTTGAGTACAAGAAGAGTAAGTGGGCTGATTGAGAAGGACGGCAAGTTTCATTGCACGCAAATCAAAGACCTGAACCGCTTGCTGTATGACCAGACCAAACATAAAGAGTGCAAGTTCTTGTGTGAGCTATGTCTGCATGGATATACCACACAGGGTCTGCTCCTGGCGCATAAGCCTGAGTGCATGGGGATAGGGCAAACTGCTGTGCGAGTGGATATGCCTGAGGAAGGTAAGAACATATTATCCTTCAAGAACTGGCAGAAACAGCTTGCTGCACCCTATGTCATCTATGCTGACTTTGAGGCGCTCACAGTGAAGCTTCCGGGTCGTGCGCTTAATCCTGGTAAGAGCAACATGCAGAGAACGTAGGAACACCAAGGATGCGGCTACGGCTATGTGGTTGTTCGTTGTGACGGTAAGACCGAAACCCCTGTGGTTTACAGAGGAAGCGATGCTGTGGAGAAGTTCTTACAGGCTATGCAGCAGGAGGAGCAAAAGATCAAAACAGTTCTGCCCAAGCCTGTCCCTAAGCAGATGACTCAGGAGGATAGAAGGGCACATAAGGCTGCAACCCACTGTCATGTGTGCAAGAAAAAACTGGGCTGTGACTCTGTCCGCGATCATTGCCATATAACAGGCTTGTACAGAGTGCCAGCCCATAACGTGTGTAACCTCAAACTTCGGCTGAGTCCCAAGACAACACCCATCCCTGTGGTGTTCAATAGCCTGCGGGGCTATGACTCCCATGTCTTGATGCAGGGTATAAGCAAAGTGGAGGGGAACATCAACTGTATCCCCAACAACATGGAGAAATATGTTTCCCTGTCGCTTGGACAGTTGCGCTTCATTGACAGTGCACAGTTCCTCCTGGCCTAATTTGATAAGCTGGTGTCTGCTAACAACCCAGATGCCTTTGCTGTGACAGCGGAATATGAGCCAGACCAGATGAAGCGGCAGTTGCTGTTGCGTAAGGGAGTCTTCCCCTATGAGTTCATGGACAGCTGGCATAAGTTTGATTCCCCTCTGCCGCCAATCCAGGAGTTCTACAGCAAGCTCTCTGAGGAGGGTTTATCGGCTGAAGACTATGCCCATGCACAGAAGGTCTGGAGCGTGTTCGGGTGTAAGAACATGGGTGAATACCATGACCTGTACCTGCGGACAGATGTCCTGCTCCTGGCAGATGTGACCAGGATAAACCAACGAGCTACATCCAGTACCTTGATGCTAACAATTTGTATGGGTGGGCTATGAGTCAGCCTTTGCCAACTGCGGGCATTGAGTGGGTGACTCAAGAATGGAGGATCTACAGATACAGGACCACCCAGATGATGCCGAGACTGGATACATACTTGAGGTTGACTTGGAGTATCCTACTGCACTTCATGACGAGCACAACAACTACCCGCTGGCTCCGGAGCGGCTTCTTGTAGAGAACGACTGGTTGTCGAACTTTCAGAAGAACCTCCTAGGCGAGTTGGGTGGCACCTTGGGCGAGGTTGAAAAGCTGGTGCCCAACCTGCGGAATAAGGAGAAGTATGTGGTGCATTACAGAAACCTCAAGCTGTATCCGTCTTTGGGGATGAGACTTACCAAAATCCATCGTGCACTTGTCCCTGGATGGAGCCTTACATTCGGATGAATACGGATCTGCGTAAGGTGGCCACCAGCGACTTTGAGAAGGACCTTGTATAAGCTTATGAACAACTATGTGTTCGGCAAAACCATGGAGAACCTCCGCAGGCGGGTCAATGTCAAGATTGTGCGCTCTACAGAAGAAGAAAGAATGCGTAAGCTTATCGCAAGTCCTGCCTACGCGCGTCATCAGGTGTTTGATAATGACCTGGCCGCTCTGCCCATGCACAAGACTCACCTGGTACTGAACCGCCCGGTGTATACTCGACCTCTCCAAGCGCCTGATGTACGACTTTTATTACAATACAATGAAGCCCAGATACGGCAAGAACCTTGGCTTGTTGTACACGGATACAGATTCTCTGCTTATAGAGATACGCACGCCTGACGTGTATGCTGACATGAAGGAAGATGCCCATCTCTTTGACACTAGTAACTTTCATCCCTCCCGTAGCCTCTACAGCAGTGTGAACAAGAAGGTTCTGGGGAAGATGAGGGATGAGTGCGCCGGCGTGCCCATCAAGGAGTATGTTGGTCTGCGCCCTAAGATGTACTCGATTTTTTATCTCGAGCCAGGATGAGATCAAAAAAGCAAAAGGTGTGAAGAAGGTGGTGGTGAAGAAGCATCTACGGCACGCTCAGTATGTGGAGTCGCTGTTCGCCAAAAAGCAGTTTCGCCACGGAATGAACATACTCAGGAGTGACTGCCACAAAATATATGGGCTCCACGTTAACAAGGTGTCTCTCTCCCCCTTTGACTCAAAGCGGTGGATACCTCCGGGTGGCGTAGACACTCTGGCCTATGGGCACGCGTCGATCTGTTGAACAGATGAGGGCTGAGGTATAGAATCAGCACCGGTGGACATATGGTGGTGGCAGGGCTGCGGGCAGATGTTGAACATATATGGGAGGAGAAGGTGGACCTTTAGATTGAGGTGAGGGATTTGGAATCAAAGTATGAGGGCCTTTTGGAGCGCGTGAGTCGTTAAGAAGAGCTTATTCCTCAGGGTCCTGGTGTAGATTGTTGACATTGCTGTCACCCTCTTAAGTGACCCTGGTGTATGTGGGGGGCAGGAAGGGCTGGTTGACAACATACCATATGGAGGGCCCAGCAAACAATTTACGTACTACATACGTTGTTATTACGCAGTTGTTTGGTAGTGATTACGTAGTGTTTCTACGTTATGATTACGTAGCGTAGTGAAATTACCATTCCACAACCTATTTGGGATATTTTGGCACCTAAATGCTACCTTCTCACTAAGCTATCATTGAAACGTTTTAACTACATAGTTATAATAAGTAGTGAAATTACCATTCCGCAACCTATTTGGGCACCTGTATGCTACCTTCTCACCACATTATCATTGACAGCAAAAATGCCATTCAAAACAAAATAGGATGAGCAAAATGTTTTTATTGTACATAAAGTTGGTTATCAACAGATTGGTAAATTTGGCTGTCTCTCCTAAGAATCTGAAGTGTCAATGGCTGGAAGAGAGGGACGGGCTTTCTTATTCTTGGATACAGAAGCGTGTGTCTGTCAACACATAGGATAGAAGATTATGTAATAAGTGGATATATTGTACAGATTAATAAAACAGCATGATTCTGTAATTCATATCACATTAATGCTTAAAATGAGAAAAAACCCACAGGATTCATTTATGGGAGGAACCCTATTCACTCTCTACCAAAAACATACGTAAAACAAATACTATACTTGGTGTCCAATATGCAACTGGCACTCTAATATAAAGCATCCCTTATAAAATTAATACTCTGTGATATCTGATAGTGTTCAACTTAATACATGGTACACTACAAGCTGCCCAAGCTCAAATCACTTGCTAGCTCTTACCCCACCCACACACACTTCCTAATTACTTGCTCAATCCAATAGGACCCCGTTACTAATTGCATGGAATAATTTGCATCAGTATTATTACCTGGAAGATATAATAATGAATGATTTCAATATACATGACTGAACGATATTATAGTTTCAATATACTTCACCAGATATAAATTGCAATGCTTTACTCACTATCTGACAAGTTGATTTGACTTGTGGAATGGGTTGACGGTGATGAAACGGATCCTTCACCTGAGCACATAAAACATTCAGCAAACACTGCTAGAAAAAAAACCCTGAATTTGTGGTTGTACTTAGATCAAATTTACCACGTAGGGAAATAGTTATAAATTTCAAAAGCATAAATTGATTCTTGACCAATACGGGAGGAATCGGTGATTTCTCCCATTTTCCTCTGCAGCGGCTGTGTTGAACGTGGCAGCACAGTCTTTAAGACACCTAAAATTGTGTTTTAAAGTTTATTTAATGCTATATTCCACCACGACAATTAAGTTAATTCAGGTGATAAAATATTCTAAACCAAATTAGGATGACATTGTTGATGATTGACGTTGCAAATTGCACTGACAGTTACTTATACGGTTAGCAGAAATATCACCGTATTTCTTACCATTCTCGTTGATGGTGGGAGCATCAGGCAGCAGTTGTATTGATCCTGAATGTGCTGACAAACCAGGCCAACTGACCAACTCTGTGTCCAGCTCGCTTCTTGTTTTAACTGTACAACTCTGTTGTCTCCTTCATCTGTATTTCAAGGATCGTAGAATTTACTTTAGGTCAAATATTCAACAACAAAAACTATCGAGAGCATAATTTGAATGGTTTTAAAATAAGAGCTGTAGCGTGGGTCTTTAAATGGCCATGCAAGTATAGTAACTGGTCATACATGCTGAAAGTACACCAGGACTTGATAATCACAACTATTCAACTGTTTAACAGTTAGTTTTCAGGAACTATATTTCACAAATATTCCTTTTCAAATTTGGCGCAGAAGTCAGATTGATTGGAACTTCCGGTTCCTTTTTACCACAATAGTTCGATAAGGTATAAATTATTATTGCTTTGTCATTAAATGTTATACCCTTTTGGTAAAAGCTAGTCGATATTCACTTTCTCTCCTTAGTTTTCCATATTTACTTTAATTTGAAACTAGATATTTGAATATACCAAAAAACCTCACCGGCAATTGCAACAACCAGATTGTCATTACCTTTTTTTAGATCGCACACTATGACTAAATACATGCTATAGATTACGTCCGCAATACGTGTCTTGAGTTACGTAGCGGAATGATACGTATATACGACGTATTGTCAGTATGTATTTATTACGTAGAGGCACTACGTACACGAGTTACGTAATTACAACGTTTAAACTACGTAATTACCAGACATTACCTAACCATTACCTACGAACTACGTAGTTCGTACGTAGTGCGTTTGCTGGGGGGGTGGTGAGGTGCGAGCGGTTCGCTGGCTCATGTGCGTCCATTTTGAAACTGCGCTCGTACCCCCAGTCTCTATACTACTACAGCTGCACCATCTGCATTTGTAAATTCGGGTATGATTTTACAGTTTAAATGAAAGTCTAAGATATATTTTTGATTTATTGAGGTTGGCCATGTCTTACAATCAGTCGTCTTAATGTCATGAATATTTGCCATCAATATATAGGGTCACGGGTACAAGGAGACTTCCACACTAAAAGGCGGATTCCGATTTGGGGTAAATGACACAATTCCAAAGTGCATGTTTTATATCTCAAATATCAGCGCTGATGATCTACATCAACACCAGGTGGCCGGCAAATTCCACAACAGAAACCTGAAAAACGAAACCTAATACGATGGACAAGCACTCAAATTGGCGACTCGGCGATAATAACACAACAATGGGGAACGCGCGATAAACTCTCCCATATCCGTGCGTCAGCGCGTTCCTGGAAGTTCGTTGGCAGATATGACAATGAACCCCTTTTAGCAAGTAATTGCTACTTGACAAATACACTTAATAGAATGGCAACGAGAGCCATCGAACAATCCATGGCCTTCACAGATGTCGATTGTATCATAGCAAAGGGGTAAAGAATTCTGCCATAACTTAATATTGCAAACACACAACACAGATTAATAATTACAACCCTCGACACAACCAGTCACATCCGGCGACTCAGTCAGCACGAATACACGAAGTCGTCCACTGACAAAGGTTACTCCACTGAGCGACACGAAGTAATTTACCTAGGCAGTGAGGTTTAGTCCAAAATATTCAAGGCAATATATTGATGTATATGGTTGCCTACAATGAAGTATCAGGTGAATTACATATATTCCTAAAAATAATTGATTCAATCATTCATCCATTGAACTTAAAGAGCGCTCGTTATATTTACAATGAGTTGGTTTTTTTATCAATTGTGTGTATTGGCCGGGCCAACAAGCGCTCGGAGATGCAGGTCTGGTTTTGTTGTCGTTCAGCAAGACAAGACTTCCGCAGCACAGAGAGCAGTGGATCATTCTACAATGTGAGCGTACCAAGATTGACAATTAAGGCACAAACTATCATCTCAACAAAAATGATTAAACATCGAGTACATCCTGTACGCAAGATCGGAATGAGACTTACATTTAGACAGACAAGAACGAAAATATGTCCTAATTTTAAACATTCAATCTAGTTGGGGTATTTCAGATTTGGGCGCTTTTAGGGAAGCTCAGTTCTTGAAATCGTTGCGAATGACAATGCTAACCATTCTGTATAATTTTAAGAGGATGATATACTCTATTGATCCATAATAAGGCTCATAGTTTGTGCATGATATCTTGTCCAGTCCATCGGACTTTCGTTAGTGATATGTAAATTGTATGGACTGGTGCTTAAAATGCGTTATTGAAATAGTAAATGTTCTGTCGAGCAATATTTTTCCTAGAAGAGTCAACACAAAAGTTTATCTAGTAACTCATAACGGAATCGAGATATAACTTTACTTGTGAAAATCAGCCGCAAGTTGTGATCCGTTGCAGGTCGTGAATGGAACGCACCAAAAGCAGGAAACGTTATGCCCAGTAACGGTTGAGAAGACACCTGTATGACTGACCTAGCTGTTAAGATATTTAATAACTAAATATCGGGAGAAAACGACATTTCCTTCTTACACATTATTGTATAAATATGACTTGGTTGCCTGATAATAATGACTACCTCAACATGATATGACGTCAGAGAGCTGCATATCCACGTTGCACGATTATTATTCTCAGTTACAAGCATCACGTATATTCACATGTTTTCAGATTCACAATTGCAGATAAAGCATTTGTTGAAACGTAGATATCCAGAAGTATGCATTTGTTTCCTTCAAGATGCTGTTCCCTTGCCAGCACATGAATGGTTTTTTCTATTCCGAGGTTACTTTTTGAATGAGACTGCTTGTGTGGTAAATAGGGAAACAAGATACATTGCTCCACAGTATAGTACATGGCACGATGAAGACATCATTAGCAAATTACATGAGCTTAAATATAACAAATCATATATATGCTTGTACAAATAAATCTTTTTAAAAATTTGAAGCTGATATTTGAATGGTTCAACAATATTTTTGGAGTGTTCCAGAATGTAAGTCGACATGAATTTGATTGTTAACAAATTCTTGTATATATATATGCTGTTTCAATGCAGGCCACCATTTTATTGGTAGGTGGTAATGTGGCAAGACACGCTGGAAATCATGCTCTTTTCCATGATCAATGGACATATGCAAGTAAAGTTTGTTCTCGTATTCATAACCCGTCCTTAAAAAACCATGGGTAATTTCTACAATCTTTTCCTTAACGATTTGTTGTTCAGTTATGTTAAACCGTCTATAATAACCCTATGAAATCCCACTTGTTTTTAAGGCCAACACATTCAGCTGTTTGTTACCCAGGGTTTTAAGCCAGATACCAGTCCATCCAACCAATGGCCAAGACTTTACCTTCTTTACCCCTACCAACCATTTGATCAGCCTAAACATCCTATAAGGCGTTAGTATTTTTTTCAAATATCTCGGTGCATTTCTGATCATGGTTGGCCAGCAAAATATTAGAGCATCGCAAAAAGCCGTGCCATCCTCCACAGGATGAAACCGCTTGATAAGGATAACCTCCAGGTGGACATCATGTTCGCAAATAACGACCACACCCAGTCACACGACTCATGCTGTCTCCATATGATAACAATGAGCTGGTATGGTAGACAAATGGGAAAATAATTTTTAATGAATCTTCAGTACACAGAATCAACAACACACCACTAACAAGCGACATAATAGTTCTCAACACGTCTTCCTGGCATACAGACACAAACAGATGTAAATCCAGTAGATTGTAGAGCATAACGTTCGACAGGGTTCAACGACAACATTAACAGAGGATGTCTGTGGTTGGAAACAAGTTTCACATTCATTACAACTAGTTGAAGATAATGATCATATAAAACAGAAAACATGCTTCCTCTTCAACCAAATTGTCTAACAATGAACCCCCGATGTAGACTGCTGCAATTGACCATCGCTACATGTTTGAACTATGTCATGAGCGCGGTCCATCTAACAAGACAGGCCACTTGGCACAAACAAGATGCTTCTCACAAAGGGAAGATGTGGCAGAGGAGGAGTGGCTAACCCCATGTAGTGTTTGTCATCAGTGCTTCACTGAGGGTACTTGTGGTAGAAGAGCATGCTGACGTTTTCCTGAACCTTTCTCGTGGTCAGCTCATACTCCATGTTAACAGGAGAGGCCACGGAGCCGTCGTACTTGTACCATATGTTAAACGTGGACAGAGCGTAGGTGGTGTACTTGCCCGGTACCGCGTTCTCGTCACTGACAGCGAGGGCATAAAGACGGTACGTATTGACGGGCGTGCTCACGTCCTCACGTCTCATGACACTGTCTATAACATGTGATGTGAGATCAAGGTTTGACATGGGGATGGTGACAGCCTGGTGGCTCTTGTGGGGGTGTCCCTGTTGTACGGTGACTCTCTGCAACTGGATGATAAGACACTCAGGGAGTTGTCGCAATAACGTACGACGCTGTCCATTAGTCAACTTGACAGGTTTACGAGCCACTGGGGTAGATGTCTTGAACGTATTATCATAGTAACCACTGTCATCCGGAGGTGCTTTGATTGGTGATACGACTGCCGAGAGGAAACTGCCAAGGGAACGTCCCGTCGGCGAGTCGCTTGGTCTCTGAGGGGAACTAGTCTGGGGACCCAGCCTTTCACCAAAGCTGCCATTAGCACGCACCGGAGTACCGCTGCCTGTGGAGAAACTCAGGTCCTGAGCACTGTGTTTGATATCGCCACTGCGAACTGTTTGTCTGTTACAGATGTTACATTGTAGTCCGTTAGCACCACAGAGATCTTCTACAGACACAAAGCCGGTGAAGCAGTCGTGCAGGTGAACGCTTGCACATAGGTGCTGTGGTTGGGCTATTGGCAGCTGAAGCACATTGAACGTGTGTGTCTGTACTGACATCCGTCTGCAAGCTGAGCAATGGGAGCTCTCTACCAGCTGACCTGTGAAGAGGTCATCCACCACTGAACAGTTTTCCTCCTTGTAGGTCAGCCACTCAAGGTCACACAGCCGTTGTACAGACTCAGCATACGAACTCCCATCAAATGCATTGCCTTGCTCAATCTGCAACACATCATATTAAAAAAATTCCAAGTACAGTATAGTACTCCAAGTCAGTAAGTCGTCATTAGAACAAGGCTGAATATTCGCTTGCCCTTATCTTATAGAAATCTCACCTCTTTCCTACAGGCTTGCTTAAGGTCTTTCATCACCTGTGGGGTCAGATGACCATAGACATACTTGAGAGACAAGGGTCTGAACCTCTGTGGCACTGTTCCGTTGTGACTGCCTCCAATACCTGACAAGAGATAGTGAATTTGTAATCAAATAGAACACACAGGATCCAACGTGACAGCTGTTTCTAATAGGAATTCTTAACCTCCACATGAGAGATTTGAATCTATGCCGTGACATGAACAGAATTATTAGTCAAATGTTGTCATCACCAAATAGATGAACAGACCAAGACTTACCAGAGCCACACTGGTTTCTGCACACAGTGCGATGCAATACTGTTAAGTAAGCCATGATGAATTGGGCCATCTCAAGCTGCCTACTTAAATACTCTTGACCAATGCGGGGACATTGGGTAAACTGCTGTGTTAGTCTCTCAAGTAGACTTGGTCGAACACAAAGGCGTTGCCTGAACGAGTCCAACAGATCTGCTGTCATCACCATGAGCTCAGACTCAGGGGTATGCTGCTGGGAAACAAAGTTCTTCTCTCCAATCAGGCCCTGTACAAGGCAGGGAGTGTGGGAGAGGCAGTGGATGACAGACTTAATTAATACCTCTTGTTGTTGAGCAGTGCTGCCAGTGGTGTTATCGCTGCGCTGAGGAGAGGCAAAACGTGAGAACATGGACAACAAGGGAGCCTTCTTTCCACCAGCCAAGTCTTCATTTGGGTTGGAGCTCATACTTGCAGCTGTAGTTTGACTGCTACTTGGAGTATTCAGTGTGACAACCCCATCTGGATTACGTGGGAAGGAAACATCCATGGGTGGTCTTGGCGGCGTAAATCCAGCAGAATAACCGGGACGAGGTGGGGAATCACCTCGCTGAGGAACAGAGTATGAATAAGGCTGAGGAACCATGCCAGGTGAAACTGCTACATTAGGGGGTCCCCTGAAGCGTACCCAATTCTGCTGCTGCTGTTGCTGGGAGTCATGGGCAACTTGTGGCAGTGGAGGGGAGAACGGCATGGGTGTTTGAGGAGCGCAGACATTGGGGGGAGGTGGGGGCGACTGACGGGTCTTGTACTGTTCCAAGCTCTCTTCGTGCTCTTCAAACTCATTCCACCTTGTCAGAATTTGCCCCGTCCATTGCCTGTTTAAAAGTACACATTAATAACAAATAAACATTTTGTCATACACCAGCATCATCTGCACAATGTATGACAAATATCTAGTTCTCTTTGAGCAACAAGTACTTCACCATTCAAAATAAGTTCATAAACATCATTACAAACGTTACTTCATAGAGCATACTCTGTAATATTCATTCATCTTACTGTCAGGAAAATACTACAACTGCAGTAAGCACCTAATGTTGGTGAAGGTGAGGGTCCATGTGAGCGTGAAGATAGTGGAGAGGAACAGGAGCCATGGAGTGTGATGTAGGGCCTCCACCACCTGGCATACCAACGACAACATGCCAGCCTCCAACGCCCACACACCACGCCTTTGACTGTCACTCCTGAAACATTTACCAGCACAACTCCTAATATTGGTAGGCTATCCCTGGATTTCTCTGAGAGTATGTAACAGCAGATATGATAGATTGAAAATCCATAAAATTGCCACATTCACAAAAAGGTAAGTGAGGTAACAGGGCTCGACAGGTTAGATAGCCTGATGGCCCCGAGTCAGTAACCCAGTCGTTTGGGCCAGTGGATTTCCTTATCAGTGTGCTGATTGGGCTAGTGCCACCCAGGATTTCTTATGCTGCCATCAATTATAGGTTGGCTGCAGCAAACGGCTACCTAGTGTCTTTGCCCAGCATCATAATTAATAAAAAGATCTAAGGTACAGCGAATCATTGGTAAGCACCAATGAACGCTAGATCACGCCATTCATGATTTGTTAGCGCTATTTGCTTTTAGTATCAACCAGCCAGCCACTTGTAATTGCTAATGATGAATGTCACTGACCACTGTGAAGTATACCGTATATTACCTTATTAGCGCCCCCGGGGGCGTTACATTTTGGAAAGTGGGGGCGTTTATAAAGCGTCAAAAATCAGCCCTGGACACTAATTTTGGACAGTGTCAGATGTGAACGTGCGAACAAGTATATGTGCTGTGCATTTTTTTTCAGTTGAGTGTTTTACAGTTATGTAAACAGTTATCAACTTGTTACTAAAACAGTTTATGTGTTAATGTGTGTCAGAATGGTGAAAGTTTGAGAATATAAAAGGATGAATTAATAAATTTATGGTAAGTCATGATTTTATCTTTTCTTTAAAACGGAAGGGGGTGTTAATTAGGGGAGGGAATATACGGTATCTGCAATTATTATTTCTTAAATTATTATTTTTTAAGTTACCAGATTGTTGGTAGCTCTTCAGTTATTTCTTAATAATCTGCATCATATTTTTTGGAGTTGTTATAATGATAAAAAATTAGGTCAATAGGTTACGATGGATGTAACAAAATTCATCAGCCAGTGGATTTTATATTCAGGCCAGTGATTCAAGCTGCTTACAGCCCAAACTGGGATAGTGATATTTTTGGAACTTCTCCAGCCCTGGGTAAGGTAAGGTTAGCTTGGGGGGAGGCACTAAGTGTATAGAGGTAGTATACATGTCCCGGGGTATTTTCTGTCCCTCGACTTGTACAACGGGTTTTATTGGGCCTCGTGTTTGAACGACAGGGTATGTTTTTGCCATTTTCACCTTGTACGACAGGTACGGGTTTTCGAGGTCCAGGGACACACCGCCATTCAGGACAAGGCATAGACTTAGCCAGGCAGCCTTCGAACCGTCATTACGACGGCCAATTTCAAAAGACGATGGTTTTTTTAACGACGCCACAAACGACGGCGCGTTGTTTTGGTTTTATTTTTGTTTTCAAGCGTCATATCGAAAAAACATTATGCTGTGCGTTCATAATGGTATATTTACCTCATTATGAAACGAAATATCATTGGTCGAGGGCGTCATGTGACCCAATCTTTTTACGCAATTGAGTGAGTTTCGATGTAAACAGTTTCGAGATGGGGTGTGATTTTAGTCGGTTTAGGATCTCGTAGCCAGTGTTGGAAACTTCAACACCCACTTTGAAATTTCTGGCTAACCCTCTGGGACAAGGCCAAGAGCCTCTTCCAGGCTATGGGAATCCATAAGTGCTATCTTTTTAAAATTATCAATACAATATCGTTGAATACATACCCTCCCTAAAAGGTAGGTATTGCCAAAAGATAATCATTGACAAAATGACACATATACTTAAATAATAAAATTCGGAAAGCAAAAGGTTGCTTGCCTGATCCTGCAATTCAAAATAAACATGACATTTTCCAAACTTGTCTGGCCGGATTAAATCGCCTTTGACGAAATCTCACACCTTAACTAACTCAACTTATTCATAAATATTCATATATGTGGAAAAATTATTCTTCATGTGTACATTTGTGTAATTATCGTATAAAATTGGAACTCGTGTATCGTACACCGCGTGTACAATTATGACCATCACACAATGTCAATAAGATTTTTAAGACGTTGTGCACGGCTAATTCAAGGGCTAAATAATCACAAGACATTGGATAACCAAAATACTGTTGATCAAGATATCTATGTACACAACATGTGAAGCGACAACTGTTCAAAATATAATTTTGACATAGAGTTGGCTACGATCGCTGCAGAACGGTTTATATGTATATCACGTAATGTATATCACCGACCGACCGGGGCTATGTCTATGACCAAACTCAAACATGCGCACATGCGGTTCCATGTACCCATGCCCAAGGATTTTGAAAATGGAAATTTATCGATTATACAATCCCTGGTAACCATTAGGATAACCAGCGCAATTTAGCTTTCAACTAATTCATAGGTTAATCATCTCCACTAGACTACTTCGAAATAATGCTATATCCGCTCGTATAATTCGTTTGCTCACCTGCATTTCGCCAACAATATTTTAATTGGAGCATCTATTAGTGCATACAATGCCAAATCTAACGCAGCACAAACAATTATATCCACGAAAAACATAGCGATAGAAGAAAATTAACGCTTAATGAGATAAATTAGTGTAAATATCCATCATTAATTTATTCCCTTGGAATTTTTGAAATCCACAAATCGTTTAACGGAAATAGAATCCGCCATGCACGCTTCATCTAGCCAATCAGCGATAAGCATCTGAAAATTATCCAAATCTTTCTGAATTTAGGTGTGTATGCTTTGAGTTTGAGCGTGAAACAAACCTCTGATTTTGGAATAATCTTAATAAACGATTGTGCTGCGCTCCTAATATGAGATTCAAGAATCTTATGCTGATTTACATATGTGCAATATATCATCCGTAGACAGTCTATGATGTAGATTTTATCATACCATATATAAGACATAGATATATAACAGGAATATATATATATATATATATATATATATATATATATATATATATATTTATATATATATATATAATATATATATATATATATATATATATATATATATATATATATATATATATATATATATATATATATATATATATATATATATATATATATATATATATATATATATATATATATATATATATTCTTCATTTCACCGCTGCTAAATATGAGATAATATTTGCACATTTATTATTGACAAATGTTTTGGGTGAATATTGTTGAAAGTGCCTTCTTTGATATAAAATTTCCAAAAACACAGTGCAGAATGGATATTTATTGGCATATAAAATTGTTACCGGACAAAGGTAACATAGGGTAATTAACTGACAGACAAAAACGTGCCTCTTGCATGTGTAGACATTGAAACAATTTGAAAAATGAAGTTGTCTGTGGTAAATAATGAATATGCACGTCATGATATATACACACACCGATGTAGTAAGCGTGGAATTTATTTCGGCGCATAGGTATTTAGCACACAAAAATATATTTTGTTTGGGGAGAAGGATATATCATCATTTCTAACATTACAATACACGTACTTTATGAATGAACCTATTCCGCAGACTATTGAGAAAAAATCTTCAAAACTAGACGCACAGAAAATAAGACAACGTTTATCATTTTATATTCAACTACAAATTTCATACTACTGGGGTATTAAGTTTGCTATGTGTTCAATGTTTGGCTGTATAGCGCCATATGACGTTATCGCTGAGCGTCATATTTAATTTTTTGGATTCTTAACCATGCGGTCAATATTTTTCAAATCAATATATTCGTTTAACTGCATTTTGATAGCTCCCTGAGACACGCCCGCTGCAATTCACTTGTTCGCAAACGTGCAGTGTTTCCTTCTGCTCGATCAATGGCGACACAACTGTTGGTAACAAAAGAAGCACTGAACAAATTTAATATTACAGAATTTGTTTTAAGTCATTGACGCCAATGATTGTTTGTTCCCAAACATTAATAGTGTAAGTTACGCCTCTGTGGTGTTTCTTGTGTCATGTACATTTAATTACACTTGTTAGTTGCCACATTTATCCAAACCGAATCCCATAATTTCGGCAAAAATTGAATTCTGAGCGATAATATCCCGCGACGTTATGTTGTAGGTTGGTTTATGACAACAGTTGCTTTTGTGGCGAGTTAATGGATGTTATCCTTCGTGTGACTGCTTGTTTATTGTGAAATATTATGAAAGTATGTGTGATATTCTCCCCCACGTTTGTGCCTATGCTAGTAAGGGAGTCAAACGGCTATGCTGAAAATGGCACGCTCTTGTTCTGTAATACTACCATTCCATGTTTTCAACTAGCTAAAAGCAATATTTTTAGCCAATTCAAACAAATGTATGATGCATCAATGGTAAAGAACTACTTGAATGTCATGTGTATTACATTACTTTTGAGATGTTTGTGACTCCCAGGTGATCATTGGCGATTTAGTTCAATAACTCGCCAGAATCGGGGGCAAGATTCATGCATGATTTTTTACCTGGTCTCTTTTCTCATAGTTGCATTCGACCTGTACTATTCGTATTATCACACTGTGAATGAATAATTTGATATGTTGATTTTTTAGGAAAATTGGACTATGGAATGTTTGTCCTAATTATGTTTAAATTTATTAATCACTAGAAGGGTCAATAACTCAAAAATGAGACTTGAAACACATAAACAAAATTCATCATCTTGCAAATTGCACTTGAAGGAACGAATGGTCAACTTTTAAATCTTCATTTCATTCGTATATATATATAGTTAATTCTGTGGGTTGGGTGGGAATCACATTGATCCCAGCTCTTTTTATCCACCATCATTTGCAAATGAGATTCTGCTCAAATTGCGGCATCTAGGTACAACGGGTTCTAGCCGGGCCTGTAACTGCAGCAGAAGCATATCTCGTCAATCTCTTCGCTTCCCCAATCCCAAACACATAAACAGAATTGTATCCATAAAGTTCACAAATGGATGAATAACTCTGCTGGGGAAAAGAAGCCTTTTTAAACCACAATTATTTGAAAATAAAGTTTACTCATATCAAGGCTGCATGATGATCTAAATGAGCGTGTTCCACACCACTGATGCAGATGCTTTTTTCCGTCTATTTAGCCGCTCTCCCGATCACGTACACCAAAACCGATTAGTAGCATAAAGTTAACAAATGAATGAATTATTCTGCTGAGTGGGGTTGGAATTCAGATTGATCGAAGCCATTTATAACCTTGATCTTATGAAAAGTTAGACAACAGCCCACCTCCAAAGCTATCTAATGGCAGCCTCACATTTTTAAATTTGACATGCACCAATCGACCTGAATAAGTTGAACAGTTGCTTGGCAACAACAGATTAAACAGGCTCCCCTTTTCCTGCAAGTTGACAAATTTTAAAATACCGCTTTTCCATCACCAGGGTTCGACATTAAGGACCGACCGAAAGGACATTCACTAGTTGATCGCTGTTCTGGTCTAGCTACGTGCGGAGCTAGCTGGACCGAATGGTTGTGTTTCAGTTGGTCAATTTTCACCGAAAAATCAACTTAATAAAAGCAAAAAGCTTAAATAACGATCTATTCAGTTCTTGTTGGCAATCTGTTTGCACTATTTTTAGACGCGATGACTGATACATTGACTTGTGTATCGAGAACGAGGCTCTATGATGCACGCTTGCCAAATGAACAATGTCGTAATGGTTACAGGAAATCCCAGTAAATCCCGTTGCGCTAAACAATTTTATTTCACTGTCAATTATAATTAATACTTACAATTGTATTGTTAAACCCAACAAGTAAACGCAAGCATTATGTGATTACATACGAACGCTATGTTTCTTAAGCGAACATTTTTGGGATCCCAAATATAACGACATTAGACCTATTTCCGGTTTGTTGACATCTCGATCAGCAGACGGCAACTGAAATGTCGCAAGATTTGTTCCCATTTGGGTGTTCTTCTGCAAGTTTTTAGCATGTTGGTCTAGTTCAATTTAGGTCAGGTCTAGTAGATTTCAAGAGTTACTGGACCACTGGTCCAGCTCTTGAAAAAGTTAACGTCGAACCCTGATCACGTAAAGGCATTCTCATTTGAATTCATTTATTCGATTTACCATTTATCATCTGTGACTGGCATTAATACGAATTGCGATAAAGGTTAGGTTATGCGCTTACTGGGCTCATATGTTATACAGAAAAGCGGGATTCACGCATACAGGGGCATTTTCAATGATCATGACATGTAATAACCACAACATAACAAACTCAATATAGAAAGTAGGCAAGTCAACTGTTCTTGGGCTAGTAATATGTTCGAGTGACTGGCTTATCTGATGTGTATGACACAACGGAAAGAAGTAACATCACCCTTGTGCGCGCTATGTTTTCTTCGCACGCTCTTGATGACTTTTCTCCCGCGTCTTTGTGACTGCAGTGCGCTCTATTGCATTTGACAAAAAGCCCACCAGCAGTTGTACGATTTATGTAACGTCATGCGTGCACAACTTGGCATGTTTTCTTTTTGCGTTTCTTGTGAGTTGTCTTCCCCGTCGTCGTTAAGCAACCCTATATAACGGCATGTGATTTATGTATGCAATTACCGAAGTTGTCTATGTGACATTATGTTCACGGTACTAAACCATCGTTGCCCAAGAAGCGCAAATTTGGAGGGATGAAAAATCTCAGAGTGCACTGTGTTTATAACTGAAAAGTAGGACTGGTAGAAAATTTGTAGGGCCAGTAGAATTTCAAGGTTACCGGCCTGCAGGGCCGGTGAAGAATCTGGCTAATTTTGAGCCCTGTATTAAGGTCTTGAAAATGAAGACTACTGTATAAATTTACACCTATATATGAGGTTAGGAAATATTGAGTACAGTCATTATCTTTCATGTTATAATGGTTCTTCATGACAAGTGTTTTGTTTTCCGTAGGGATCTTTGAGGTTGTTGGTGATGATGGCTGAGCTTGGAGACCAAGCCATGGACAGCCCATGTTGTGGAGAGATGCTCCTGCCTCGGCCAAGCAGCTCCGACATCCCTGTCATTGACTGTGTACTAGAAGGTAGTAATAGTGGCTTTGTGGCAATGGAGGAAACGTGGAATAAGACGCCATTAATGGAGGCCCTGGATGATCTCTATACGCCTGTCAGCTCAACGTCACTGCAGGGAGATTATGATTATGAGGGGAACTATGAGGCCCCTGTCTCACAGTGGCGAGTTCAGGGTAGTCAGCTGATTAAGCTGTCGACACAAAACAACCAAAGCAAACATCAGCTGGCTGTTACCTCCCACAATGATCTTATGTCCCACCCTCATGACATCATCACATTTGTAACAGATTCTAATATTCCTGTTGACAAAGTAGAACCGTGGCATGAAACAAGCAAATTATCTAAAGGTATGTGATATTTAATTTATTTTTGACTTTTTATATTTCACTGCTTGAAATGTTGCACAAACTGAGTTCTTAAATTCAAATTATTATCTTACAGTAACATTTACTAAGTAGTACCATATGACAATCACATTGATTCAAGTCCAATAAGTACAGACTTTTTGGGGGGTATTGCCATCTGCATACCACGTGTGGTCCGTTTCAGGTGTGAAATCATTTGCAGATGACTGCCAACAAATCACCATGACTCCTGATTCCACCAACAACCAGTCTGTGGAGACGATGTACTCAGGTCATCCCCACGCAGACCACCAGCATTCTGATTCGCTCTCCGACGGCCGTATATCACCGTCACCTGCCAGTCCAAAGAAGAAGTTTCCATGTTCTATATGTGGCATGTGCTTTGAAAACTTGAAAGCTCTTACAAGCCATGTGGTGAGCCATGCTCTCTGCAAATGTTGTGGTCTTGTGTTCAGAGATGCAGAGAGTCTTGAGATACATAAGAAGGTGCAGCATGGGGGCAACGACAAGGCAGTACCCTCCATCAAAATCACCCCCACTACCAAAATAGCTATCACTACTATAGCGTCTAAAACACCAAATTTGCATGCAAAGCCATCCACAGACAATACTGGCTCCTTAAAGCTCATGGCAAAGAGTAAAAAAGTTACTATGAAAGGTAAAGTTATGGGCAGCAATGGTGATGGGACAGTTAAACAGGTTCATGCTAATGCAAAGACTGTGAAGGTGGCTTGCAGTGTTTGTAAGAAGAGCTTCCGTAACCCTACCCGCCTCTTAGCCCATGCTCGCTCTGTGCACAACAAGTGTGGTATATGTGACAAACAGTGTGACAATGCTGACCTGCTCTGTGCACACGAACGTGACATGCACTACAAGTGTGCTGTATGCGGTTGGATTGCTTCCAATGGACTGGCTGCCCTGGAAAAGCATGAAAGTCTACATATACAATGTCTTCAATGTAAAGCTCGGTTTAAAAATCACCAAGCCCTAGCTGCCCACCATAGTATTTCACGCTGCACCTCTGAGGTTCACCTCACTCCTCCCGTCTTCAAACTGGAGCTCCAGGAAGATCAAGTTACAAGTTCTGCTCGGCCCAGTGACGATGATATGGTCGACCAATGCTCCACCCTACATGGGCCAGTGAAGCAAAATGGTGTGAATCATGAATTTGATGAACCGGACCAACTTGTATGTCCAACATGCTCGCTGGTTATTGACGGCAATGATCACCAATGCAGCGCTGTGACCTGTGGCTTCTGTGAGAGAACATTCAGTAATCCTGAGGGTCTTAAACAGCACCAGCTGCGAGAACACTTTGAATGCACTGAATGTGAAGTTATCTTTAAGAACTTTGATTCCCTCTCACTGCATGAAGAACTCCAGCACTTTTGCTGTGCTGTGTGCAAGAAGCGATGCAGCAATCACGAGGTGCTGTCCCAGCATAAACGACAGCGCCACGTCAAATGCAAGCTGTGCAAGTGTTGGTTTGAGGACTGGGGAGCCCTGGAGAAGCACGAGACACTGGGACCCTTCCCATGTGGAGAATGCTACTCGGACTTTTGCACGCTACACAGTCTGCGTTTGCACGAGAAGGAGACTCACCTGCTCTGCTCCATCTGCCAGGTGGTGTGTGCTTCCCGGGAGGAGCTCCAGATACACACTCACCATCCTTGTAGACTGTGTGGCCTCGAGTTCAACTGTACAAGTGCTCTACAGGATCACAATAATCGCGACCATCCCCAGTGTGTGACGTGTGGGGGGGTGTACCGCGACAACCAGGCACTGGAACGACATCGCTCCGTACAGCACCCTCTCTTCAAGTGTTCTTTATGTTTACAAACATATGAGAACCAAGAGAAACTGGGGCAGCATATGGATGAGAGTCACCCCCAGTCGGAGGAAGATGACAACCTGGTTGACAATAGTGATACTGCTACAAAACAAGCCTCGCCGGGAAACAGTGAAGCTGAACCAATGACTACAGATGATGAAGAAAATTACCCTACTGACCTTTCTTTGAGAATCCCTAATTACTTGGTGAAGCAAGATGAACGCAATGAACCCCGTCACCTTTCTCCTAAATGTCTTCCTCTCAATTCAAAGGCAGCCTCTAAGAGACATCTCCCATTCTATTTGAAAAATTTGCACAAACATTCCAAGAAGTCAAGCAGCAGGAGTGGCTCCATAAGACGGAGCAGTGAAGGCGATATTGTCAAGCAAGAGGGATTTTTGAATCATGTGACTTCTCGCTTGGCCTTGTCAGAGTCCGAGGCCGTCAATGGCACAAACTGCAAGTCTTCCAAGAGCAGACTGTGGCCATGTGAAGCTTGTGAGAAGGTTTTTAATCTGAAGAGAAATCTGCGAGCACACATGAGACGTGTTCATATTGATCGGGTGTCACGATCAAAGGCTCCCCTTACTCAGTACACATGTAGTTTATGTTGCACTGTATTCACTTCCAAGCAGCAGTTCAGCCTTCACAAACCAGACTGCTACAAAATGAGGGAAAATAAAAATGGTCGTGTGGTGTGCAACATCTGTGGGAAAACCTTCTCCACTTCCGGTAACTTGGCGCAGCACAAACGCATCCATACCAGTGAGAAGCCGTACAAGTGTGATACTTGCGGAAAGACATTCGCTCAGAATGGTACCCTCTACCGACATAAGACAGTACACACAAAGGAGACACCATTTGCATGTCAAGTTTGCGGCAAGCAATTTGGATTGAAAGGCAATCTGGTCATGCATCTCCGTAACATCCATAAAATCATCCATAAATCGGATGGCACGCCTTTATGATGGAATGTTGGCTTAAACTTATATTGTACCCTGACAAATGTGTGTCCTTGTGTGTAGAGTCTAGTTTTCCACTTGAGCACAATGATCAGTTTATCATGTGTATGACTTGCCAAAGTGGTTATAACCCTGCACTTAGCAAAATTGTATTTTTACATGTGGTCAAAGAGAAAATGATCACTTATACATTTTTTCAGATTTTGGTGTGATAATAGATTTAGTTTAGTTTGGCATGACCAGTAGTTGGTGTTTTTGAGTAAAACTCCTAAATCAACTGACCACATGAATTGAGACGTTTCTGTTGTTGAAGGTCACCGTTTCATTATTTCATATACCAATCAACATAGAATTGTATTTAATTGATCAGACATCATTGAAAACTGATAACTGTTGATGAGATATCATTAGCATATATGTTTTATCATAGATCAATGAGTTTCCTTTTAGTCCTTTAGAAACCTTGTCAATATTGCTATGTTCATAACACTAGTAGTACAGTGATTATGGTTCACCTGAGCAATGATGCATTTATCAAACAGCAGCAAGCTGCACCTAATTTATTTCCATACTATTTAGGTGGAAGATTCATTGTTGAAGTAGAGATGTATGTATATGTATCTATTTAAAAGGTTTCATATTTTGTTTAACAGGTCTATGCATTGTGTCAAAGGTAGCATTTGTGTCTCTATCAATAAAAAAATATATTCTATGAATTTTTATTCATTCTGTTGACTCAACAGAATTATATTTTGGAACTTAATGAATTTGACCATAAATATACCTCTGCCAAATATAAATGCCATGAGAGTGTCTAATGAGACCACCATTTTGGTAGTTGATTTACACAAATGGATTGATAACCTCTAAAATAACACTGAAAACCAATTTGCTTTACAAAATAATATGCCATTTCAGTGCTGGTGACACAGTATTAAGATCACTTACATTAAAGCGAGCCAGGTGAGAAAATCAGAGGTTAATATGTTAGTTTCACATTTGTTATGTCCAGCAGAGGTTGAAAGTAAATTAATGACTTCAGTAGGGTGGGTCTAATTGGTAGTTGTAATGGTTGATACCAGATATATACTTTAATTCATGACAATAAGCACACAATTATTAAATCTAAGATTTTAACTTCGCAAATAAGAGGTTGCAAAATACAAACTGGAGGGTGACAGTCAAACCACAGGCATCTAAGTCTTATCAAACCCCCAACCCCACACTCTGTTATATAAAATGTAAAAGTAGCCATCTGTGAGGTGCTGCATATTATGACTGGAGTCATGTAGTCTGCTTTTAAATCGTTTGGGCTGTGATCAAAGAGCTTATAGCTACTCTAAGAGGGCTCACTATGCAGTGAGTATGGAAATGAGTGCCCTCATTCATGTGAATAAAATCATCTAAACCACATTGGACAGTTGATCCAACGTCTCGGGGCTCGGGTGTGTGTTAAAAATATGGTGTCTTCTGATCGGTCGAGGCCCGAGAGTTCCATGTGATTATAATATAAGAGACGCTATGACGAAGCACCACACTATTCATATGTGGGGTGTTCACATATTTTCTTGTGCAGAGGCACGATGGTGCCCTCTTGGCGTCCTATAGTATAAACTATTTGGCTTTGCTGTCAAGGCCACCAACACTCTAGTCTAGAATCATAATGTTCGAAACGATGTTCGCCCTAAGCGGAAATCGACTCAGCGTTCATCCTTCGCGAATGATATGGTTTACCCCTGGTGACCAAAATTTGAACTACTTCAATTAATCATTTCATTTTGCTACACTCAGAACCAAGAAAAAATTTCCGGTGTCATAGATAATGTATCTTCATGATGCTATAGATAGACGATGTACGACACTTGTTTTCGGTGGTCTGACCTCATATATTCATTTTGATCAAGGAATCGAATACTTGTATGTGGTAAGTTTAATTCCCGCAGGCTTCGACTCGGTCCCTCAGTTAACCGATGTGTAAACGGATAATTTGGTGCTTAGCCAAGATTCGCGAGACTCGCCGAGAGGTCGAACAGTCGCCGACGGTGTTGTCTGATGCACTGTGATTGTGAATAATGACCTGTTGAAGCGATGTAGGACTGGATTTAAGTTCTTTACTTTAATCTGTAACTCAGTGCTTTAAAATAAGATGGTGGGCTGGAAGAAATACCAACAAGACGGTCATTGCAGACGTCCATAGTGTAAACTAAGCAAGGTACTCGCCCCTGATCATGTTTTATGATCTGGTGCCAATTATACTGCTTGGATATGAGAGATCGAAAGTAGTAAATAGCACGGACGCTGTCAGAGTCTGATCCTAGCCCACGGTGAAGGTGATATAAATATATTCCTTCCTGCACACATCTTAACCCATCGTGGAATACCATATATTTCAAGCAGAGTCTTCATATCAGAGTTGTGTACTAACGTATCTATATGTGTCGAGAATCAAGATGAATATCTCCTAAACGTCACTTCTTTTAGTTATCCACTGTTCTGTTATTTTTTAGTAATCATCACACTAACTTTGAGAATCACTACTTTTGCTCATAGCAACCTCCATCTTGGAAATATGACATATTACTCAGTTTCACTCGCCATGTGGCTGAGTGTTTCCAGAAGTATTATTTTGCTTAACAGTCTAAGCAATATCTTGGATTCATATACCCCTGTAAGGAAGGTATTGCCAAATGATAATCATTGCCTGAAAGGCACATGTATTTAAGTAATATGATTGAGTAAGCCAAAGTTTGTTTGCGGAGAACCTTGAGCGGGTGCTTGCAGAAACAAAGATGGACTTTTCAAAATTGGTCTGGCTGGATCAAATAGCCGGCGAGAGCATCATCCAAGGTCTAATAGATATTGAAGACAGCTGACAAACTTGAGCCCCACCTCTGCTGCATTTCATATTATGTTTGAACCAGTTTTAAATAGTAACCCTGAAGTAGCAGAGGTTGGGTTTTATGGGTAGATTTGATTCTGACTAGATCAGCCCATGGCTTGTTTACTTTCTCAGCTATTATGCATCAGCTGTTGATTGATGGTTGGCACTCAAAAATCTCAATTTGAGCCGTCAAATTATTGCTGTCCTTAGTTGTTTGTTTGGTGTGTCCTTCGATTGTATGAATAAGTAAAACATTAACCTTATGCATGGCTCTGGTTCTGACTGTATACCCTGTGTATGTTGTAGGTACAGCAGGAAAATGTATATTGATGAGCCATGATGCACTGGGTCAGCCTCACTCTTCTTGTCATCACTTCCAGCCACATTGGTAAGAGAACTCGCCCCTTTAACTACTCTGGTCAATTTTTGCCCACCAATACCTGGGGTCATAGTGGTTAGGGTAACAATTGTCTTTTCTTGCACATTCTCTAATTAGCCAGGTTAGATCTACACAGCTGTTGACTCTAGCTGATTCCCACTAGAATGTTATCAATAGAATATCAATGTGTATGATCTCAGGAGTTAATTGCAATTAGACATGATTAACTCGTTGACATGATCTCGAATAAACCTCTTCAATATTTCAAGCTTTTACTTCCTGGTGCATTTTATGATGGAGAAATGCTACACACCAACTCTTACATATATATTTTTCTGATATTTAGTGCAATTCTTAATCATTTTTTTGTTACTGGTTTTGTGAAGCTGCTAGGTTATAATCCTTTCCAGATGCAAGGCATTAAAAATAACCAGCGTCAATGAAATAGCAGGGAATTGGTCAATGGCATGTTTTTCACAACAAAATTTAGATGATGTAATTATTTCAACATACATCAATGCACACCTTGCTCAGATGTTTCGCTGTTCCTCTTGATATTTGACAGCGATATCATCGGTTTCAGGAGAGGCCCGTGTGAATGTGGTGGCTCTAGTGAATTCCCAAGCAGATCTTCCATGTACATTGCCTGTAGGTGAGAATGGCGTGGTTATGAACCATGCCACATGGAGCACAGGCAGTGAACAATTGGCAAGCTTGACATGGAACAATACAGACAGTCCACATGAGCACTTAACATATCCAGATCGCTTCAAGTTCAACAGCGGCAATTTTTCACTTGTGCTTTTGGAGGCAACTTACTTGGACTCGGGGGAATATATCTGCATCTTGAGTTATGCAATATTAACAAGTGACAATGTGACAGGGGATGAGCAGATACACCAATGTACTGTACAGCTTAATGTCATTGGTAAGCTATTTCACGATTTCTTTGTGGTATTTAATCTTCTTTGTGTGGGATCAATGATAATGCATGCTGGAAATCCTGCTCTATTTCTCTCCCCAAGCCCTCTTGTTCAGAACGTATGTTCTGTGATTGGATCAAGAGAACAATGTATTGAACACTGAATTGATGTTGTCAAGACAACCCAGTGGATCACCAATCAATGCTGCTCCATGACACATAAGTACTGTTGTTGTGTCTGTGAAATATATAAAGTTCCCCTTTTTTCATCCTTACTGTAAGTTGCTGTCATAATCCTGATTATATTGTAAATTGTATGCGTAACCATACAGTGGATGTAATACCCCCTGTTACGGCACTGACATTTTGTGTGTCGTGACATCCCCCGTCATCACTCTGGTGGTCATTGGCTAAGTAGCATGTGATTTGTTATCATCAGTAATCTCACCACCAGGATCCATGGCCGTTGTGGCTTGTAATCAGACCCCAAGTGGGCTAACTGAGTTGCCATTTCTATATTAGATTACCTTCCTTAATGGAACAGTTTGAGTATGGTTTGTATTACAGTAACAACTGTAACAAGTATATACTGTCGAGTGTTGACCGAACACACCACTGACTGGCTCAACTATGCACTGACAGGCTCAACAATGCACTGACTGGCTCAAAAATGCACTGACTGGCTCAACTATGCACTGACTGGTTTTACACCCAATGACTGGCTCAACTATGCACTGGCTGGCTCAACAATGCACTGACTGGCTCAACAATGCACTGACTGGTTCAACAATGCACTGACTGGCTCAACTATGCACTGACTGGCTCAACTATGCACTGACTGGCTCAACTATGCACTGAGTGGTTTTACAATGCACTGACTGGCTCAACTATGCACTGACTGGTTCAACTATGCACTGACTGGCTCAACTATGCACTGACTGGTTTTACACCCAATGACTGGCTCAACTATGCACTGACTGGTTTAACACACCACTGACAAGCTCAACTATGCACTGACTGGTTTTAACACACCACTGACTGGCTCAACTATGCACTGACTGGTTTAACACACCACTGACAAGCTCAACTATGCACTGACTGGTTTAACACACCACTGACAGGCTCATCTATGCACTGACTGGTTTTACACCCAATGACTGGCTCAACTATGCACTGACTGGTTTAACACACCACTGACTGGCTCAACTGTGCACTGACTGGTTTAACACACAATGACAGGCTTAAAAATACACTGCCTGACTCAAAGTACACTGACTGGCTATTATACACTGCCTGACTCAAAAGCACACTGACTGGCTCAACAATACACTGCCTGACTCAAAAGTACACTGACTGGTTCAAAAGTACACTGACTGGCTAAACAATACACTGACTGATTCCTTACATCTCTGACTGATTCAGCATTATACATGCGCAATAAAATACTGGTACTGACTAATTAAACAACTCCCCAACTAACTCCATTCTCTACAGTACACTGCCTGTCTCACCAGTCTACACTCGTTGTCAGCTCAGGTTCACATTCCTTTCACACACAATGCCCTTGTCCACTGTTCTTTCCAGTGGGACTCCCATGTAGTCCTCTGTCGCCACACGATTAACCTACTATTATTTCACCACTACTGTTACCTTAACACAAATTCCGCTGCATGACAGCAGTTCATTTGAGGCCAAGAACAACAAATGGAAATATAATGAGCCTCCTCAGATGAAAATTGCCTGGTATGTGAGTCATTATGCCTGGTGACACAGTGCCGTGAGATTCAGACTGGATGGTGTTCAACCGCTGTTGTGGAATATGCTGTAATATATTGAATGGGGAAGCCCAGTAGATCATGTATTTCATCGCCAAGTGGCATGATATGGTGTTGGATGATGGGATGTGGTGCTGTACTGGATGATGGGATGTGGTGCTGTACTGGATGATGGGATGTGGTGCTGTATTGGATGATGGGATGTGGTGCTGTATTGGATGATGGGATGTGGTGCTGTATTGGACCATGGGATGTGGTGAGGTACTGGATGATGGGATGTGGTGCTGTATTGGACGATGGGATGTGGTGTTGTATTGGACGATGGGATGTGGTGCGGTACTGGACGATCGGATGTGGTGCTGTATTGGATGATGGGATGTGGTGCTGTATTGGATGATGGGATGTGGTGCGGTACTGGATGATGGGATGTGGTGCTGTATTGGATGATGGGATGTGGTGCTGTATTGGACGATGGGATGTGGTGCTGTATTGGATGATGGGATGTGGTGTTGTACTGGACGATGGGATGTGGTGTTGTACTGGACGATGGGATGTGGTGCTGTATTGGATGATGGGATGTGGTGCTGTATTGGATGATGGGATGTGGTGCTGTATTGAATGATGGGATGTGGTGCTGTATTGGATGATGGGATGTGGTGCTGTATTGGATGATGGGATGTGGTGCTGTATTGAATGATGGGATGTGGTGCTGTATTGGATGATGGGATGTGGTGCTGTATTGAATGATGGGATGTGGTGCTGTATTGGATGATGGGATGTGGTGCTGTACTGGATGATGGGATGTGGTCTGTACTGGATCAGGGTCTTAGCCATGATTTCTAACCTGCCCGTCTAACCCCCGTCCATACCCGCTCCCCCAGCCAGCGTCATTGTCATCCCCCAACCTTCGGTAAAGTCAGCACCGCAGCTCTTTTTTTTCACAGCACCATTGCAATTGTGACAGTTTTTCGCAACGTTAACTTGCATTGACACAAGCCTACGCGCTATCGCTGCAATATATTTTGACATGTTCTGCGGAATAAAAGACTGCGTCGATATGATATTTCATCAAATTGCAATTTGTGAGCTTCATGCATGAGTCAACAGAGCTGACCAAGGCAAAAATCATAACGTGAAGCAGACATTTCAGAAAGATGCTCCAATTGACAGTGCACAATGTATGCCACCCTTCTAGTTGTCATTTTTCTTACAAACCTCGAACATATCGACATGGACTAGGACCTTATTTGGGAAGGAGCGAAGCTGGTCATCACTCCGTTAGCCATCATTAAAGTATTATGACGCTGATTATACCCCATGCGGCATAAAAAAATGGTTATCAAACAGATCGAAGATGAGCGGCCCACGCTCTGCGTCCCTGTTTGTCTTTAAATGAGCTGTTAATACTGGGACGTTTATACTGACTGGGCTTAGTTTTGTATCCGGCCCGGGAGGCCTGCACTGTGTTCAGGGGAAAATTCCAGCCCGACTAAATCGACCATCACCTGTCCCATGGACAGGTGGACGGGTCTCTGGCTAAGAGTTAATGACCCTGTATTGGATGAGGGGGTGTGATGCTGCATTGGTTCATGAAATGCGGTGCTGTATTGAATGATGGGATGTGGCGTTGTACATACTGGATGATAGAGCATAATTCTGTACTAAATAGTGACTATTTGTTTGCCTCTAGATGTGCCTGGGCCACCTGCCAGACTTGTTAAAGTGGAAGCCCTGAGTTATGACCTCATCCATGTCAGCTGGCTAGCTCCGTTATCTGAAAACGGCAGCCCCATCACTGGCTTCACCTTATACATCAGGTGGGTTTTTCCTCGTACTGGTTCATTAAACTCTTAACCCACTCTTTTCACGCTCACAATAATAAAAGATGATAATACCGATGTCTACAACCGATCCTCAAACTGATGAATGCTTCACCTGAGGGTAAATGTTATTACTAAAACGAATTTTAAGGGAGAGTTTGAACATCAGGAAATTCTGTGGCTTGTCAGTGAAATTCTTTTAAAAAAAGTTGAGAAAGTGCTGGCCTAAAACATTGTGAGTTGTAGCTTATTATGTACTGTAAAATCATGGGTTGAAAACCCCTCTTTCATGTTGGAAAGTTTGCAAAATGAAAATCGCATGTTAGATGGCCCTGCCATCAAGTTCACATACTGTTAGTCACAGTTAGTGTGTTGAAGGTCAATAGCTTGCCATTGTACCTGCCACAATCAGCCACTTTTATACATCTATAAACTGACCAGTCATTGGATATAGAGGCAGGCAATGTTGATTACATGGGCTCCTGTCTCTATCCAGCTTACAGGATGGCTTCCCTTTAGCAACTCTGTGGTCATATTTTACTGAGTTCAGCTTAAAACAAGTATGGTGTGATGATCGTCTTATTCAACCGTAGGCACAATCCACACGAAAATGACAGTGAAAAAATTCAACATGGCGTTGACTATTTGGTGGGCACTGTGGTGGTGTGAGTTGATATTGATGTCAATGTTCAGATTCCCAGGCTCGTTTCAACAAATATCTGGTGCAACCCCACTGATTCATGTAAATATTCTGGGTCTTGAACTCAAGATTGTATGGTTTAAGTTAACCTCATGTGGTGTTTGTATGACTGTTCAGAGCCCAGGATGACCCACAGGACTACAGAAGGCTAACAGAGGGAGCGTCAACATACCGCGCTAGGGTGATTGGCTTGTTGCCCTATACTGAATACAATGTGTCAGTGCTGGCGAGTAACGCCGCTGGAGAGGGAGAGTCGGTATCAGCTATTGTCCGCACAAAGGCCAAAGGTTGGTGTTGGTTCCTGAATGACACTCGCTGATGATGTATTTGTCTGTAGCATGTACATCATGTTTGCATTTGGAGACCTCACAATGTTGTTGTGTCATGACTGACATGGTGTGTCTTCTACCGATGCTGACAGCTCCTTCAGAACACCCGCGCTTCACCAACATGTCTGTCACTTCCACCAGCATCGATGTTCACTTCCACAGCACCCCTTCCGAGAAGAACCATGGCCCCCTCCTGGGCTACGTCATCAAGGTGTGGACGGAGCAAAGCCGAGCTCTGAAAACCAATGTCACCATACCTGACCCGGACTTGACAGTCAGTACTTCACCTCACGTTGCCTCAGCTTCTTCTACTCTCATCCTGCTGTCTGTTTGTACAACTAATCAGTGGTCCCGGGCTCTTGTGTTTCAGCATTACAACATCACCAATCTATATCCAGCCACTGAGTTCCTTATCCACATATATCTTTACAATGAGGCCGGACTCAGTCCTCCACTGGAACTCGCCAAATACACAGAGGAAGGTGGTGCGTCTGACATTCACCCATCTGCTGCCAATTTATTTCACACATGCTATCAACTCATAGCTGTTCATGTATCATTGTAGGCCCTACCTAGCACTCATTATAGGTGTGTTGTTACCCCCTGCATTAACTTGCTGTATGAGCCATGAGTGGTGCTTGTTACAGTGCCATCAGAGCCTCAGCTATTGGACACGTCCAGTTCCAGCCATAGCTCGCTGCGCGTTGTTTGGCGGCGACCAGAGTACACCAATGGCCAACTCTTGGCGTATGGTATCTACTGGCGCCATGGCAACATAACGGGCAAACACAGGAAGAACCTGACCCTTAACAATGATATGGTCTCCCACACCATCACCGGTCTCTGTGAGTCGACTTGTTGACCGGATCAGGACACTGTAGATTCCTGTTATTCTGTGTCTCACTGTAGTATTGTCTGTTTGTGGTCACAGTGCCATGCACCGAGTACATCATCAACGTGACCGCCTTCACCGCAGCTGGAGAAGGGTCCGCCCAAAGACCTCGAGCAGCTTTCACGGAAGTCAAAGGCGAGTTTACGCCATCTCACGGCTCATATTCACCCAGTTATATTGCTAGTTGTTATTATTCTAACTGAGCTTGTGCACTGCAGGTCCAAGTGCCCCTAATATCACTCGACTGACTATGGGCAATAGCTCAGGCAGTTTTGAGGTGGAGTGGACGCCTCCTGAGCAGCAATGTGTTACAGGGATCAGTCACTACATGCTTGTGTACAACGCCTCAGACACAGGCCTCTCTAAATACCTCTACGTGGACGGGAAGCAACACAAGGTGATTGATAGATTCTCAACGATTGACGATATATTGAAGTCTGTTTGCCCTGGTCCTTGTATGGATTGGGTTTATGAAACGTTTGAATCATGAAGCTTTGATGTTGCAGTACCTGTTCACCAACCTGACATCCAGGAACTACTCTGTCAATATTGCAGCAGAATCTGCGAAAATTTACAGACAAAATGGAGAATTTGTCCGGGGTGCTTTCTCAGATACCCGTAGAATTCATTTAGGTACATTACTGCTAGCATCAGATAACCAATCATGATTGAGGCCATTAAACAGATGCTTACTTTGTCATGTTTGACATGCTCATTATATTGTTTGGGAAGGAAAATATTCCAGGTTATGGTGCTGTGTGTGGGTGTTAACAGGGGGCTCCAATCAGCCTGTGGATGGCCCCATGGCTGTCATTGTTGGTGTGGTACTGGGAGTTGTCTGTACAGCTGTCTTCATTGCCTTGTTCTTCATCGTCCTTTATCTCTTCAAAAAGTAAGTATTACTCAAAGGAATTGTTCATTCTTTCATACAATTAATGTTTATTCATTCCATCATGCAGTGATTAGGTTTGTCTCATCACTTACTGATGTTGTATTCAATCCAAGATTCATCAACATGGTCTATATTTAGCATTTCATCATTGAACCGGTTCATCTACAGTACATTGCCTGTGTGAACCAGGAAGTTTTACAGACGTTACGTTCGGAGCCCTTATGACGAGGAGCCTGACCCCGAGTCGGTACGACTCACTAAGCACACCGTTACCTTCCCCCAGTATGGTATGTCCTTTTAATCACACCCCAATAGTTGCCCTGCTACAGTCTGAGTGAAGATCTCTTTATTTTATGTCTGCCTGGTTCAATAACTGCATAAATCACATTTCAAACTTACCCTCCTTATTTTTGACATTTTTAAGCTTGAAACATATGTACATTCTGTTGTCTTTAGAATAGATGATATACACTTATTATAATTCAGACATGATTTATGCCAGTAACCCAGTAACCTTGATTTGTTGAAAAACTGAAGGGTATACACTATTTCATACAATATATCCAGACATTGTGAAGGAATTCCAAACTTTACCGGACTGCTGTCCGGTAAGGTACAAAAAAATACTGACGGGACAGAAATATATTTTGGGACAAACATATTTTTTTAGTTTATTGATCAATTATAAAGAAAACCATAATTTCAGTAGAAATGTTGCAAGTATATTCAGCTGAATACATGAATAGCTTTTCCTCAACATCTCCCTCAAACTCTGAGTAATAGTCTGAGTTGCTGTCACTATCACAGTCTGTATCATCACCATGGTCACCTGCTTTGGCCGCCATCTCCTCTTGCTCTGACTCCACTTCCTCTGGTCCCCATGGGAGGTGGGGGGCACTTAAGTGTATTGAGGTAGTAGGTCTGCACAAGGGAGTAGGTCTTTTCGGCCTCTTGGCTTCTACAACAGGGTTTGTTGGGCCTCGTTTTCTGACGATTAATCATCCCCCCTCTGTTTATCCTTTTATTTTTGAAGGGTTACTGGCATTTATTACTGGACCAAGGACCGGTGAATAATCACTTTTTTTATTGGACCAGAGGAAAGTTAACTGGATGTCCGAGGTGTGCGGTTGATTTGTACACAGGTGTTTGGTACTCGGGTTGTTTTTATACACAAATGGTTGTTTGTACACACCACTGGGAGTTGTTTCGTACCCGTACCAAGTGACCTATCTAGAACATATCACATTCAACATTTTTACTCAAAAGTTATTCTTTAAGCACAATCCCAAATCCATTTTATGGCAAGCTAACTTGTAGTAGATAAAAAAAAAGTTAAGCATAACGCTCGGAACAATCGATCTAACGTCAATCTGCCATGTACAGAACCACTTCAAGGAATGTGTACAAAACTACCTGTGTATGAAACAACTGTAATCATGTGTGACGAGTCCGTAAAACCTTCACAATGTCTGTAATATTATAGCTGCCTGGACACATTCTGCTTAAGTGCTGTTTCTTCTAGTAAGTAAACAAGGGCCTTATATTCTCCAGCTTCTTCTCAAAATGATTCCCTTTGTCTCCTACAGCCAATCATAACAAAAGGGATGAGAAAAGTAAGTGACTTAGCATGTTGAGCATGAGGTGGTGTGTGTCTTATGCATATCTGGTTTATAACTCCCTGTGCTGTCTCCCTGTGTACGTGTGGTTATTCCGTCGTCTGTGTCCGTTCACCTCACCTGTCTATTTGTGGACTTGTCACACCTGTGTCTTGTCTCCTGATTGTTCATGTGGTGTCAGGGAGATATTGACTAGTGCACAGTAGATGTTTCCCTCATGCATGTCACAGTTGTGTTTCTGCTGTAGATTGGGTGGCATGCTCTATGTTTGACTTGATCGGGGACTATAGTTTGCTTTCCAGCAGAACTTGTCACACCAATGGGCTTCTCGTTATTTGTACTCTTCAGCTGAGCTTATCATGTACCTTTTCTATGGTGTCTGTCTGTCTGCCCCTCCGTTTGTAAACTTTTGGTGGCACTTTTTCTTATCAATCAAATTTTTTTCTAACTGTCAATATACTATATACAATGCTACTATATACTATATTAACAAAAACAAACCATTACAACCGTACAAAAACAACAACATGGTTATACAGCCGCTATTAGCACAATAATAACAATAACAACAGGTTATGTATGGTAGATATACATTGTAATCTATACATAGGTGTCTCATTTAAAGATCAGTTACACTAAATTGCACCTGTTATGTTGATGGCTACTTCAGCACTGTATGACATATAACCCCTGAGAATAAATTCTTATACCTGATGAGGGATCATTTTTTTTTAGACACTTTTTTGGCTCTGCTGGTCAACACAGTTTATCATGTATCTTCACTGTAGCGTCCACCTCTCTGTCCGTTTTGTCATCTATCGTCTTCTCAACCTTGATGTCAATAGATGTTGTAGTCACCCCTGACACATGGTCTACGCATGAGATGTCACACGGAATGGCTTGACACTACCCCATGAACTAAAACACCAGTCTGTTATGTCATATGACCCTCTTTTCGACAGTCATGTGATCACTTACACCTTCATATGCCTTTCACATGTGCTGTGTGTGGCTGTAGACCCAGAGGACACAGTCAAGGTGTCTGTAGCGGTCGACAAGTGGAATCAACACGTAGCTCGTCTCCATGCTGATGACGACTTTGGCTTTTCAGAAGAGTATCAGGTCAGAATCAAACCATGCTCGATCACACCAGCGATGTAGTCGTAACCAACCGCGCCTCCTCTCTAGCCTGAGATGAATATACTGGAGGCCAGATAGGAGGGGCATTTAAAGACTCGAGTGCTTGTGCTTCCTCGTCAACACAAGGAAAATATTTCTTTCTGGCATTTTGTACACAGAATTTTTGTCCACCATTTCTACACATGTCACCATAGAATCCACAGTTTAGTGAAAGCAAACCTACAAGCAATAACAATAATTAAGATCAGTATACGGTTGCAAAGATCTGTGTTAATAAGGTCAATTAACAGAGTCTGTTATTCATTATATTTCTATGTGTTGCACTGTCTAAAATGAGGAAAACTGTGGGTTTTTTTCCAGGAAATTGACTGTGGACCTCGAGAAGACCTGTCAGTGTCTGCCTCTGTAGATCCAGAGAACAAGAGCAAGAATAGATACATCAACATACTGGCGTGTGAGTTAGGCTTGATGTGAGCTATAGATACATCAACATACTGGCGTGAGTTTGGCCTGATGTGTGCTATGACGTCCGTATGGTATACAGTTTACATGATGTCATGTTGTGTGCTGTCATGTATGTTACAGATGACCACAGCCGGGTATTACTACGCAGTCTCCCCGGGAAACCTGGATCAGACTATATCAACGCCAACTATGTTGATGTGAGTCAGCCATGGCTGTCATTTTTAGTCAGCATATTATCATGGGAACAGTGTGTGGCAAATTCCCCACAATCGTTATGTCTAGGATGTCATAAAACTGCATCACGGTCTATATAGAGCTGTTACCATTTGTGGGTATGCTGAACTCTATAAACAGAACTGGGTTGAATCTATTTTGGATAGTTGCCAGTATGTGTCATGTGAGATGTCATAATATGAGCTGTTGGTGGTGCCAGGGTTACAACAAGCCTCAGGCATACATCGCCACACAAGGTCCTCTGCCCAATACTCATGCTGACTTCTGGAGGATGGTATGGGAACAGAACAGTACAACCATAGTGATGATTACCAATCTAACAGAGAGAAGCAAGGTGGCATGTCAATTGTTGTTACTTTCAACCCACCACACCCTGCTTACACATCAGTGATCCACTCTCAACCCACCCACCACACCCTGCTTACACATCAGTGATCCACTCTCAACCCACCCACCACACCCTGCTTACACATCAGTGATCCACTCTCAACCCACCCACCACACCCTGCTTACACATTAATGATCCACTCTCAACCCACCCACCACACCCTGCTTACACATCAGTGATCCACTCTCAACCCACCCACCACACCCTGCTTCCACATCAATGATCCACTCTCAGCCCACCCACCACACCCTGCTTACACATCAATGATCCACTCTCAGCCCATCCACCACACCCTGCTTCCACATCAATGATCCACTCTCAGCCCACCCACCACACCCTGCTTACACATCAATGATCCACTCTCAGCCCACCCACCACACCCTGCTTACACATCAATGATCCACTCTCATCCAACCCACCCACCACACTCAGTAAGGATCATTCCTGCTCGTGAAGGACGTTATGCTTGTCTGGACCATAATGTGAAGACCCTGTCAACGAATGCTGTGTGATGTTTTAGCGTAAGTGCGACCAGTACTGGCCGAAGGAGGAGGAGCAACAGGTGAGCTACGATCACATGCAGGTGCGACTCCTCAATACGTACAAGATGGCCCACTACACCGTCCGAGTTTTCACCCTCAGAAACACGAAACTCAAAAAGGTCACCCAGGCTTCATGCAGGCCGCTTTGTTATTCACGTTTTTTGCTCCCAATATCTAGTCATTTTTGGAAATCCCAGTGCTTCTCAAGGATAATACCTTGAATTATAGACTTATTAACCCTACACTTAATGTGGCCTGTCTGGATGAAGGTCACAGTTATCTGGTGTGTGTAGATGGGTCGCGTTGTTGGTCGATGCTAATGATGGAGTTGTGTTGTGTGGAGCAGAAGTCTCTGGGAGAGCGCGTGGTGCTCCAGTACCACTACACAGACTGGCCCGATCACGGGGTGCCAGACTACACTCTTCCCACCCTCGCCTTCATACGCAAGTCTGTAGCAGCCAACTCCGAGGCATCATCTGGGCCGATGGTCATCCACTGCAGGTCTCTCTTTTAACACCTCTACTCAGTCAGTACAGTCTAGATGCTGTGACTGGTATAAGCAGAAGATGGAGATCTGTTCATGCTGATGTGGACTAAAACGGGTGTTACATTCATATGTGTACTTCGCAAACAGGATGTATTTCATTGTACAATGCAGTATCTGATTTGGCTTCCGGATTGGGCTGCATCAAACAATACTTAAGTGCTCAAGTTCACATATCAAGTGACTTTTAGTCTTGATGTTTCAGTATTGATTGCGGCTGTGTTAGAATAGGGGTGTATTTCGGGGTATATGAGTATGATGATATGTTGCAGTGCTGGAGTGGGTCGGACAGGCACATACATCGTGATTGAGAGCATGATGAAACAGATGAAAGACAATAGCACCCTCAATGTGTTCAGTTTCCTCTCTCACATACGCACCCAGAGGAACCAGCTGGTCCAAACCGAGGCAAGTCTCCCGCCTCCCAGATCATGGGACGTGGCTCTGTGGCCACATCCTGCTCATGGGACGTGGCTCTGGCCACATCCTGCTCATGGCTCTGGCCACATCCTGCTCGTGGGACGTGGCCACATCCTGCTCGTGGGACGTGGCCACATCCTGCTCGTGGAACGTGGCCACATGCTGCTCATGGGACGTGGCTCAGTGGCCACATCCTGCTCGTGGGACGTGGCCACATCCTGCTCATGGGACGTGGCTCTGTGGCCACATCCTGCTCATGGGACAGGGTTCTGTGGCCACATCCTGCTCGTGATGTCATCTACAAATGGTTGTTGGTTAAGCATATCTCTGACTGGTCCATGGTTGTTGTTTGTGCTGACAGGACCAGTATATCTTCATCCATGACGCACTACTTGAGTACATTGAGAGCGGAGACACAGAGGTGAAGGAGAATGTTCTCACGCCGTACCTAGAACAGCTTCAGTCGGAGGTGCCAGACGGAGAAACACTCCTTGCACGCCAGTATAGGGTACGTATACTATCATATATGTCTCCTGAAATTGGTTGGGTAAGGAGTGTGTAGACTTACTGAACACATCGGGCAGCATAAATCACAAAGGGTAACAAAACAAACTTCCCCTCCGTCTTCTCTGATCATGTGTAAGCCTGCTGTAACGTGCCTCGTGTTTGTGGGTACAGCTGGTCACCTCGTTCCGGCCGTACGACTTCCACATGCAGTCTGCTCTCATGACAGTCAACAACCAGAAGAACCGTGCGGGAGCGCTGCTGCCCGGTGAGTACCACAACTTACTCTCACGTGTATAAGCCTGGCTTCCGTGACGGGCCCAGCATTCTATTGTATGGCTGTGGTGTGTTTCAGTCGAGTTGTCGCGGGTGAGACTTCCTAATCGACCAGGTGAAGAGGGGTCTGATTACATCAACGCCTCTTATCTACAGGTGGGCAATTCATCCTCCTTCTGCCTTGTAGGAACTCATTAGGGAGTTCAATGGTTTGTGTTAGTTCACCAAGGTCACAGTAAAACCGAGCATTCATATGATGTATGTATGGTTACGGAAACTTTTTCTGCCTTAATATATACTGGTGCGTGATTGAATATGTGCTTAAGAACGTGTTTTTGGTGCAGGGTTACAACAAGAATGAGGAGTTTATCATCACTCAGCATCCCATGGCAGCCACGCTGGAGGATTTCTGGCGTATGGTGTGGGAACACAACTCCATGACTGTTGTATTACTGCAGGCTTCCTCCAGACTGGTAGACCCTTACACATCATCATACCAAGCTTTTAATCCATGTCTTAGCCGTTATCTGAGATGAGAAGGGACATCAGTGAGTGTGATGAAGCTGTGCTGGACGCCATGCGACGTTGGTTGTGTTTGTAACAGGATCCCGAGTGTGGAGCGTTCTGGCCCGGGGACAACGACACCATGGACTGTGGTCACTTCAAGGTCAGCTTCATCGAGGAGAAGAAGGAAGCTAAACTTGTCACTCGTGACTTCATCCTCCAGTCCATGCAGGTAAACCGTCTATGACACCAATGGCAGTTATATTATGCGTTATTCATTTAGCGCCTTTTTTGCTCCTGTTAGAGCCCATGTACGTAACGACAGCGCTGTATTTACACTACGGTAACACTACCACCTTTCTTACTGCCTGGTCGGGGAAAATGCTTGAAATAACAGCCAGATGGAACCATCTCCCCGACGCATTTTTTATCCAGAGTTGTCCCAAGCAATGTCTCTGTTATTTCCACTACATCATATATTTGTTAGGATATAGTCGTAGAGGGACAGACCCTGGATTCAGGCAGCATACAGATCAACACTTTTCATGTGTCTCTTCATTTTATAACTCTAGCTTCTCTTGTACTTGGTTGGTTTTGGTCACACCAGACCCTGCACATCATCCTGGCCATGTGCCAGCTTTTGTTTCCTTTCTTGTTGTGAGCAGGTCAATACAGTTTTTGTCACACATGGTATTAACACTCAGTTCTTAAGTTTCAGCTAGGATCGATGTAATATTTCACATAATGAGCATGGCAGATTTGCAGCCATCCAATAACACACCCTTTAACACCTTATTCCAGTTCCATGTTTATTTTGCCTCTTTGCACCTGCCAGTCACCAGAGGTACCACAGAACAATGTTCAGTTAATCCCATTTTTGTGTTAGCCTAAAAATCAGTCAAGGTCATATGTATAAAATGTCAAGGTACACCAGTGTAAGTTGTGTGTTGTACAGGATGACTATGAGTGTACAACGAGGATCTTCTCAACGCAGGGCTGGCCTGAGAGCTGTGAGCCACTGAGTGAAAGCTTTGACCTCGTTCAGACCGTACAGAAGTGGCATCATCAGCATGAGGTCGAGGTGGAGGGCCCCATCATCGTCGTCGACAAGTCAGTCTCCTTCAATCCTACCGTTTTTAGGGGTGTTGTTTTTTTCAATTTATGTCACACTGGGTCTGATACTGCAAACAGAAACATCTAGTGACTGTGGACTGGAATGAAGTTGATGTTGTCAGGTCAAGAAGAGGCGTTTGCTTCTGTTGTAAGAGGTATATTGCCACGTGATTGGATGACTCGTGGGGTTACAGATACGGTGGAACATTAGCAGCGACTTTCTGCTGCTTCTTCACCTTCTATGACCAGCATCTCCACGAGGGAGTTATAGACGTCTACACAGCCGCCAAACTCTACCACCTCAAACGCCCAGGGGTGTGGCCACGCACGGTCAGTCTCTGCCCCTCAGTCTCACAGCGATATGAGCTGCGTGTTGCACGATGTTTAATGTTCAATATGCACTGTGTGTTTGTAGGAGGACTTTCTCCTGCTCTACCGGGCTCTGGAAAGTCTGTTTGGTGAAGGCAGCCTTGCAAGTGAAAAGGACTCTGGCATTGGTAATTATAAAGACAGTTACGCCACCATGCCTGCGATGAGGCATTCCATCCTAAAGACCATCAATAAGGCGGTCAACCGCACCTCTGAACTCACCTTGTGACCTGCTACATCTCTGCTGACATTGTCACGGAACTATTGTGATCTGAACATGTGATGTTGCCATGACCTTGAGACCTTGGAGTTGACCTAGAGACTTGTCATCACCGCAGTGGGTGTCAGACAGGTGTCCTGCCTCCAGTTCTAATCATCCTCCCGCTGATGTACCCACTTAACACAGCATGCAGATCAAAAACAAGTGACCTTGACCTTTTCTTATAGGCAAACATATTCCTTCTCAGTCTGGCTGTCTCTTATGTACAGTGAATAACACATCTGATGCCATCTGCCATATTGCACTGTATCTTGCACCAAATCAACTCATTTTTGCTAGCGATGTGCACCAAGTTTTTGTTGTAGTTATGGAATCAAGAGCCACACCAACGTGCATCAGTAGCGCTCCAGTTTTTGCTTCTTTATCCCAGTATATGATAATCCTCTGGAAGAACCAGACATTGATTCCTTGACTGGCTAGCTGATTGGCGGAGAAGGTCCATTTCAATTGCTAGTTGTACATGACTTGTTGATTGTACATTCATTGTAGGTAATGAGATCAGGTACTAGGGGATGGATGTACAGGTCAGGTGAGTGTCTGGTGTGATGCCATCACCTGCCCAGCTTCCCCCGTCTCATGGTGAGCCCCAATACAGCAGCCACGACTGGCTCACATCCTCATGCTTCTAATGAGCACTGCAGATGTCCTGTCATTAACTAGCCACTCTACCTCCGCCCCAGAGAGCACCTGCTCCCTGTGCTGCCCACCCTACACACTGCTTCCCTCTCATACTGCTGTCTGTCGGCGTATCATCATCTCATGATACCAGCCTCTGTATCAGCATATGTGGCCCATGACTTCTATGGGGCTCGGATGATTAATTCATGTGTGGCATAGCCACAGCTGGATAGCCAAACCAGTCCCCAAATGAGTCTGACGCCTAGCACAGTCTGGGGTGGGCTGAAGTAGTGGCTCTGTTAACACTTGATTGTTGGGTCAATGTCACTGATCTGTGTGTCTGCAAGCAATGACTATTAGATACTATGTACCACTGTCAGCTTGATCTGGTTGGCTTGAACGAGGTTTTATCAATCTTTATACCTGCTATACACCTGCTTTAGCACCTGTAGAACATTTGTAATATGAGCGATAATAGGGGTGTTCCCGGGAATGCTTTACATTAAACTGTTCATGTGATTGGGATATTTTTTTCCCCTTTGCTGTGGTACAGTTTAGTAGTTTATGTAAATATGTAGCCAGTAGCTTTGTGAAAGTCAGCCACCCTTACCAATGGATATGGTCCATGTGCTCGCCAGTGTATATCTGTACATAGAAACACAACATGTGCAATACTAATGTACATTGATTATTTTAATATCACTTGTATAGAATATTCTGTCATTGTTCATTGGTGCATAGTCTTGGTAAAATTGTTTGATGTAGATGTAAGGGGTATGTTGGTAACATCTAGTTGTTGATTGCCATTACATCATTACCGGATTCAGTTTCCATCGTGTCAAATATGGTCCCCTCTCGAATGAAGTTTTTGCATAATTTAGAAAGTGTGAATATTTCAGCCGTCATTACAACAATAACTCTAGGCCAGTTCTAACAGATGATCCGTGCATCGTGTTAGCTACCACAAGCTTTCATTAACATGATTGTTAACTGTGCTTGGATCTGATATCAGAGCCTGTGACTGTAATTTTAGGCTTCTTATTACATTAAATATTTTTTGCAGCAAGTTTAACTCTCCCCCCCCCCCCTGGAGAACTTGTAAGTCTGTTGTCTTGGTGTCAGGGCAGCGGCCACATTCCAACTTTTACCAGCACAAAGTAGGCTACCCATATATATTTATATCATATTTTGATAAACCTATCCACTTCATATATGTTCCTAGATGTCACTGATCCTAGAGTAGAATTCCTTAGAAATCTTGGTGTTTGTGTGTACTGTAGCTTAATTTATTTCTGTATACTGATGTTGCCCCTGGGGAGAAGGTATTGTACAAGCTGGTATAGCCCCGAGTGTTTTGTGACCAAGTATTCATACTTGGTGCACTATGTAATACTTGAGTTGCCCTCTCTGCCATGCTTGCTGTGTGTTTAGGAGTCTCGCCCCCTGGGGAATGTCAAGTGTTGCCAGTATACCATCCACTGGTTCATGGCCGTGGTGGGTTTTTCAGCCACTTGAATTGTGATTGTACTTGATGTAATCTCATTGTAGTTTTTGTACAATGTCGTAAATAAATGGGCTTCTGAAGCTAATTATTTAATGTCTGGATATATTATTTGCATGTGATTGATCTTGTCAATAGCTTTATGAATTAAAGATGCGTTATGATGATGTAAGAAATTTTGTCAAAATGTAACTGCAAGAACATAACGGCATTATGAAATCATAACGTTTTTGACTCTACGTTTATTGTGACTTATCGACCATCTGTAGGTGGTGCAAAACAAAATATTTCCACGGTAACTAACGACTATGTTTTTTTTAGCTTAATGTATTTATGAAGAAGTCACTTTGTTAGAACCTTGAATCTATGGTGCATAGTTTACAAGGCCATGTTGTTGATATTATTTTCTACATTAGAGTAATGTGCTTGTGGGCCACAAGAAGCAGTTGTTATCATTTTTACCGTGACTTTAATCATGATTAATCTTAAAAATCAAAATTGTATTGGGTAAACAATGTTTTTGTTTGGTTTTTTTAAAAGAAATATGGCGTTGGCATTTTTTATGTAGAGCTACCATTTGGTGCATAAGATATGTATATTGCTGGCTGTCTCCCATGGCCTGTTCATGCATTTGTAATTAAATCTTCCACTCATGCCTCTCGTGTGAAGTTGTGGTGGTATTATGTAGGATGTTGATCTGTATGAAGATGATAGGTGGATTGCTTATCAATATCAATTAGGTTAAGCTCTGTAAGCGTTTTTTAACCACTATGGCAGCTGGATAGACCGAGCCTCCCACGCTATTTCCCGCCTATCTTACGCTGGGTTCGTGGTTGCTCATCTGAACTAGCCCTGAAGGGGATGTAATCGGAGAAGAATGTTACTGTGTCGTGCTTATCAAAAAGAAATCTACCTATAATAATAATTTGAAATTAATAACTGATTGCAATCTTCATTGCGTTCCAAGGACGTGGGAAGCGCATAGTTCGAAAGTCTCCAATATATAAGTCCTTGTGTACTCCAAAGACTTAAAATGTCTCCTTTTTTTCTAGTCCATCACACATCAACGACCCGTTTATGCATATTGTGTTCGTCAATTTTATAAAATAATAACGAAACATGCAAATTAATGATTGATATATTTTCGACCGTTCGCTCTCTTTCTTAGCTCTTTTGAATCAAGTGGAGTTGCGCTTGAGTACCCGATCGACTGTTGGTCTTTTGGGCTACTCTTTCTCTCTACCCTCTCTCTCTCTCTCTCTCTCTCTCTCTCTCTCTCTCTCTCTCTCTCTCTCTCTCTCTCTCTCTCTCTCTCTCTCTCTCTCTCTCTCTCTCTCTCTCTCTCTCTCTCTCTCTCTCTCCTCTCTCTCTCTCTCTCTCTCTCTCTCTCTCTCTCTCTCTCTCTATCTCTCTCTCTCTCCTCTCTATCTCTCTCTCTCTCTCAATATCTCGGGTCTTCATAGTGAGTAGGGCTTGAGTGCATGGGTTCGTGCTAGCGTTTATACGTTCGTGTCCTGGCCGCCCTTCACCCAAACCTATCTCCACACGTCTCAGTCGACGTAATCACAGTCAAGTTGTCTCGCACAACAACAGTAACTAAGGGGGGCAGAGCATAGCCATATGTGCCTGGCTTCTCGTGACTGCCTGCTCAGACAGTTGTAGGGCGTTCTCTAAGTGCATCCGCCTTTATGTAGCCTGGTGCATATGTTCACTTTGAATGATAAAGACGGAAGTTGACAACTGTCAGATAAGCGGTGTTATAAAGTCACAAATCATTCATAAATGTTTCCCTTGTCTGCTTGTCGGTCGATGAATAATACATAGCCGTGCATTACATGACAGGTCACTGTCCAGGGGATGACTACGCTGGCTAGGTCAGGGGTGGATGGACCAGGGAATGAATGGACTGGTCAGAGCCAATATGTTGATCCGTCTATTGGTCGATATCCAGTCCAACCGCTAACAGGCTCACGAGCGTTGTGGTGCGCAACCGGCGGGGTAACGCAGTCAAAGTGGGTCACGTAACGTCAGATTGTGTGACGTAAGAAGGTGCTCAGTTTGTCATGTAGACGCGCCCAGTCACGTGGGTGGGGACACCTGTATTATCCAGTCGAAACGTCGTACAAGTTGAAGAGACTGGTAAATAAGTCATTTAAAGACCCAACTTATTCGTGGAAAAAGCTTTCGATGATAACGGTTTATTTGCTCAGTGGTGAACAGGATGGCTTTATTGATCAGCGGATAGCCAGGCAGCGACACCTGGCAGCTGGTGCACTGGACACTTTAATATCGCCCCTACTTACTGTGATAAGTAGCCTAACAGACCAACAGCCGGATCGAATACCCTCAGGGAACACTGTCTCCCAAACTTGATTAAAATGATCGTGTAGTAAGCAATTCCATGTTTTGCTAAGGGCAGGAGTTACTCGTAGAAGCCCCAGCAATAATTACCGAAGGTAAGGATGTTTGGGCACGTGTAATTTTAAGTACATGCTAGATTTTACATTGTGGCTAGAATTAAAGATGCATTTTGTCATTGAGTAGTTCAATTTCTGTTATGTTTCCGTTTCTGTCCAGTTGCTAAAATGACACGATTGTAATGGGAACTCCGCATCATCGAGAGAGGCCCTTTGAAATTCCCTTCCATCTTTGTTTACAAATATATGCAAATGAGTAGCGACCGGACATGTTTTATTCCATCGTTTGCCGGTACTAATGTCCTAGCTCCCTTTCCAGTTTCGGATGTCTAGTAGCTTCTACCACGTGTCATATTTGGTAAACAGTGTGGGTGGGGCCCGCGAGGGGGGGGGGGGGGGGGGGGCACTTAAGTGTATAGAGATAGTACACATGTGCCGCACGACGGGGTATGTTTTTTCGCCCTCTCGACTTGTAAGACAGGTTTTGTTTGGCATCGTAATTATACGCCGGGGTATGTTTTTTAGCTGCATTCTGTACGACGGGTTTTTGGGGGGCTTCGGTTTGTACGACTTTCAAAATGATTCATATACGTCCATTAGTAGAGCACATGTCAATGATCACAACAATTACATGTTCCTATTCTTTATATCTCTGGGGTGTCTTCGAGGGGCGTGTACTGGGTGCTCGCAGCACTGGTGGTGGCGGTGCAGATTGTAGCACCGGGGGCTGCACAAGTGGAGCACATTGAGTGGTTTGCACTTCAGTATCTGGGAACCCTGGATCGGTGTAGGTTGCCTTGTTGTGAGCGTGGAGCCGTCGGTCTCGCCTGAGGGTGGAGCTGTTGGTACGCACAATATAAGAGCGAGGGTTTGGATCCCTCTGTAATAATACTGCTGGTTCACACCCTTCTCCTTTCTAACATGAACCTTGTCGCCTGGCTTGAGAGGTGACAAGGGCTTAGCATTCCTGTCATACCTCTATTTTTGTATGTTCTGACGAGCAAAGTGCTGTGGCTGATCAACGACGACTGGTGGGTTCAGGAGCTGGGTAGAGATTGGGAGTTTGGGGCGTAAACTGCGGCATTTGTGCTGTAGAGTGGGGCAAACCTGTAACAGGGCTGTTCCTGTGGTCTAGAAGGGCGACGTAGGGGTCGAGTCCGGCCTTCTCCAGTATACGCCTTACAGTGTGTACGGCGCGTTCTGCCTGTCCGTTAGACAGGGGGTACCTGGGGCTGGATGTTATTATAGTAAAGCCCCATTCTGCTGCAAAGCAAAGTCTATTCTGCTGAATGGCATATTGTCGCTCGTTATTTCTACAGGTATGTCATGTCTAGCAAACACTGATATCATGTGGACGGATACGACTTTAGGTGTCTTCGAGCTGGGCTATTTCTGGATGTTTGGAGTAATAGTCCACCATGACAAGGTTATCCTCACGATTTAGAATCATAATGTCTATGGCCATCTTCTGCCATGGCCTGTCAGGTACATCATGTGGAGTGAGAGGCTCCTTAGTTCGGCTTGATCTCATGTGTGGCTCTGCGGTTCAGAATCAGAATGCATTGAGTTTGGCGTGAACAACCACGTGTAAACAGAGCATGAACCGAGTTCAAGCGCTCAACACAGGTAATTACATATCCGATGTTAGATTGAAGTTTATCACCGATGTCTGATAGATCTGTGGATTTAACATTGTATTTAACTTGACACCTTTCTTCGACCTGGTTACATTTTGACAGAGCTTGACAGATACCTTATTGGGCTGTTACTATATCCCACACCCTTCGCCCCTCCACTCAACAACTGATCTAGTCCCCACCCCACTTCACACCTAACAGCTTATATTTCGATTTGTGTCTCCAATTTTACAAGAGTGGGGACATTCCCTCCTTCCTAAACGAAGCCAGACGCCCCTCCACATGGGTAAATATCACATATGTGATGGATAAGGATTATTGATCGGGTAACTTCACTCAAAGCGTGCAAACACTTTGAACAGACTGTAATATTAATCTGTGTGGTATAAGTGTACACATCAGTGACACTGAGATATTCTTGCAGAGCAATATTATCCAGCTTTTATTTCAGCATCCGCCACGTTTTATGTTGGCAAAAACCGTACAGTTGCAATCTAGCGATACGAACGAAACGTAATACAATAACACAGACAGGAATTAGAAACCGACGCTGAGGGGATGAGGAGACAACGGTTTTGTGTGGGAAACTTTGTTGGAGATGCTCTGAAAAGTCATCAAATTTCATTCAGTGATCCATTCGGCATCTGTTATGGCAAATCCAACAGGTAGCCCCGATTACTTTATAGCCATTGTATTGCCAAGTATCCGTGGGCAGGTAAATACTGAAAGTTCCCTGAAGTCAAACTTCTCTCGACTTGACTCAAAAATGTCAGACCTACCCTTCATTCTTCTATAGAGTCAACCCTAATACACAACAGTCTACATAGGAGTCGCTCTGACATATGACGACCCAGAGTTAGAAATTATCAATAAAATCATGAGCCAATATCACGAAAAGGCGAGTGTATATTTAAAATCTATGCATCTGTAAAGGTGAGGTATGATAACGCATAATACTCACCAGGTATAGTGGTTGATTTTGATTCTAATTGAACTGCTCTTTGTTTTCTGTTGTTTGTGACAGGTTTATTGTGTATGCAATGGATATAAAAGGAAAGGCACCATGCTTAAGAAAACCGTGTCGATCCGAGTTCTGCGCGGGATTGATTTCTGGCTTTTTCATCGCCACTTTCGTTGTGTTGTCATTTCAACGACTAATTCCTAACAATACACCTGTTCCAAACTCATACCTCAGGGATGATTCACCTGCACCCACAACAAAAACTAATAGGACTAATTCAATCCTACATTCAAGTGAGATAAACGCTGTGAGGAAGTGCTCGTTCTCACTGGTGGATGAGTATTATCAAAAGAACAAACATATGCCTGAAGATGGCTCGTGGCTTCAAAACGCCAACCGACGTCTAGGAGAAGAATACCGTCCCAGTGTGTGTGAGTTCGGGGAGTACGACCTCGGCGCTTGTCTTAAGCAGAAAAACATCACTTCTATCTTAACTATTGGTGATTCACAGGTATGGCGTTCCTCCGACGCTCTGTTCGAGTTCTTCAACGACGCTAGCGGTGGCAACTGTAGCAAAGTACGCGTCGCAGTGACCCGATTGGCGGACCGCATCAAATACTACGAAATTAACAACTGGAAACTCGCCTTCTCGGGGCCCTCTAGCGAGCGACCCTGGCCATACACCATTCATTGCTATTTCCGCGACTCGCATAAGGTCCAAATAGAATATAACAGTATCTACTTCTTCAAAGAGCCCCCTGTACGAATCACTGGGCTTTACCCCGAGCCGACTGTTATAAATTTTCAAGAATTCTTATTCAAACATTATCTGAAGGGCCGTAAACCTGATCTGCTTTTCATTGCCCCACCTTTGAACCACATTAAGTATGCACACAGTATCAAAACTCAGGATTATAATAATTCTCTAGCTGAGTTCATAGATCTGGTGATAAAAACAATTCCTCGTTCGACACCTATCTACTGGTTGACAACCCCTGCTGAGCTCCCGGCCGCCAAGGGCTACAAAGCCTTGGTGAATCATAACGCTAGGATTGAAGGGATGCTGGCTACGGAAAAGATGTACCTCATGGGACGCAGACTCTATGATGTTCTCCAACCTAAGTTACTCGACCCTTCCTATAACTTTCATGGTTTCTTCAACTTGTACAACATGTCGAGTGTGCGCGGGGACTGGGCCATGGACGGACAGCACCTGTTACCTGTCTGGTACAACAAAACGGTCGAACTGATCTACTCCACTCTGTGTCACTCATAACACGGCTGCACATTGAGTAACTCTCTCGGTCTCGCTCTCTCTCTCTCTCTCTCTCTCTCTCTCTCTCTCTCTCTCTCTCTCTCTCTCTCTCTCTCTCTCTCTCTCTCTCTCTCTCTCTCTCTCTCTCTCTCCTCTCTCTTGCATGCATGGAAAGTGGATATCTGACGCTCATATAAGTCTCCCTGCCAAATAAAACCGATATGCATGACGTACACACCCGAGGCCAGCAATAGCGATGTACCGTGGTCCGTCATCCTATCCAATAGTATCCATCATTTATATATTTTTGTAGAATATATCGATGAAACTGCGCTTCATCATAGGCTTGTGTCTTCTTCAAAAACAAATCAAGGATTGCTTTACAGTTTGTGAAACACCGATTGTCCCCAGAGCTACACACCGGACTACTGCATGACGTATGGTGTGTAGTATACCGAGTTACACGGCTGATAAATCTATCTTCAGCAATCACACGCTGTAAGCTGCCTGGTCAGTACCCATGAAGTCGTGCTCTGTCGACTCCGCCCACAATACATTCTGCTACAGTCATCATGTTGTGACTTGGCACCTACCTGATAACATTAAAGAAATCCCCCATCAGTTTGAATCAATTGTTCAGCAACATATGTTTAAGTCGTCATAAATCTCTCATTCAAAAATGAGGTTACTACGTGAGGATGAAGTGTAGAACAGATGGAGAGAGGCAAGGTCAGTGATGCCATGTAGGTGTCGGGTTTTAGTTATGTCTTTTACCAGATTTGATTCTTTTTCAATGAAACTCAGGTTGCTAAAATCTTCTAAAATCTAAGTAGCAATCAACACACATTTACCATAACAAAAGCAAGGATCATAGAAAAGGTATGCTGATAATAGCCATGATTAAGTTAGCTGCTGGAAGCTGGGAGTTCATGTGCTACAATGACAACAAGCGAACCAAGAGCACGCCCAGCAGCCAACAACGAGCATAAGGCGAATGGAACTAGAGCTAGTAGCACGCCTAGCAACCAACAACGAGCATTAGGCGAATGGAACTAGAGCTAGTACCACGCCCAGCAACCAACAACGAGCATTAGGTGAATGGAACTAGAGCTAGTAGCACGCCCAGCAGCTAACAACGAGCATTAGGCGAATGGCACTAGAGCTAGTAGCACGCCCAGCAGCCAACAACGAGCATTAGGCAAATGGAACTAGAGCTAGTAGATGTGTTAACCGACCAAGTTAAGCGTGACGCAATTTATAACCCATTGATGCTGACGAGGTTAGTATGATCTTAGAGTGTCTCTTCCAGGTGGATTCTTCTATTGGCTAGCATCTCTTATCATTGTTGTTTATGTTAATGATGATAAATAGCAACCCTCCACTCCTTAATTGACAGGGACTATAAACAACTCTGTCCTAGAACATATTCAATGTGAAAGAAAAAAAAAAAAAAAACCCGATGCTTTGAATGCATCCATTGTTTGAGTGTCAATGTTAATCATTGGGCGAAAGATCAGGATTCGTTTGCACAAATAGCGGCTGGATGGAATAACTATGCATTCGCACAAATCTTTCATGTTCTAGTTTAATCATCGGTTAAACTCGGACCGTTTTCATTTTTTAACGTCTTATAGTGTCTATTTCCTGTCATAATTTAAATATTTGTCTCATCCAAAATAAACTGTTCGATTGAAGGCCATAAAAAAATATCTGGGGTTGCGGATCGGACTTGATCATCCAGTGTCATTTTCAAAAGGTACAGAAGTCTTTATCATTGCAGTATTTTGATGATATTAATGAAATACACATTGCAATGTATTCACTAGCTACAGATACTCCTTCTAAAGACTAAAATGGCATCCATATTATATTACATGAGCTCATTACCAGAAACACAAAATTTCAGTTAAAAGAGTTTATAAGTATCCGGATGCAAAACGCTCCCGCCAACCTGATGCAGCGTTTGAGGGAGCGGGCTCACTATAGCTTGTTAGCGGATGACTCGCACTAACAATTGCCACGCATGAATTCCTTAACAAGTTCAAGCAGGGTGCGTGAGTTGTGACAGTTTCTGGAGCGCTCGTGGGCTATGGTATTGATGGATATATCGATATCAATATCTCATGAAAAGGCGGAATACTGGTGTCACGCGAATACTAGAGATTATTCGATATGAATCGAATCAATGTGTGGATACTATGATGGAGGTTCAAGTCGATATTTCCAAACTACTAACAGATTGTACCTACCATAATCATACCACTATGGTCAGTGGGCAAACTGAGAGACCGTGTTGAGACAAGACTTGTTTAATTCTCGCAACAAATTCTATGATTGGATGCAAATACCCCTGGTGCTATACATGCAGCCACAACAGACCACCACCTGGGCGTGTAAAACGCTACCATCTGCGTCGACCGGCTAAATATATGTATTGTAAAGGTTAGACATTTCCTTCAGGCTTCGGAAACTGTGGCTTAGAAAATCAATCCGCTATTGAAGTCCTACTTACACTCGTCTGTCTGTCTAGTCTGTCTGTCTGTCTGTCTGTCTGTCTGTCTGTGAAGCCATTCGAAATTATGTTTGTTCAAAAGATAATACAAAAACGATGATGCTGTCTTCTTGTGACCCTTGGCTCATACCAGGCTATTTTGTCCCACGTTATCTGAATTAAACTTTCAGGGATTATCATTCACGAACCAAGGACCACATGAATGGATTTTCTTGGGTGAATGGCATAGATTCAGACCAAGAATAATAATGAAAGTGAAGCCCCAAGTTGTTTGGTTTAATGTCCAACATACTGGGTCAATTCATATTTGATTAGGCTGATGCCTCTGGTTAATGAGTCTTATCGATGTTCTTCCTCCCCACGTGATCATGTTATTGTGGCAAGTTTCCCATGGGCACCATTTATCTTTATGTACAATAGAGAGAATATATATCTTTACAATCGGGAAGTACACGTGTACATAGCTAAAATAATGGTAGAAAGTTTCATATACTAAACGTTGCATGCAGAATTTTATAAAGATCAACAGGTTGTTTGATCAGAAAATAATGATGTGATATTTATTGTCTCTTGGCCTCTCTGATAAAAGTCTGAAACTTGTACGTCGGACAGTTGTTGTTGCTATAAAGTCACAGATACGCATAACACATACAGATACCTTTCAACACATAACCAAGTCACCGTTTATTTACAAAATTGTAGTTTTACTGTCTGTGTAAATTATCAAAGCTCGCATGGCAGATTTTATCCCGATGTTATAAGACTTCATTTTCATCTTGCATACTCAGTGAATAGTCATCTTTTATCCCCATCAGTTTAGTAGTTAAGTGTTTGTAAAAATGTCACACATTTTTGGGGGTAGACCATTGTTTGTTGTAGTGGTGTCCTGAAGCCTTTGAGGACATGAAGGACGTGTTGGATGTGCAAAAAGTACACATCAGTCTTAGGACAAGACGGGGTTGTTCCTTGTTGCTGCTTCCAGTGACATCATCATTGAAGAGCTTGTTCTAGTTTTTTCTTGATGTGTGGGTGGAATTATGGTTTGCAAAAGCTAAATGGGATGCTGAAGGTATCATGTTGATCGGAGCCCATAAGTTAACTTGATTCGTAGTGGGATCTCTACATCTGAAGTGCTATTCTTGTCCCAACGAAGTGTGATGTTAGCAACCACTGTGTCAGCCAGACCTCTGTTTATCATTTTAAAATGTTCTTGCTTACCGTTCATCAAACGAAGGAAATCTATGGCTTTTCACTGATGCCATTTATGGCTCTGCTTCTCCATATGAGTGATGCAAAATATTATTTCAGCTTAGTTCATTCTCAGTAGACAAATCCTTATTTTATAGCTTTAATGTCAACCAAACCTTAACAAATATTGAAATTTTTATCAAAACTCAAAACGATCAACAGTAACTAAACCGTAAACCGTTTTTCATGTGCGACGACAACAAAAACGGATAAAAATAAACAGATCCGTTTTTCGTTTTTCATTCGGTCAAACGGAAAACGAGTGGCGCTGCAGTCGGCGGTGTTTTTATTGATACAAGCGGCTGGTTATGTTGGTTGGTATCCCGGGGGGGGGGGGGGGGGGGCGGCACCTGGCCTTATCTCGGTTAGGGGTGTGCCACGGTACCTCGAAAACCCCTAACCGTCGTACAAGGCGAAAATGGACAAAAGCATACCCCGTCGTGCAAGGTGTTATGCGAATGTAAAACCCGTCGTACAAGGTGAAAATGGAAAAAAAGTGTACCCCGTCGTACAAGGTATAATGCAAATGTATAAACCGTCGTAAGCCGTAAGGAGGATTAAAGTGTCGGTCAAATCTCAAAATCTGATCAGCTGATTTCTGATTACATGCAGCAACAACTTCGCGCGTCACACAGGGACCATTCATTACATTTGCATTGTCAACGATCGGTGGGAAATTCCCGGGAGAAAATCCCGACATACTGGAACAAAATATATATTAAACCCGCTGTACATATGGTAAATCAAAGAGTGTATATATACTCAAATAGGCACACATACTCGCACACACTCATATATGTATATACACAGGTGCTCTGCTTGTGTAATATATATATATATATATATATATATATATATATATATATATATATATATATATATATATATATATATATATATATATATATATATAGAGAGAGAGAGAGAGAGAGAGAGAGATAGAGAGAGTGATATGTATTTATACATATGTATATATATACACGTATATGTATATATATATACACGTATATGCATACATGTATATACATTCATATATATACATACATAGATCTATATATATACATATATATATATATATATGATACATATATATACATATATATACATATATATATATATATATATATATATATTATATATATATATATATATATATATATATATATATATATATATATATATATATATATATATATATATATATATATATATATATATATATATATTTAACCCCCTGTACAAATGGTAGATCAAAGAGTGTATACGTACTCAAATACGCACACATACACGCACACACTCATATATGTATATACACAGGTGCTCTGCTTGTGTAATATATATATATATATATATATATATATATATATATATATATATATATATATATATATAGAGAGAGAGAGAGAGAGAGAGAGAGAGAGTGAGAGAGAGAGATAGATAGAATGATATGTATTTATACATATGTATATATATACACACGTGTATGCATACATGTATATATATTCATATATATACATACATAGATCTATATATATATATATATATATATATATATATATATATATATATATATATATATATATATATATATATATATATACATATCTATATATATATATATATATATATATATATATATATATATATATATATATATATATATCTATATATATATATATATATATATATATATATATATATATATATATATACATACACACACAAGCACGCATATGAATAAACACATATATACAGTGTTTTGGTTCCCGACGCCGAACTTCCAAGCCGTTATTCTATGTAATTATAGTTATTTATAGATCGCGGCTCGTCTGCTCTTTGATTGACCGGGGGACGTCCGGTGTGAGCTGTCGGCGAGACGAAAATTCTGGATAAAAACCAACCTCTCCAGCCATTTGTATCAGTAAAAACACCGCCGACTGCAGCGCCACTCGTTTTCCGTTTGACCGAACGAAAAACGAATCTTTAGTGTTATCCGTTTTTTGTTGTCGCACTTGAAAAACGGTTTACGGTTTATTTACTGTTGTTTTGGGATTTTATAAACAAACTACGAAAAGGCGGTATATACACGGACCTTTAAAGCTTATTCTCCCCTTATTCTTTGATTCGTGGGGTAACAGCGGGAAGTATGATGACATCGGAAATGCGACTTCGACAATCACCCCGCTCCCCTCCCTCGGTGGATCAGCTCAGCCGGGCGACCGAGTGCGCGCTAAATATGAATCCTGTTATCAGTCTAATGCAGACGGGAAGGATTCACGGGGAAAATTACAAGACGAGCACAAAATATAAAACTACGCAGTAATCTGGTTTTATGGGTTTCTCTCGACAAAAAATCTAATACCATGTTGGCGGGTAAAAAAAATAATGTGTGTTCTCGTTGTGGAATCCGGTGGCTGGCGACGCTTCCACGTTTGGTCTATGATAACAGACCTACAGTTCCATTGGGCATTGCACTGACCTAGTCTATGGGACATCTGTTATTTTATTCTGTGTGTGTTGGGGGTTAAGGGTAGGAAGGATTGGGTCTCTGGAGCCCGATCCCCCCCCCCACACGGATACGGGATACGTGCCTGTAAGCCAATTTCTCTCCTGTAAATTAGAACAGCCAATCTTAGACACAAGGCAATTTCCATCCACTTGGTACACATAACAATCGATGTTAAGTCAATCCAATTTGTACTAGCGTCATGGGCATATGGAGTCAATGTCAAGTTTATATCTTTCATTCTATCTTCATTTTGGTGAATCGTCAAAAGTCAATCCACTACGTACTATTTCACACGCTTACTATCACAACTTCCTTTACTCCATCGATGCTTTGGCGAAATCAGTCTCCCTCAAAGCACGCACCAGTCCACGCTCCCTGAAGCAGTGCCATTACGTCTATCACTTTATAACGTCATTCTTGTAGCAATCATGAAACATTGCCCCTGGACGTGCAAGCAATAACGCTGCATCAAGTCCTTTCGTGCTATTTATAGCCGAGTGACTATTTCCGTGGGTTTATTTACCCAGCAGCCTACGATTGGTTTACGCAGGGAATAAGTCCATTAATGAAGCTGACCTTTACTACAGGCAGCACGTCATATCGGTCTGTAGGTTCAGAGAGAGAACTAGCCGTTCGATAGCTGGTTGGAGAGGCAGTTTTGCAGCTGCTCAGCTAGGTTTACGGGCGAAACACCGACATTTCAGTTCGCTTATATTCCAATAGATCTATTGATTGTCGTCGATATGGACAGTTACATTCATCGCGCCGTTCAAACAGACCGGCGTAGTGAAGCTGTGCGCTTCTCTCCACGTTGATGACTTAAGTCTATAGGACCGTTACTATTCCATACACACATCGACCACCATGGGACATAGTACGTCGTTAGACCACGTCGCAACGGCCAACTCTACGGACGGAACTCTAGCCAACGATGCTAACGTCTTGTATCTTCAACTACAAGGATTACTCAACACTTTATATTACCTAGTCATGGTGCCAGTAGCGTTGCCAGGTAACGTTCTGACAGTCGTCGTTGTTGGTTACATATTACGTCACAGGTCATCGCGACGTCGCAGTATTCCAGACTTGTGTGTCGGCTTCCAAGCATGTGTTGACCTTTGTTCGTTACTAAGCATACATAGTCTGACACTAGTTGCTATGGTGATGGACAAATGGCCATATCCGCACCAAGTTTGTATCTTTCAGGCGTTTGCTTCAAACACTTATCTGAAAGTCCAGTTTTTGGTGCATGTGTGTATATCTACGGACCGCTATCTCGCGGTTGTTCATCCTCTCCAGTATCACCGCTATAGCTCACTGCGCATCACGAAATGCGCGCTCGCCACTACTGTTCTCCTTAGCGCCTCTACCACTCTTCTTGCCGTGCTCACGTCCCCTGATCAAGTCATACGACTTCACTCATGGCATATTTGTTTGTTTGATTGGAGCTGGGAGGGGTGGGGGAACTGTGTCGTTGTCGTCATCAATTGTATTGTGTATCTGTTTGGACTAACGGCTTTCATCTTTTGTAATATTTCATTGGTGAGAATATTGTGGCATTATCATAAGCGTAACGCAGACTCATTGCTCAAGGAAATCACACACGCCATGGGCGCCATGAACAGGGGAGAAAAGTCGAGTCAAAGTGGCGGTTTGAACAAGAACGCAGCAGGTGATCGGCGCGGTAGAAGAGGCGGGAAAAAACTTTGCGCGCGGTGTGGCATGCGGCGTAAGGTATGGAACGGTGATGGATGCGACAGAGACAATGGAAGTTATCATGAGAAATCAAATATAAAACTCAATGAGAAATGTCCCGAGAGACGTGGCACGCGTAGGGGTGGCGCGGAGCTGTGCAAGGCAGCGGCCGTACAATCAACTCAATCACTGGCGTCATCCAAGATGAGTGCAAATAGCTCGCCCCTTAAACAGCAACGCACTGCTGAAAGGCCCTGTGATCAAAATAACTCGAGAGGGGAGTTGATGGTTACCATGAATGGAGTCAGTATTGATGACCAAGAGGGTCGGTGTGCTCCGGATATTGTGAACTCCAATCAATGTCACCTCCACGCGGAGGTCGGGTTACAGCGCTCCTTCTCGCCGCTGACTGGAGACGGTTTGACGAACGAGCCGCTCACGCCCCATGACGCAGTAGACCAGAATACAGACAAGAATACATTTTTTGCAGAGGATGATGAAAATATTCTGTGTGATGGAGATGTATTCCCTACAACTCAGCAGTCTACTCCATGCAGCCAGCCAGTTTCCCCCGATAGCTTGGTTGTGGCACCTGCAATTCACGACCATGTTGGCCGTAACAACAATTTCAAACGCTCGCGTTACGCTCACAATTCCGAGTCAGACGCAGCAGCAATTGACGACATCAAATGTTTCAAAACAGCCACCGCGCATGTGCCACCTTATTTGAAGAGTATCAGCTTGATAGAGCCTACAGCGCGCCAAGCGGCCGTGAATGATCCCATGACCAAGACCCAATCATTAGAAACATATAAAACATCTAAAGTGCGAATTCAAATCGAGCCAATCTGCACCTGTCCCTGTCACGACAGTAATAATCCATTGGGCACTTGTTCCCACCTATGTAGTGCAGTTTCTATAAATACAAATAGCACTGATGTATGCAAGCAAAACCCGCAATACTCGAGCCAAGAGTCCAGCGTGTTCAGCCGAGCCCAGAGAGCTCGCCGTCAGCGCCTGTCCAAGAAGACCAATGTTGACATAAATCTTCCATTCGATACACCATCACAGATGACTCTTCTTCAGCAAAATTTGTCTAAATTCTTCAGGAAAGTGCACAGAAGAGTGAAAAAACAGAAGCGGGAGATTCTTCTTTCGCGTCTGGTCTTGTTTTGTGCTGTAGTGTTCGTGGCCACGTGGATACCTTATTGGGTATGTATCCTATTCTTCCACAGTAAACCACTCACGCAAATTGAAATCCTAAAGTATGTTTCATATGAAAAGCATAAAAATACATTGAGTGCGGTATAGTAGCAGCCATGCACGGTGACTGCCATAGCAAATGGATATGTGTGAGGTTGTGGTCCCCCGCCCCCCCCCCCCCCCCCCCCCCCCCCCCCCCCCGACATTTCTTAGAATCCTACTGGTGCGCGACGATTGTCGTGGTCGGATTATCAAAAGTGTCCAGGCAACAAACGCTTTACCGTTCTTATTGAAACCAAGATATGGGGATGTTGTATTGATTGAATGAGCGTTGTGTGTATTCAGTCGGTGCTGTGTCTGCGCGTGGCCGGTACGCGGGTCAGTCATATGGTGGAGAATGTGGCGCTGAAACTCGTCTTCATCCATGCCCTTCTCAATCCCATCTTCTACGGGCTATGTCGCAAGAATTACCGGAAGGGTTACCGTTATACAAGCCGCCTCATCCTCCATTACCTGCTGTGTGGTCTGGTCAACTCCCCGACTGGTGCGTCGTTTGTGAAAGTGTTCACCGTCATTATTTTCAAGTTCACCTTCATAATTCTTATCGTTTGTTATATCATTAATGTTGTCGGCATTACAGTCTTCTGTCTTCCTAATGAATATCTCAAGATGCACAGTGCAACTTACATGGTAGCTAGTTTTATTTGACTTGTCCTTATAGTAATTTCATATTACAGAGGACAAGGTGTTTTTCGAGTCCCGTCAGCGTCGAGTCAAGCGTTATCTGGAAGGAGCCCAGCTGCAGAAGCGCCGCAAGCGAAGCATGCAAGCGCTCAATATCCTGCAGCAGACCTTTCAGGCTGGGCCTACTACCCCTGTCCTTCCTGGAGACAAATCAAGAGAGTTCCAACCCTCAGTCAAACTACAAGCTCTGTTTGAACAGTGTATGGTGGAGAGTGACAGCGACTCGGAGGCCTCTAGTTCTGTTGACTATGAAGCGTTGGTAAATGACGACGGGGAATTGATAAATGACCTCAAGGAGGTATGGTCTATGTACATGAATGCCGGCGACTTCACCGGCACCGAGGGAGGTTTCCTGCAGTCGGACCTTAACAGTGACGATGCTATCGAAATAGACTTCAACTATGACGAAATGATTGATGACTCCGAGGGTAGGGACGATGTTGCCTTCCTTGATGTGGCCCGTGACAACATGGCTCTCAGTGCCTCCAGAGTGGACCGAACAGACATGGAAATGTCGCCCGTGCGCCCTCGCCTCGCGCTCAGCACTCCAGATTTCCGCTCCGACTTCCAGGCCAAGTCACCGCATAATTGACAGACATTCATCTTTCATTCCCAGGGTTAATGCAAATCAAATCGCACAGCCTATCTGTATGTGTATAACCAATGCTTGCCATGCCACATGTATCACCATGAATATGCTATGCAATTAATAAATATAACACTCCATGTCGTCCGCATTTAATATTTTATGTCCTTCAGAAACCTGTCCGGCTATACCCTTGTATTATGCACATCGCTATTACACAATTCCAGCTCTAGTTATTTGTGGGCCACCAACCAGCCTTAAACTTGGATCTGAACAACTTACTCGGCATAGGTCACATAGGACCCGAATGTCTCGTTATATATCAATGCAACCCAAGTGCTAAATTAGCATGTATGCTCACACGTGATATAATGATTTTGGGAATATTTCCTTGAACGCTCATCCAATATTTGCGCGGTCGCGGTTGCTGGCACAGGTGCAATGTCACAGGTGCAGCCCAAGTAAGTTTAGACGGCCACGAAACGTGTGTCCAACGGTAATAAAAGATTGGCTTGTCTTGTACCATAAAGGTAAATGAGCTATTAAATTGATGGGCAAAAAGAATAATTTGGATTTACCGGATATCATTTCGTTTTTCAATGAGATGCAACATTTCGCAACACTTGCATCATGATCATTGAAAATTGAAGCGCCTTTTTTTGGTAATATTTCATGTCGACTTTTCTAATTGACCTGCAATTATTCTGCGCATGTCTTTCGTTGTCACGTGATATCACTTCCGTGTGAATCAAACTAAGCCGTATCATGTTAGGCCATGGAACCAAATTAACGTCAAAGCTGTCAATGTTGAATAGCTCTTAGTGAGTAATTATATTTCGGCTTAATGTCAGACTTGCAATTGGTCGATCGATTCAGCAGAACCACTCAGATCCGACGATAAATGACCTTTGTGACTCGTGTTTCTGTTGATGTTACAGACTATGTCATTTGTGGCAGTGCGATAAGAACAGCGCAAGTTTATCAGAGAAGAGTATGCGCTACTAGGAACAGCAACCACAGGGTCTTAATTATGGGTATTGCGATTTAATATTCAAGTTCCGTAACCAGGGAGTACAGTTTTCATGTAGGTCATCTTCTTCAGTTGTGCATTATACATATAAACTAACCCTATCGGTTTGTAAGTGTATCTTTAAGAAACTGATTGTAAAAAGTCGAGTGTCAACTGAAATCTCCAGTGCGATTTATAGCATCTAAGTGTGATTGATTCAGAGATGATTTCTGAGGGGCAACTAAAATATCGAACCGGAACTTTTTGTTTTTGTCGGGGCGAACAGAAATTGAAAATATAATTTGTGTATGTGGGAGGGAGGATCAGCCGACTGGTCATAACGCACGGTCATAGCAGCAAAGCGTTTATAGCTTTGCATTCCCCACAAAATGTGTTGACACACCAATTGTGTTCAGCGTGCTATTTGTCATAATGTATATCTTAATACCACGTGGACAATTTGAGGCGTATTCGACCTATAACATGTCTCCATTGCATCTATATAAGTAAGTCCCGCGTACTTTTGTTGATTTTATGGTAGCGCCACATGACGGTTGGCGTGCAAGAGAGTGAGCTCTTTTCTGCTCAGAGAATGTTACCACACGCCACCTTTGAACAACAACTAGACAAAGAGCGCATGTATGGTGACTTAACTCCTTCGGAGTCCACAACCATTGGAATCCATTTCAGTTTTTTAATTATTCAGCGCAATTTTAAATGCTCACGGCATTTAATCCTCTCTCGTGCAAACTAGAGATCGTATTGTAAATATTGAGTATTTCTTTATCCAATAAAAGTCTTTCATATTTGGCATTGTATTTTCGGTTTGCTGTAGACCAATGGAAAAAGATAGATAGTTATCATACTCGATCGGAGTGAACCCAAACAGTTCTATCTATATGGCTAATTGGTTTCTGTATATGCCTGACTGAGCCCTTCCTTTCTTGGCTCATAGTTCAAGGTTCTTTTGTAGTTGGAACACACAACATGCAGCCGTAAGTTTTGATGCGGACCGATAAAAGCGGAAGTGACGACGCCTCAGCTTGACAGATGAAAATGGCTTCCCAAATGATGGTGCCGTACAGCGAAGACACTCTTTTCATGCGAGGTTTTTCCACCAGATTAAGTAACGACGATATAAGGTAATAAGCAATAAAACGCTTTATCTTAATCTTCATTTATAAATTGCTTACGATTCTAGGGTAGTGCAACGGAAGGTGAGCGGCTTTCCAATTGTCATGGCTTGGTTTGCCTGGGCTGGGGTCGTGGGATGAATCTCAAAAACAGACGATGCGGGTCTGCGCCGGTGTCGCCGTGGCGTAGTTCACCTGTCATTTGTTCATATTCAAGAACTGATACATCTAATTGCTGACTATTATCACAACTCTCATAGTCTTATGTTTGGATGTATGCCAATTTTCCATCACCAACAAAATTTATTTTGTGTATTTAAACTCAAATGTTATTGGTTATTGCACGTCCTTGAAATCTCACGATTGGTCAAGCACTTGCATTCCCATCCATAGACCCCTCCCACACCAGCACACCCCTTCAACACTGGATTCTCATTCCTAAATCCCTCCACATCTCAATCCCTGTTCCCCTTTTAACTTATTCCCTTTTCACACACCCCTTTTAGTTTTATCTCAATTTCCCTCTCCTACCTCATCATTGCCAACACCCTTTCACTCCCAGCCGCCATGCGTGCAACCACATTTCTCCCCAACCCAACTTAAGCCTGTCCCCAAATCAATAATTCTTCCCCAGTCATCGACTTGGTTCATGGTTTACGTTAGATCCGTTGTCCAAGTCTTTGATATACTGTAAAAGGCTGTATATGACATTGCTCTAGTTTTCGATATAACCTTTATATTGTTTAAATATTTATAAAGAAAGAACACATGGTACTTGGCCAGTAATTTGTGAAATATTGAAAATTTATATCAGTTCCTCCACAGTGTTTAATGCCCATTGAGACAAGTATAGTTCATATTCAAATTCATTGGGGCTGGAATGCATATGTCTCTTCACCATCATAATTATGCTTTTTGAACATGTCTAGAAAACAGACCATGTTGACAGGAAGATAAACCACTGTGTTATCGTGTTCTTCTTTGTATGCTTTAGAAATTTCTTCATCCGAAATGGTGGGAACTGCTCTGTAGAATTCTTCAAACAGTCTGAAAACCATGACCGTCTGTTCATTGCACTCAAATTTGATTCCAAGGATGTTGCAAAGGATGTGATATCAAGGTGATTCACTGTGTGATTCTATATGCAAGTGCTTGTATTTGATACAGTATATCTTGATAACATATATTCCTAGCTTTGTTTTACCATCTCAGCTGTATTCAGTGTGTTGATGCATCATGCTAGGATGTCCCTAAACAGCAATATTGATTATATTTGTCATCACTAGGTCATTTTCTGCCTCTAAAGGTTGAATCTTTCAAGATGAGCAAATTCATGAATTCTATGTAGGGGACCCTATTATGTTTGTGTGACATTTATAATGGGCGCAGGTGAGCTACTGCATTGTAGTTCATGGGTTTATCTACTCTGAAAATGTACGACTGGCATGCGCTGGTAGGAACAGATTGAAAAATTCATGGTTTTGGTATTTAGTTCTTTTTTTTTTCTGTTATGAATAGGAGTATGCATGTTATCCTACCAATAAGTTACCATCCAAGTATTGCATGCATGGTTTGAGCAGATGGAATTTACGCAATTTGCTAAGTACAGTCTTTGTTGTCAAGTGCTTGGTTGTCATTTGTTCATCAGATATGACAAGGCTGAAGTTCTTGGAGATAGGATTCAGGTGTCATGGTACAAAGACCTCAGAAGAGCCAGAAATAAAGGTTTTCTTTTAAATTCCTGTGCTAAGGCTCACACATGCTGTCTGTATATAAGTCTGATGCTAGTAGCGCAATTTCTGTGACATCATATACCAGTGTTATTGTCTCACAGATGGAGGTTATGGTCGAAGAGGATGGTCGCCTGATCACCACGGGCGTATGTACTCGGGTGGGAGGTATGGAGGCTACAATCGAGGGTATCAGGGAAACTCGGGGAGAGATAGGTGGCGCCCCCAACGATCCAGGAGGTACACTCGTAGCTCCTCGCGCTCGCCTGGGCGCAGGTACTCCACGCGTAGTCGCTCTCGTAGTGAGAGCTCAGACAGGAAACACCGCAGTGACTCCCATGATTCTCGAAGTGCTAGCTCCAGTCGAGAGCATAGTCGCTCAGCCAGCTATAGCCCTCCTCGAGCCCCGGCTAGCCCTCACCAGGGCCAGGCTGCCAATGATAATTCCCCTCCAGCTGATAGCACATCTAAACCTGAGTCCCGTCGAAGCCGGTCGGAGAAGAAACATTCAGTAAGTTTGATGTCATATAGTTAACTTCATGTCACAAGTAATGCTGAAGAGGCTGTGCCTGTTCAAGTGTATGCCAGAAATGTGTCTGTTGTCTGTTTAATCTGCTTGGTGGACTGATTTGTTAAGTTGTGCTCCGTTTGTGTTATTTCTTTGGAAGGATTGTAGTCCAGTGTTTTTAAAATATATTTTGATGCGATATATTTACTTTAACAATGGTGTGTTTAGAAGTTATCTACCATGGATACATTTTCATAATTAAATTGTACTTTGTTGATATATTTTCCCTTCAAATTCACTACCAGACAATATCCATTTGAACTCATTCCATTACGTAAGGCCTTGTGTGATGTTTCTGGTGTTAATCCTTCATTGAATGTCATGGCTGCCATCACACACCATCTCTATATAGTGGTATGCTATGGAGATATTGCTACTGGGAAGTCAGGCTTACCCTCTGTTTTTAACCTTAGCACACACTGAATATATTGACATTTGGACATGGTACTTTCTATGTCTCTCAAACATGTTTTTCTGTATTTGCACACTTTGGCAGTATTCTTATTTTTAGTATCATTAAGAGTAAAATTGTTTGCATTTTGGCTTAAGTTTCAGGAGATATCAAAGTGGAAATATTTATCCAGACACCTTTGTGTGTCAAGTGGAACTCACGCTTTTCTACTGGGAAGAATATTGCTTCTTAATGTATCTTAATGGATGTGGCCTGTTTATGGAATCACTGTGCCCCTCTTGTATTTATCATCACAGAAGGAATTGCTGGCTGGTTATCCATGGCTTTCAGACGACAATCATATTCCTGAAATGCTTCGTCTTGATGACCTTTCAAAGTCAAGGCATCTCATAAGACCATTTTGAGGCTTTGACCTCCTTTTTGTGACCCTTGACCTCTCTCTGCTTCAAGAAATGGGATTGTTAATGCTGCTTCTGTTAATAACCACGAAAACCATAAATTATCATTTGTGCTGAAAAGTAGGCATATCTTACATCATATTAAGCTTAATGCTGTGATAGTTTGCTTTATTTGTGAAAAATCAATGCAGGTTGCTTTCATAACATGATATTAGTGTAAAACCTTTAATTATTAATGTTTTGCAACCTTTCATTTGATTCAGAAAAAAGCATTAACCACAAAGGCCATTGAGAAGGACAGTGAAAATGAGGAAGAAAATCGTGAAGTCAGAAAGGAATCCCTGAGTAAATCTGAGCGTAAATTACATAAAAAGTTGCGCCGTTCTCGCGATCAAACTTTGAAGGAGTCCCATCAGAAAGATGATCAAGACGCAGGGAGCGACTCCCAGAACGAAATGAGATCACCACCTAAGCCCAGTGGCGGGAAAATGATGCGTAGCACAGTTGTACCCGTCGAGCACAATGCTACTCCTGTAGTACCGGACCCAGCCTCTCCGGAGGAGAGAGCGTACCAGCAGACCAAACTCCGACAGAATGTAGATAGGACTGCTGCTGATCTGAGCCCAGATGATGAGGAGTTCTTCATTGGTAACCATGGAAGTGAAGGTGCTGTGGAAAAGGAGCGTAGACGAGTGAGACCAAAAGCTGCCACTGTCACCGCGATGGCCCCGGCTCCTAGAAGAATGGTCTCCCCTAAACAACACGATGGTCGTATGTACAGCGATGAAATGATGGAGGATGTGGAAGAGAGACAGAGAAACCAGTCTTCTATGAAGATCCAGAGCAAACACCGACCACGGTAAGTCCACCTCAACTTGTCATATTGTTCAGTGTTGGGTATCACATGCAGCTGTAGTGTGTATCAAAAATTATGGTAGCAAGTCCTATTGTAGATATTCAAAGTGATCAAAGGCATTTATGACAGATTTTGAATCACCATCTTGTTAAATCTTATTGTGTGTCAGTGATTCTTCATCCCCTGGGGAGTTGCGTGTTGTACGTAGCGGCGGTGCTCCTGTGCATACAGGAGATGTTTCTGCCCGCCGCCAGAACCTGTATGAAGAAGATGACCTGGCCGACCACCCTGCCTCTCCTCCTGCTGTTCCACCTCCCGCTGAGAAATCCTACCTCAAGGAAGACAGGGTTTATGAACGGTAATGACACATATGATTTTACCATATACAAACATGATATCGGTTATTCAGAGTTTTGAAAGAGAACTTATGGGAAACTGGAATAGTTATGGAATGTCAGTACCATGCTTGAATAAATCCCCCCAAATATGCTCAGTTTTCTTTTTGGAAAAAAATATTGGTAGTTGTTGCAATAATCCTACGTTAAGTTGGGTGTTTCCTAGTAGTGTAGTAAGTCTTTGTCTTTTGTCTGGTTTGTATGACAGTCGCTTTGATGAGGGTAGCATGAGTGGACGGAGTGTGGATGAGGGGAACCTACGCTTGCTTCCTCGCAGCATCCCACAGCCTATCAGACCAGTGTCCAACAGTCCTTACCCTCCCCAGACACAGGAGAGGTGTTTCAGTCCAGCCATGCGTGAACGCAGCCCCAAACACCCATCGCGTGAGAGAAACCCCAGTCCCCATCATGGCCGGTCCCCATCTCCTATTCCCCGTCCCAACAACCAACGACGTCGCAGGGCCTTCGTGGAGGAAGGCAGTCTTGAGAGGGATATGGAGGGTGCTAGGAGGGTGAGGGAACCCAGTGGCTTGAATGAGGAGGTCCGTGTGGAGGGTAAAAGGAGACGGCAATGGGACGATGAAGTCATGCCAAGTAAGAGAGTCGTTTTCTACCTTAACTTAGGATATGTTTGAAATATATGGAAATTGTATGTTTATTAGTTTACTATGACAAAACTATACGTGCTGTTTTTAAATTTCAACAATCACATGATTGTCTGCAGAAACTCAGGAGGCACTGGAAGAGAAACAGGGAGATTCGCGACGCCCCATTCCACCGCCCACCACTGATCGACTTAGTGTGACAGCCTCTTCTGTTGGGTCCAGTAATCGAGGGGCAGTATCAAGTTTCAATGGGGGTATGAGGGAGGCAGAGAGGGGAGCCCTGGGTCTCCCGTCAGACAAACTACTGCTTGTACGGGAGAAGAAAGATGACATCGAGAGGGTGAGTCATTCATTCCCGTTTGCCTCCTTGTTTGTTTGCTGTCTTAAAACCCTAATGCATCCAGCTACTCCACAGTTGTGAAAGTATCCATGGAATACAGCACTTAGTATTGACAAAATTATGAATGCAATTCAGTGTATCTAATGTGGACAATTTGTGTGCTTCTTGGCAGACATACAAACAGGACTGTGAAACTTTTGCTGCTGTGACAAAGATGCTTGTCAGGTGAGTGTCGATGATGATGGCTTCCAAGTGATTCATTCCCAATTCTATCATACCAGTCCTGTGTGTTATCTTGACTAACATTATTATTGGTTGAATGATTTCTAGCAAGGACTTGTCATTGGAAGACAAACTCCAGGCAGCTTTGCGAGATAATTTGAAGGATATTGGACAAAGATGCATCCATGAGCTGCGGGATTTTATCGACCAACTCCAGTCCCCGAACCATGTCCTCATCTAGCGCCCCCCCCCCATGTGACTTTCTACTAACTTTACATGTAACTTGTGAGTTGATTTTCAACTTTTTAAATATGTTATCAGTTGAAGATCCTATTTAACTTTCATCTGTATTTTGGAATTTCATTCAGTTATCTGAATTGCTCCGTGTTTAGACATTCCTAGTGTGCTTCCAATAACACTGGTGTTTGTGATGGTTTTGTGTTGCAGGAGATTCCATGTTACTGGTCACCTACTACCAGAGTGAACTTAGAGGTATTGTAAAGTAGAATATGCTATGTTGTGGTGTGGTGTGGTGTCTTTTACTTATGAACAATGGTGATTTCACCAAAAATCCAAATGGTGTAAATGTTTATCAGTTTCTTAGTGAAATGCCTTTCTATTTTGTGATCCGGCTGGCTTTGATCAATGAGATCCTATATTGCTTCCATTTATAACATTAGTATCATAATTCTTGGAGAGGCTTAATTCGTGTTGTTGTAGCTTCCCGCCTTCATTTTTCATTTCATATCTTTAAGATATATCTTGTTGAAACCTTGCAGACATTTGTTGTGTTGAAGCTGATAGCCTTTACGGTTTCCAACATGGATTCCTTGGGGTGGGTTCTCTAGAATATTATGAGCACTTTTTCTTGTGATTGCTACATACAGTAAGTTGTATGGTGGGAATATCAAATATCCTTTCGTTAGAGGATGTGGTGGCCTTCTGTTCTATTGAGATACCCTTTCCTATTGAAATAATTTTGTTCATATTGAAGGTTTGCCTAATACATGACGCGAGTAATATATGGCGAGGTATATAGGTTCGTCCTATTGCTAGGATACCTAAAACATAATGTTGGCTGTTTGATTTTGTCACATATAAAATTGTTTGTGTTATGAGTAATTTATCATGTGGATTTGCTAATAAGTGTAGTTTGGTTGTGTATGTGATGCAATACTTCTGTTTTGGCAGTTTCTGTCTGTAAATTACTTTGATTAATTTATGATCACTGGTAGCTACAAGGAATGGCCGATAATATTGCTGTCTTCAGGGGTTAACGAGAAACCATGCATGCTGGAATGCACACCTGTATGTAGCTATTTGGTGGTACCAACGGCCTTAAGATATTTTGTTATACAAACCTATGTGGAGTTAAGTATGGCTGTTGTACTTTGTGGTTATGAAAACGTTTGAAATGGGATTGGTGCTTAGCGGAAAGCATTGGGTCAAGTCCTTCATTTATTTGGTCAGAATGTAAACCTATGTGATTACAGTTTAGAGCAGCATTGTTTGTAGTAAGGTTAGTTATCTCATCTATGGCCAATGACATTAACCTTACCAAATCTGTCTGCTATCACGAATGATCATTATGACAATGACATAATAAAGAATATGGACATGTTTGCCATTCCTTCCAGAAGTGGACAGCAATAAGTTTGGTGATCACGCTCTTGTTTCAAACATTTATTAGGTGAAATAAACGGATTTCTTTTTTTAAAAACAGGGTGTATAACAAAGTACTCGACATCATTTTATCACTGATTTCAAAAAAGTTCAATAAAACCTTGTCAATTGCTTCAAAATGACACCAAAACAGAGATTCGTGGGATGTTGAATATTTTGAACACAACCTATCATCTGGTGAACGGTTACATGACTGAAATAATGGACATGATGCCTTAAAATGTGAATGGGTCATTTGATTAAGTAACCTCCTGATATATCTCTGAATATATATTCTACAATACTGGTGATGTTTTGACATTGACAATTTTCAACAGAAACAAAAGTTACATGTGCCATGAGAGAGAGCTAAATGAGAGATATCCCTGTATATAAATACCATTGCATTAGAAAACGGACGGATACTTAGGTAGCTGTTCAGACTAGTTACAATTTAACCAGAATACCAAGCAAGTATATAAACAAATACAGGCTGGATGGTTATGACACGTAATATCAAATACACCGAGGAAATAAGATGATAGAAACACCATAGCCAGCATGTGGGGAAATGCAAGCAGCATCATAACCAGCATAAACAACTTTAACAAGTACCGGTTGGTAATTTACAATAAATGATGCTTATCCCTTGAAATGGAAATTGCAAAATACAATCTGCTATGATATGAATGTTTTGACAATTTAATTATATCTTTCTTGGCTTAATGATTTCATAGCATGATGGTATTTTGCTCAGAAAAATATACAAGGAAATATAATCACCTATTTATAGAAATAAGGCACATGGCTAGTTTTCTGCAAAAACAAGTGACAGATTCTTCTTATAGACCATGAGAAGAGAATTGTATATGAACAACTGATGAAAGTCCAGTCAACCAGGAAATACTTCATACCAAAGAGACTATAGCTGTCTGTGACAATATATAGATCAATAAATAAAGTAAAACATTGAATGATGCACAAGAAATAATTCAGCTGTTGCTATAATAAACGTCGACCTATATCCTGGGAAGAGGGTCATAAAGCTTGTATACACTGTAATAGGTGGTAATATATTCACGCAGTCAGCAAGGGTTAAATATTTGCTGTTTTAAAGGCCAGCTTGCATTAACAATCATTGCACCATCTCAAGACATGACCACAGTCGAGAAGACGAGGCAAGCATCGGCGTTTCACAAGATCATGATTATCAAGTTCATTTGCTTTCATCATGGATTATTCTATTGATTTGATTATTCGCCTTGGTCAGGATTGTACTGGATTGTCAAGGAAAATACACCACAACACCAATGTACAAGAAACCCACTTCACGACTACATTACCAGTCACCCGGCACATAACACTATATCAAACTGGTCATATTTGCTTGGTCCCTAACAATGTCAACCTCAGATCCTGGCAGATAAATATAGATTATACATAAACACATAATCTTACTAGATGTTTTCTGGGAAACACAGAAAAGTTGAGCTTTGCTGCACAAATGAGATCTACCAAGTGATAAAGAGAAAACCCCCAACATTTCATTATACACATATATTCTTTTAAACACATTAAAGTCCTTAATTATCGCCCCCTCTTCTTTGGTTTGCCACCTTCTGTCCTGACGACATCATCGCTATCATTGACATGACTATGTTCAGGTCTGTCACCCTCTGATGACCCCGTCACCGGCTCATCTCCCTCAGCCTCACCCCCGGCTTCCTCTGCTGCTTCCAGAAACTTCTTACATATTGCATTTATCAAGAAGCTGAAGAAAACCAGCAATTTTTTAGCCTGTCCCTCGCGCATGAAGCCGACCCCGTTAACCGTGCGTTTTATGTGCGCGTTTTCTGGGGCAGCCAACGAGTGGTATTCAGTGACAATATTTTGGTGTGTCAATGTGGAGAGCATTCGCTGGAGGAGATTTTGCTCAGTGGTTTCAGAGATGGGTTCTAAACGAGCTATGAATTTTGAAAGGTATTCTATTGTCATCCTGGGGCCCTGAAAGAAAATCAAATACTTGACAAGGCAATAACCTTTTACCATTGTGTATAACACAAGTATCATTGACAGATATCAGGAGCAGATGCAGTGGAAACGTATGTCACAAATCAAGAAAATGACCATGGGATACATTATTTTCTACATATATTAGAATTTGCTATAACAATTTATTTGGCGTCATTTTATGAGGAATCACTGTACAACTAAAACCACTAATGCGTAACTTACCTTATCTAGGAATGACAATGCAGCCAGAGGATGGGCTGTGTGCTCGGTGAGCAACCTTACATCCTGCTGAGTCAGCAGAGGCTCCTGCAACCAGAACAGACAATATATATATATACATATATATATATATATATATATATATATATATATATATATATATATATATATATATATATATATATATATATATATATATATATATATATATATATATATATATATATATATATATATATATATATATATATATATATATATATATATATATATATATATATATATATATATATAAACAGAGATCCAGCCAACATAAGGAACTGAGCCTCAACGGACTGGAACATGTACTAGCATCTTACAATATAGTGAGGCAGTATAAACGAATACACTGCCCAACAAGCTTTATGGAGCAACTTCTGTAAAACACCAATGAAGTCACCTTGAGATGATCCAACCAATTCCACATAAGAGCAGAGAGTACAAGGGGATCCTTCTCATGGGCTAAGACATTAAAGTATGAATTATCTTCATTCACTTTAGTCTGAAAGAAAACAACCAAAGACAACTTTATTCTTGATATTTCTCATAGGTCAATCAAAGCACAGTTAAGTGATATCATAAAAATATCTATACATAGGGCATTGATAAATCATTAAGGACAAGATAGGTTTCCTTACTTTAATGGACAGTACAGCAGCTTGTGTTTGCTCTGAATAACTGTGCTCGGATAGACACTGGCCAATAACCTCAACAAAGTGAGCCCCGTGGACCTGGGAGAACTCGGCCACACTAGCTGTCTCAGAAGAATCACTTGGATATACTGGAAAGTCCAACCCAGAGCAGGAACTACCAAGAGAAGTGTCTGAATGCTTTGAAGTTAAGCCACTCATTTCAAGTTCATGAAAATTTCCCATGCTGGCACTACGTTTAGCAACCAGTGAATCCTGTGAATCTAAGGAATCTTCCAAACTCAGTTTGGATGCGACAGTATGGAGGCCTTCAGATTGGCTGGCTCTGGCAGACAGTGGCGGGTCAATGTGAGACTGGGCTAGTTTTATTGCTTTGTAGCTGCCGTGGCCAATGCTAGGTTTGTAACCTGGGCCCTTTTTCGCTAGTTGTAGAAGTCGCTCAGAGCAGACAAATAATATCTGTACATATAGATGATAAGTCATAATATATTTACACGATTTTTTATTGCTAATTTATAATATACAACACTATCCCACTGCCTACACAATGATGAACTATATTACAAATGAATCATATAACTGCAGTCAGCAATAGTCTGGTAAAACTATTCACACAAAAGGACTTGATTTCAGTTTCCATTATAAACGAGAGTCCATTCCTTCATCTAAGTTGGGACAAACTAGAAAATGTCGCAGTTATTTGCAGGTGTATGTTATATTCAGATGCCTAAATTATTTCTATAATGATTCACCTTTGGGATGTTTTTCAGAGCTCTAGCTTCGTATCCATGGAGGAGGTGTCGCTGACGTAATAGGAACTGAGCCAAGGTCATATCTGGTGTTGTGTTGATATTATCACTGCGATTGGATCAATACAAACAAATGACAAATCATTTAGAATTAAATGACACCCAATAGTGAAGCATTATTCACAATTACTGAGTCGAAAGGTTTGTGAATACGGAACATTTTGTTTAAAAATATAGGAATCTTAATAAGCTATAAAACTTGAACATCCATTTCATGATTTGGGTACATACAGGAGATATATTGTGGATTCTTGGGAGCCTTACATTGAATTGAAGACAATTCTCAGTGGGGTAAGATAGTGAACAAACTCCTTCACAAAATCCACTTGGCCTTGTGTTTGTATAGCACCTAACCTGTAACATACCATACATATATCATCAACTGAAATATTCAAAATAAAAACAACAATGTATTGTGGGGATGATGAAACAATACAAATATGAAAACACACCTCTTTGACCGCACATATTGTATTGCCTCCTTAGCAGTTATTTTGTTGGCAAATACCAGGTAGCAGGCAATTAAAGCACCTGTTCTACCTGGAAAGGATATCATATAATCAACAATTGGAAATAATAAGATGAATATGAAATGAGTTATTCAATAAGTAGATAATTTAACCTAGTCCAGCATGGCAGTGAACTGCGACCTTTCCTTCTGAAAGAGCAAACTGCATGACCTTGACCATATCAAGAATGCCACTCAAGGAACCCACGCCAAAGTCCTCCCAGCCAAAGTTGTAGAAGAACACTGCAATCAGCAACAAAATGACCATCATTCAAAGTTGAGCTGCAAACACATTTTATGTTGCAGTGTTTATCCCATATTAGCATTTATAAATGCAATGATATTTTGACATCACCACTGAACAAATCTTTATCATGAAATTGATCAAAATTAAATGAAAATTTAGTTTTTACGATTCCCCCGTTATCTTTGAACTTGGGTAAGAAATATAAATCTAAGCTTTGTATGGAGTACTATCCATGCCTCCATTATCCATAAACTGTTGCGGACTGTATGAGAATCCACTTTCCTCCAGACCATGGCCACAACCAGCATGTTCTCCTGGCAACTGAAGGTTGATGATCGATGTTATACCCAGACTGAACACATCATAACACAGGACGCTTTACACTCAAGGTCATTCACATTTATCTAGTCATAATGCCATGTTGATAGCATTAATATTGATAATATCATAACTCATCTAATTAAAGTTACTACCACAATCCTAGTTTCACTTACATTCTGAACTGGTTGATGATTTTATATTTTTCCATGTTGACTGTGTTTGGTCTTGCCATAGCAAGAATGTTTTCTGTCACCCTGTAGAATTAGTCAATCACTATTATCTCCAGAACACTTGTCTAAATCAGCCATGAAAACAGCAAAAAGAACACAGCTTACCAATTTGAAAAAAGACCATCCACCTCCATCTGTTCTGGTTTCCAGTAGGTAGCATTGTCAAATTTGCACTTCTTCCCACCACAGAATAATGAACAGATCTTGGTAGGTGGGATTGATTTACGAAACACTGATTTCACCTTGCCATGCTTGGCATCAACATTACCTGAAACAAGAAATACAATGTCAATGATGTTGTATAAAACCTTAAATATTAAAACATTGTTCAATCATTGTATCAAATAGAAGTCAACAAATGGTTTATTCTGAATACAAAAAATTGAGGGTCACAATGTAACTCACTGCTTTGAGCTTTCAGCTGGTCTGCATCCCAATCAATGAGCTCCTTATCAAAGCGGGCCAGAGCATTCTCATCAATTTCCCCATTTGTCTCCATACTTACACTTCCCTGAAATCATCCAATCCAAATAATTTTGTGTCTTAATGAAGTGGTTACTTTACATAAGCTATCACAGAGCATACTTCCACAATTCAGAAACCTATGATAAAATGTGCTGGGGCCAAAGTCACACAAAAAAAGTTAAGCATATAACCTAAAAAAATCAGACTGAAAGCTTTGAAAATCACCAATCGAGAGACATGGTGTTTTAAAAAGTAGTAAAGTCCACAGGAGACAGGACCAAAATCCAGCCTAACATGTGTGATGATGATTCCCTGTGGGTTGGGCAGGAATTTCCCTTCGAGACCATCTCATTTCAGTCTTGAAAAGACATTGTGGGGAGGGACTGCTTTTTAACCAGCTTGTTAGCAAACGGATAGAAAAAGCTAACACTTGCATGAAGAAAGCTCCTTCGTACAAAGATGAACAAGAGGAGTTTGGCTTTATCAAAAGCACAACAGAAATGTTAAGCAGAAATAAAGACAGGGAATCTTGGTATGGCAGAATATTGTAAGGCAGAAATACACCAGGGCTTATACGTACAGCAGATATCCTCCAGCATTTATTTGTACAGCAGAATTAGAGCACGGCTTGTACGAACCGTAGAAATATATATATATATATATATATACAGGGCTTATTTGTTTGGCAGAAATACACAGGAATATATATATATATATATATATATATATATATATATATATATATATATATATATATATACAGGGCTTATTTGTTTATAGAAATACACAGGAATATATATATATATATATATATATATATATATATATATATATATATATATATATATATATATATATATATATATATATATATATATATATATATATATATATATATACAGGGCTTATTTGTTTGGCAGAAATACACAGGAATATATATAAATACATATATATATATATATATATATATATATATATATATATATATATATATATATATATGTATATATATATATATATATATATATATATATATATATGTATATATATATATATATATATATATATATATATATATATATATATATATATATATATACAGGGCTTATTTGTTTGGCAGAAATACACAGGAATATACATAATATATATATATATATATATATATATATATATATATATATATATATATATATATATATATATATATATATATATATATATATATATATATATATATATATATATATATATATATATATATATATATATATATATATATATATATATATATATATATATACAGGGCTTATTTGTTTGGCAGAAATACACAGGAATATTTCTGCCATCGTACTCCGTGAACGAATCTGACACAAAACGTGGTTAACAGAATCTCTTTGATGTGCTAATTCTGGGTGGTGCCCTTGGCGACGAGCAGCTCCTGCAACCGTCGCAGCAACTGTTGGCAGCTCAACATCTACTCCGTGAACCCTGACTGCCCAATTCCACACGCCAGCAAAAAGCGGCATTTTGTCTTTGAAGTTACTGGCCTGTAACGAATAATTTTTTGAATCTACAACCCCAAATAAATAAATCAGGTACCATATTAAGTTCAAGAATCGAATGACATAATACTGATAAGGCAAGCTATGCGCTCTCCCGGCACGGGCATGACAAAATTGAACATTTTAAAGTTTAAAATTCGACCATAAATTTACAATCGATTCGAAAATAAACTTGACCAAAGTGTTCTACTATACTTGAATTATCCCCGTGTATAGATGGATATTGGGGACAGATTGATAAATGAACGAAAATCAACTTTGTTTGACTCCAAGCGCTCAGTTGCGTAAGCGATCTTGAGTTGGCCGTGCGAAGGCATGCTATACGCTCTCCCGGCGCGGGCATGACAAAATCGATCGGACGGTCCATTTAATAAGAAAATAAACTTGACCAAAGTGTTCCACTATACTTGAATTATCCCTGTATATAAATGGATAGTCGGGGATAGATTGATAAATGAACGAAAATCGACTTTGTTTGCCGACACACAATCAGCGGTGGTTGCGAGCGTGCGCAGCCATGTTGAGTCAAGGCAAGGTTGACCCTGATACGGGCTCACGGGGCAAGCATGATATGATTGGACAACATTTTGAAGTGCAAAATACGACAAAACGGCTCCATTTAATAAGAAAAAAACTTCACCCATTTGAAACATCATACTTATTTGTCAAAAGTGTGTACCGTTGTCGCAGGCCTCTAATAAAATTGGGGAAAAAATACATATCACCAGCCTTATTTGTACGCCAGCCGTATGAATAGCATATACCTGTCTTATTCGTACGGCTGCAGTACAAATAGCCTTTGCCATTAATATTATTTCTCATGCACCAAGTCAACAAGTGGTCCTTACTGCCATACATATTGAAACACTCTTGTAACTCATTTGACAGCTACGGAACACTGCAGAATCCGCTTTGTTATTAGCACATGACCAACTAATCTATGAAATTTAAACAATCCATTTTTGAGCGCAACGTCATATATATTTTGACCCACGGGGATAAAATTTCCTCAGCCTCCCCAATTCAACTGCATCTGAAGACTGAACCGGGTTCACTCTCCAGAATCTGCACATCAGTTCCTAGTATAAGCTTTGATTAAATCCCGTACGTAGTTTGTTAACCTGTTTTTGGTCCTTGGGAATGTCCCACCCTACAAAATTGAAATGTTACCGGGTTGCCACCTTGTGTTAACACATTGGAATTGGAAGATGCTCGTCTATGTTGTTGCCATCATACAATTAAAGTCAACATTTACATAAAGACTGCGCGTATAGCCGAAGTGTAATCGCCATCATACAATTAAAGTCAACAATTACATAAAGACTGCGCGTATAGCCGAAGTGTAATCAGTGCAGACGACACGGTGTTTTTCTTTAGTTTCAACAACGTGGGAGGTATAAAGCTCATGGAGTTGTCTTTTATACACTGATGATATGGAAAGGCTACAAGGAAATTTCTGTATTACCTCTTTCGATGGATGAAATAGATTTTAAAATTGTGGACGAAATATGTTTTTCCTGCACGTTTGGTTAATGTTTATACCGGAAGCACCCGTCACCATTGACAACATTCAACGAAGATCCATCAACCTAGTTGACAATATTTTGATATTTGGTGTAAAACTGTCCACGGTGTATGTGTTGCACATCTATAAATTATTTTTAGTTGATATTTCATTATATATGTAGGATATTTAGTATATTTTGTTGATATCGATATAACCTGCAACCTTATGAAGGTATCATGAGCGATAAAATGCTAAAAAGCTCGGTTTCGTGTCTTCTTATCCACCATACCAAATGTCCATAAAATCCATTACGCTCCTTCCCTCATATATTGTGCTTATATTCGATTCTCCAAAATATCCATCGTTCCATCGGATATCTCTTTGGTCGTTTTACTATTGGTGGTAACGAGCTACATCCGACTCGGAGCGAAATGTAATTCATAGATGATGTTATAATTGTAGGTGCTGTATGAGACTAAAACCCTAAACTTGTGGGTAATCACTGCAGTGGTGATATATTAGAAGCCTTCGGTTATTGCACATATATAGCTCGTACATCTGTCACACCAAGATGTTGTTATAAACTGATAAATCTATATGATTGATTGTCAGGAGGATGGCTTTTAACATTTGAACCTGTGTCCTGGATGTATATAATCGAGATATTCATTCTTGTTGCAGTGATCATGGGTGACAACACTCCTCCTCGGACAGGAAATGGTTCTCCATCATTTTCTGAGCAATCTGGAAAGAAATCAAGTAAGACAGTTTGGACGAAGTATATGAATGTCTCTATTTTTACTTATATTAACAGCACACATGGTTATAACAGTATTGACAGTGTACAAGATGTTTGTTTATCACAGGAAATGAAGTAGCTTCCAGGATGTCTGGGAAAGTGACCTTTCCCAACTCTGCAAGATCGGGGGGTGATTCCCCAGATGGTTCTCAAATTTCCGGTAATTTTGCTTGCAGTAATATTAAATGTTGTGTGACAAGCTACATAGTACAGCATAAAAATATCTCCTTGCTATTATTCGATATTGTTCAATATTCTGGTACTTTTTTCAGATGACATGCAGCCTAATGTGAATCCATTCAAAATGCCTGCTGATAACGACATCTTCTTACTTAGAGACAAAGAACGACAAAAAAAGAAACAGGTTAATAAAATGGATACCATTATATACGTATTGCCCATCAGCACATAATATCAGCCTGAACTGCTAACCAAACTGTGTTTCACTATGCAGGAACGGATCAGACAGAGGAAACTAAAAGTCCATGAAAAAACAACATATGCCACCCGTGTAAACTTCAAAACAGCTTCAATGATCCATCCTACTGATTCTGATGATGGACAAGATATGTCTGATGAAGATGATGCCAAGGCCTTGGCTGTAAAAGATGACCCTCAATTCACACTTGCTGTCACAAGAGGTAGATGATCTCTGCTGATTGACTATGATGTCTATTGGATAATATAACTTGTAGTTAGGAATGTACTGAATTCACTTGTCGATCTTTTTTACAGACAGACATGTTGAAAAAGAGTCTCTTGCAGACTACATCAATAAAAAAAGAGAAATGTTCCTGGTTCAGGTATGTCCTTGTTCTATATATCATTCATTCATTACATCACCTATTGTTGTAAAATAAGTGACATGCTCAAGAAAGCTTCTTCCACTTTGCCGATCCAGTATTCTTTAGGAGTAAAGAGAGATGAGATGAGAAAATTAGAGGAAATTGCAGCAGCTGAAGAAAGAAAACTTGAACTTGCTGAGCAGTACTTGGAGGAGGATGCAGCCATGTTTGATGAATTTCTTAAGGAAAATGACAAGAATTCAGTTGAGGCCATCAAAATGTAACTATTCTATCTTACTGAACATGAATTTCTGTGAAACCCAAAATATATTGATAACCTCTACTTTCTTAATATCCTTGCAGTGTTAGTTCAGTAGGGTATAATAATATGGTAAGGACAGGAATTTAGTGCACTGCTTGATTGATGTCTCAGAGCTGAAGCTGAAACTAAAGCGAAATTAGAGAAGGTTGGCGACATTAAGAAGATAAATGCTCAAATGATGGCCATTAAGAGTGAGATATCAAACTATGAGGACATGTTGAAAGAATACCAGCTCTACAAAAGGTTTCTGGATGACCTCACCCCAAAGGTCAGCCGAACGCATTATAATATGCTGGATTTTTCAGATCTACCGTATTGTTAATATGACATCAATGTATAGATGTACTGTGTATTAAGATGGATGTCGATAGTAGTAATTATGTTTCTTTCATATTTCATGCATATAGGAATGGCTGGAGGAGAGAATTGTTGTTCGTCATGCCAAGCGATCTGAAAAGATCAGACTAACGGAAGCCTCGCCACAGGTCAAAGCACGGAAAGGTAAAACAATCAGATTTACAGTGAACAAGCAGAAGATAATGTTTCATTTGTGCTTTGTTAACAGTTCAAAATTCATTTAAAAATTGGTTCTATCAACTTGATAGATACAGCCACCCCGACAGGAAGTGAGAAATCACTCGGCAAAAGAAAACTAACCAAACCAGGGCCACCTAGTCGCAGTGGAACTATGTCAAAAGGAAAGTAAGTACATACAAATGAATGGAAATAATAAAGGGACATACCTTTTGATTTTCTATCATATGTGTTTGTTGTGATGTCATAAGTGTGCACTGCTTGTAGGAGTCCGGGTCCTGGAGAAGGGAGCACAAACTCCTTCACAGACTCTGAAGATGACAGTGATGATGTATGTTGCTTTATCCCAGTACAATATGTCATTTAATTCAATTAGTTCAAAAATGCTTTAGGGGTCAATTAGTAATTCTTGCAAAGATACTTATTCTTAAATATGTGATTTCTCATGATTGACAAAACACAACACAATTTAAACACATTATGTATTTTGGTAAATCATTTCAATTCCTGTATACTGTCACAAGAGTAAAAACAAACTCAATGATGAGTGACAGTACTTAATCGTGTGATTAAAATAATCTTATTCTAATTCCATGCTGGAATTTGAACCATTCCAGGATCTAGACTTATTCTTCACTGAACCACAACAGCTCCTTGATATATTTGCTGAGCTGGAAGAACAAAACCTGTCTCTAATACAAAATAGTCAAGAAACAGAAGAAGCTCTTGAAGAAATGAAACAGACCATTAAAAACACAAAGACAAAAATGTGAGTGGAACATATTAACCACAGTCTTGAACCATGTTCTTACTAAATTTCCATCTACTTGACTTGTCAGCAAATAGGACTTAGTATGTGTGTGGACAATATCACCCATTCATGTATTAAAACCATTATTTTCTGAATGGATTTGATTTTCAGGGAAAAGGAAACAGAGATTTTAAAAGAGCAAATTGATAAACTCAACACGGCTATAGTACGCGAGGAAGAAAAAGCTAAAGATTTAGAAATAAAGGCTAAGTATGTAGCCTATTATATCTGTGTCATGTAATTTAATCAAATGTATAGAAAAATGTATTCTATTTTTTTTCGGTGTTTCATTGCAATTATGTTGGTATGTACTTACAAACCATATTGATGGTGATTGTTTTGTGTGTTTAGGATGTTCTCTTATGGCGAGTTTAAAGCTGAAGACCAAGAGAAGATGCTAGGTGCACTCAACAGGAAGGTGGAGGAGGTTTACCGCAGCTGTATTGGTGACAATGAAGCCAATATCAGGTGGGCGATAACATGGCTCTGATTCAGTATTACAGAATGAATGCAACGTTCCTGAATGATTTAGTAAAATAGCCATAATGCAACCTTATATTTGGCTGGTTTGTAGCACACTTCAAATGCTGACGAATATCGAAAATCGTTTGGAGGAGCTGTTTGAACAGATTGAGATGATGCCACAGGATAAAGTGGAAGCTGCAGAGAAGGTCGGTCCCATAAACGTTTCTATATATTCTCATTTAAGCTGTGATGCATTGCCATGGCCATTATATGTCCTATACTATCATTTGGCAAACAAAATAATTTCAGGCCAAAGAGAAGGAAAGGCGCTTGAAGCTCCGCGAGGAGAAGATGGAGCAACAGCGAATTCACCAAGAAGAGCGTGTCAAACGAGCTCTGGAGCGAGCAAAGGCAGACCCCAAGAAACAGGTCAGTGCTACCTTACCGTACAATGCTATATACAGGAGGATCTCTGGTGATATTTAATATAATCTGCTTCCTCATTAAGACGGTTAATTTAAGGTTGTATTGTTTGTAGACTGGTCGTAAACTGGTGGTGCGCTCAGAACCGCCAAGATTAAAGAAAGCTGAAGATGATGGTGCTGATTTGGCCAGCAAAGAAGAGGAAGAGCTAGCCTATTTCTTCACGCCATGATAACGTCTAGAATGATTCACTTTTACCGTATATTCCGTCCTATGATTGGTTATCTGTGATATAGCGAAATAATAACCTGAATGATAATGATTGCTTCCATGGTGTACATTGATATAAAACTAGACAATGTTCAACCACCCAATTTGAAACTATGTCAAACACTACAAGCTTTGAAATCACTCAACATCATTAGTAGCTTCAAAAGTGTACATATATTTGTCAGTCAAGATGAAAACAGACAAATGAAGAAAGATCTCAGATACTCTTCAATGAAAAGGTTGGTGTTCCGTAGACGGTTGCAGCTGAATTAAGTGTACATGATGAAGAATAGGCTCTGGATCCCAGACCATCCCACTACAAGCAAGGCCTGTGAACAGACTGGGTTTTTAAGTTGAAAATAATCAGAGAGAGATGTAAATTTCAGTTATCCTAGCCTATTCAGAGAAGTAGATAAGGTTACTCCATGGAATATGCTTATGATGAAAGAAATAACATTTTCATACAAAGGAGCAATAAATCCTACAAGCAGATTGCCCTGTATTGTCCAGGCTGAAAACTAGCTATGAATAAGTTACAGTTTACATTAATATTATTATATTACCCATAAATCCAAACAGTGAAACCACCTTAATTGACTGTTTTGCCCACACTAAATAGTCCAATGCACAGCCAACTGTAATGCAAAGCAGAAGACTGTTTTTGTGTGAAAAATGTTCTTCTTCCATGAGTTACAGGATGTAGACTAGGAGATGTGGCTTGTTAAGTTGCAACCAGCCGTTTGAGAGAAGGACTTACAAAAATACACCAACTCATAAAGCTTAAATTATGGTAAATTATATTTAATAAAATATATTCTCATTTACCATACATTTACATGAAAAAGAACAATGAAAGGGCTCCAAATGAAAAACATTTTTAAAACCACAAGTGCGTTCAGATCTGTACTTCGACAGCTCACATAAAACATGTATCTAGAAGATAGCCAAGTCTATTGCAATGCCTTGGAATGTTGTAACATCCGATGTTAGCTGTACTCATTCAGAGATTGAGCATCTCGCGACTGACTGCTCTTGATGCCAGTCTTGAGTTGGACATCCCATAACCGAGGGGTCGAGGGGGTTCGGGTCTGCTGAGACCTGCCCAGTGCATCTCCTCTCTCCCATACCAGATGCTGTCAGCAGCAGTTTGAACATAAGGCATCAGACCACGGCACTGAATGACAAAATCATCCTCATGGTTGACACGTACTCTGTGTTGACCATGTGGCTTCCAATGCATGTAATCAAAGCCACGGGCCGTCGGAATGCCGTTGACGGCCGAGGCTCGGTTCATATTCATCTTCTGGCGGAAAGTCTCCATGGCTATCTCGTTTTGACGGGCTGTCTTTGAAGCATCCTTTTCTGATTCGTAGCCGAAAAAAATCCATATTTGGTCCAAGAAATGTGCCATTTTCCTGCTTAATTATGCATCAGCTGAAACAATGGACAGGTATGAGATTCAGCCTACATGGATAAAATGTTGAAAAGGGGCTACACAACTGAAAGCATGCTGATTTTACCAAAGATAAATGTCTGCATACATTGAGTCCAGGGTAAGGTGCTTATTGGTTGGGCATGAAAGATATTAATCGAGTGGGCAGTTTCTTCCAAAAGGCAATTTTTTGAATCTGCGTGAACTTTTTTCTGTCCTAGAAGAATCGTTTCCTGCACTATTGGAGGAAATGCTCTCGCTATTGTCTGGCCGTTAATAATGATCTCGCTAGATATACCTAAGCCTATAACCCCTTACATGTTTCTTGTGTTTGGTTCAATTAAACCAAATTTCCAAAGTACCTCCATGGTGGAAGAAACATTTCTTCCATTGAAATGGGACTTAGATATAATTATATACAGTTTTTATCTATAGGAGAAAAAGCCAAATTCATCAGTATAAGAGTAATACACTGGTAAATGCTTACAAAGTATTTAGTACACTTCCATAGTGGAAGAAACTTAGTTCTTCAAATTCAGAGTGTGTGAAACCATGTATTGGGATAGTTTCTTCCATGGTGGAATAGACATTTTACTTCCATTTAAGGGGGTATTAATTTGTACATGCTTAACTGCCCCAATGCTTTTGTATTTATTCCCTCATCATCAGAACAGGTTTCTGCCTTTTTATAAACACTTTGCTCAATAATATTTTCAGTTTTGATTGTTTGAAAAAATGTAAGTTATATACAGGTTGATTTTTTATGTAAGTATGTGGGTTCATTTTATTCAGTCCTTTTGTCCATTTTGCCCTGAAGAAAATCAAGAAAAAATGTTTTCTTCCACTGTCCAGAAGATACCCAACCTAGGATCCTTAAAATGAAAAATATGAAACACTTAACTGAAAGGAAATACATTGAAGATGAAAGTATAATTGATTGATTACAATATAAATTGCTGAACCACTCAGCAATATTTCAGCTGGTATCTACTAAAAGTATTTTTCTCCTCTATATCCCAGTGGCATTCAACTGCAATAGTAAGCTGCCAGTGATGATCTGTACAAGACGTCAGTATACCTGTACAGGTATATATTTTCATTTTATATTACCTGATTACCTTTCGACTGGGGCTATCCTTTTCACTCAAATCCAAGCATATAACACTTCAAATTAATGAAGCTCTGTATGGGTTAATTTAAACAATCAGTCGACAAATCAAATGATACATACTAATATCTAATTATATTGAGGGTCAGAATAACTAAATCAACAAATTCACTTACCTGTTGTTTTGACGGAAACCTTATCAGGTATAATTGAAAAAACACTGCCCTCTGTCGGATAATTTTTGTACGTTATGACAGAAACCAAGTATTGATCATCAAAGCGCTTGAAATTGATCATAACGTGAATAGAAGACCGATTAGAGCAAAATTCCCCTTTGTGCACAATGAGAAGGTTTTTTTTCCATACGTACACTCTATCACAGGTAATATCGTTAACCACCAAACAACCTCAGGAAATATTATGATTTGCCATTCACGAAATAAAATCTAGCCTGATTCCATGATGGTAACTTCCAGAGAAGCAAACGACAATTGTAAGAACAGATACGAGAGGTATTGTGAATTGATTTGAACAGAGAGTAGTGTGTAAAATATTCGATTCTCCTAATTTCAAGAACAAAAAGTTGCATCACATAAAAACTTGCCAATGTGTATATATCATTCAATTTGTAAAGCGTACAATTTGATGCTGGAGGGGGGTGGGGAGGTGATGTCATAGTGTATAAGCGATCGATTGGCTCCATAAGTAAGGCTTATGTTGTCCTAAACATTTGTGGGTGACGTTGGCCGAAGTTGTAGGAAATTTATGGTTCTTCTACTCTTACTAAGAGTCTTATAGCCGTGCATGACGTTTATTATATTACCGTCGTTCGCGGCTAAGAGTCTTAGTGACTTTCCAAAGACCACGTGACAGTTCAATCACTGGCTTACCCGAACCAGGCGAACAACTTTCCACTTCTTTTACAAATGAAAAGCGTTAATTGAACATGTTTGTAGCAGATAAACTTTATTAATTTATATAACTTTGGTCACTGAAACTATCTGTCATTGTCGGAATCACAGGAATTCGCATCAGAAGGTAGGTTGATGATAGAAAGATTTATATCATATCGATCTATGACAAGCCAGTCATAAAAAGATGAATGGCTTGTGTCATGAGAGACCTACAGTAATGAGGCACACAGATCAGCAGCCTGATCCAAACATCTCTCAACCTTGTCAAAATGCATGTTGATCTCAATAATGAACAAGTGTGGGTGCAAAGAGAAATAGGATTTATTGGTCAGTCTATCACTTCTATAGTTGGTAAATAATGGCTCCACTGGGGGCTCCACTTGATCACGGCAAAGTCATTTCAAGGATGTCATTGTTTTGAAGTGAAATAGTTGTGCTAATTGTACAATTTTATGATGACGCTTATTATTACAATCCGTCCAAACTGTACTTGCATATATTGAACAAGCCCTTTTTCTTGTTGAGAATTGTATTGTAAAATAAATATATTACCAAATTAATGGCCGACTTGGTTCCTGCTATTCTTCAATGTTTGAATGAATATTTGAAGTCTAATATGCATTTTATTATATGTAGAAATTAAGCCCACTATGATGCATCTAGCCTAATAATTCTGATCTTGCCATTATATACCAAGTGCATAAGAAATTGTATGAATAGAAGCATGCATATGACAATATAATTAAGCCCAAGACCCCAATGATTGTCGTAACTGTGGGAGAATGATACTAGATCATCTAAATGGTGTCTGACAACAATAAACAATGGCAACAATAAACAATGGCAAAACATCGCCATGAAGTATTATTCAAAGCAAGCCACTCATTTAAACATACATCAAACAGGATCTACAAATATAATTCAACATTATACATAGGCTTTACTACTGTATACAATTATACATTAGGAAGTAGGCAAAGAACTTCGCCTCTGACAGCATCCACGCTATTTACTACTTTTGATCTCTAATATCTGCATTGTAGACTAAGGTGGCATCAGATCATCAAAACACCAGGGGCGAGTGCCTTGCCTAATCAGGAAGTTGACCAGGCTCTGATGAAGGGATTAATCAGGGCGGATCCGGTGGATATGGTTGCAACGTTGGGCCATGGGGTGTGGGGTTTGTTAGGCAATTACATTGTTCCCCATCAGCCCCAACAACTGTCAGATCAGGATGATACTCAGTGCCAGTGTGATCTTCTGTTTGGCTAGAAGTGAGATGATCATATAATATGTCTATTTGGTCTTGATATTCATCAATCAAATCGGAATCTTCAGTGTAATCTATTTCAGACAGAAGGCTGTGCGAGCATCTTATGCTCAACTGATGTGAGCTTTGGGTTGAATCTTGGGAGACTGAACTGTCTCCGTCAATGGAAGAACCATTTGTTGTGTCAACTGATGTTTCAATCCAGGTTCCTGGTATTATGTCATCATTGGAAGTTACTTCAATCCTTGGAGCTATCCCCATTTCATAAGCAAGTAAATGTTCAGTGTCGGAGGTTAAGTCACGAGACTGGATGTTACTTTGATCACCAACCAGAGACTGGAGATAAGTGAACATATGGCGTAGTTGTGTTGCACCGGGTTTCTTTCCTCCAACGCGATTATTTGGGTCGCCAAAGGGAATACTCATGCCATAGCCTTCAGGGCGCTCATTCCATATGTCCATCAGACGTTTTCCATCATGGAATATGGATCGATATAATCTAGGAACAACTTTCCTTAGATTGTCAACAGATATATCCTTGGCATCTTTATTCAAGTAATTCAAAGTCAGAGAGTCAAAGGACAATCCTGAATCCATTTGTACTCTAATGGGGTTTTCCTAAGGGAGTCCCATGTCAGTTCGGAAACTATAGGCCACGTACTGCTAAAAAAACAAAAACACACAAAAACATGTATGAACATGGCACCATAGGGCGTCAGGTAGGAGGGGTTGTACGTGGAGGGAGACTTTACAGGCCCCGTTAATGTTAATGAAGTAAAGTATAAAATGAAATTAAAGCAATGAAAAATGATGCAAAATATAGATGGTTTTCACACTGGGGGCTGCTCCAGTGCCCTAAAGTACACCATTTCCTTATAAGGACTTGGGGTGGGGGGGGGGGGGTGTCGGGGGTCCTGGATATAAATTAGTGAGGGATAGAAGAAAATAACTATAAGGTGAACAGAGAATGATTGAAGTGTGAACGAGTTATGATGGGTTTGATGGAAAGGGGGAGGGTCGATACAAACCGTCTGCTATTGTGAATGTATGAGATGGTGTATTTAATGATATCTTGTTTGAACAAATTATTGATGTTTAGTGTGTAATTAAGGGAGTTAAGCTTAGTTGATGAGTGGGGTGCGGAGGTTTGAGTAATTGGGGCATTCAAAGAGGAAGTGATGTGAGGTTTCTGGCAGAGGACAGTTATGACAGATAGGATTGGGATGAAAGAAGCGATAGTGTTTATTTTGTAGTATTGTAGACGGGGGTTATCTAATGTTATATATGTTAGAATGATATCTTTTGGCCTCTGAGTCTGCAGTTTCATTTCCCTGGATTTTGCAATGAGCAGGAATCCAGGCTATTAATGTGTTATAGTTGTGATGAGCAAGAAGAGTGGAAAGGTATTTGATTTCATGGATGAAGGGATTTAGGGTTTTGTTTCCGAGTGCAATAACAACTGAGAGGGAGTCTGTGAGGAGTATAGGGTTTGGAAGGTTAGTATGAAGAGAATTTATGATAGCTAAAGCTTCACTTACTAAGATGGAAAAGGGAATGAATACGAATGAATGAATGAGGATTTATTATACTTTAGAGATGGGGTAGTAAGGGTGTGAGAGGTACTTGTGTTATTTTTTGAGCCATCTGCGTAGATATGTGTAGAGTTTGAGGGGAGTTGACTGATGAGCTGAAGAGCTATTTTTTTATTTGTGCAGGGTTGTCTTTAATAACTTAGTCGGTAAGTTTAGTCTTTAATAAAGGGTTAATTAGATGCCAGAGTGGAAAGGAGTATGCAGGTAGAGGTGATGTGATAGGGTTAAGATGCTGGTAATTTTACATTTAATTTTTTGTTATGCCAAGATTCTTCATAAATATGTTGGGTGGGAAGGTTATGGGCTTTGGATCTTATTTTAAATTTGAGGATGGATTTAAAAAGCAGCGAAGGGATATCCTGGAGAGGAATTATAGGTGTAGATTGGTGAGATTTAGTGATGGCTCTGAGAGTGGCTGATTGATCATTGTCTTATTTTTGGATGGTTGTTTTACATGCAGTGATTATGGCTGGGTCTCCATAAAGGATGTATTGTAATGAGTGTGATGAATGGATTATGTATGATGTTGATGATTGCCATAATTGGTTCAAAATGTGTAGCAGCACCTCAAGGGAATCAGGAGGGAGATGAAGAAAAAAGGGGTATATAAGAAGATCTTTTCCAGGCGATGTATTTTTTTTATTTGTTAACTGTGTTTGTTATTTCTTGAATAGTGAAAGCATCATCAAGAGAGAAGTTTCATTGAATTTTTTTTTATTAGTGGTGGTGATGGATTCACGAGTAAGTAAGGGGGTATATTATGATTAGATAAAAAATGGATAGATTAAAAGATCTTTACCAGGGGCGGAGTTTTTAGTTTTGTTAACAGCTGATAAGATTTCGTTAAGGGTTAAAGGTTCATTGAGGGGGGAGTTAATGTGAGAAGGATTAGATTGAGTATAAGTAATGGAATCTGAAGGAAGATTTGTATCAGAGCTAATTCGGGCATGATATTCAGCTAAAAGATTGGTGATTTGTAGATTATTCCCAGTGTAAAAGTATAGCAGAAGAACAGGGTGAGACTCAGGTTGATTTTGGAAGGCTAAAGTAAGAATTAGGCTTAAGAAAAGTTTCTTGTAGACAAATAACATTAGGTTTGGGATTTGTTTTAATAAGAAAATTAGAGAGTTTGTTTAATTGAGAGTGGAAACCTCTGCAATTCCATGACCATATGGATAAGTGATGATTGATAACTGGGTCTGAAATAAGTGACGGTTGGGTTGATTGCAAAAGATTGGGGGAACTGACCATGAAGGCTAGGATTAGGGTTGTAAGAATAGTAATGTAAATGGTGAATGGGGAAAGATTCAGATTGGTAAAAGTATGATAAGAAGTGAATTCCATCTACTGAGAAGAGGAATGTTCGATGATTTGGTGTAATTGACTGGTGACTTGAGTGTGATGATTTATGGCATAAGCAATTCTGTGAGAGGCAATGTTCAAAAGCAATAATGGCAAGAGTTTTAGATTTTGTTTCAGCAGATAGGGGAGAAGATAAGATGACTGTTGACAAGAAGACAAAATCTGAGAGTAATTGTTGAGTGTTGTTGTGTTTGAGCAATCTTAGCTGAAGGGGGAGATGAAGAGGGGGTAGAGTGATGAGAAGGGGGTGAGATTGGAGACACTTGTTTGGGAAGGTCAGAGGTTGGGATGGATGGTAAGCGTAGTGACTGGAGGAAGGGGTTGAGCAAGAGGTGGAGATTGGGCCTTGGGGGCAGGCTTAGGAAGAGATGTATGGGCAAGGGGTTGGAGAGGAGGGGAGGATGGGACTAGAGAGACTGTCTGTGCATATGTTATTTGTTTAGTTGTTATGATATCAGTGATAGTTTTGGCCTTGGCGTATGCTTTGCAGCCTTTGAAGGCAGCACTACGAGATTCACTACAATTGGAGCACTTTTTGATTAATGTTGAACATTCTGAAAGTTGATGTTTCCCACAACTGGGGCAAGAGGTTGTGTTAGGACAGTAGGTTACTGTATGGCCAAACTGATTTTTGAACTTTGGAGGGCATCTGAGATGTGGAGGAGAGTTCAATTGACTCAGTAGGATTTACTTTGCCTAGTCTGTGATTAGCTGTTACATTGTAATGTTTGAGGACATCAAGTAATTGACTATCTGAAATATATTTTGATACACCATGGATGATACCTTTAGTTTTGGATGAGATGACTTTTGTGTTGATAGAAAGATTGCAGAGCTTTTGGATAGACTTGAGGAGGGGAGCTTGAGCTTTTGAAAGATGGACCAATGAGGGAGGAGATTTCATTGTGGATTGCGATTGGGTTGAACTTAGCAATGTTCACTTGAGGACAAAAGATGTTTATTTTGACAACTTCACGGATGATGGTTTGGTTGGGGATACGGAAGGTGACTGACGTTTGTTTTTTTTTTGGACAGGGGTTTCATAATATGAGCTGAAAGATAAATTTGATGAGGAATCTTCAAACGAGTCAGGAGTAGAATGACACGAGGAGAATGATCTGGCCGGAGAAAGGGTCATGGGGTGGAAGTCAGTGTGAGATTGAAGATTTGCTATGGAGAGTCTAGCCGTGCACGACGTCTTATTGTAATACAATTTGTATATATTTATATTACCGTCGTGGGCGGCTATGCAAAGTGTTTCCTCCATCCCGAAATCATTTGAAATAACGAAAATGAAATGAAATAGATATGGATGACAACTGAGGATAAAGATTAAAGTAACTGAGGATAAATGAAGAAAACAAAACCAGATGTGGCGACTATGGCGGGATAAACAAAAACTGTATTTGTTCTTAATAATAATATAGTCTAATATAAACAAGTAAGGATTATCGCCGAATAGTTGCGCCACAACTTAAGCACAAACTAATGAACCATGAGGAATTGAATAAACTAAAGAGAAACACCGATAAAGCGCGAAAAATCTCTGCAGATATCGAATACCGTTGTCGTCTCTGCGTCCAATCGTTGATCTCGAGTCGTCGATGTCTTGTGTCCACATACAACTTGTTTGTTCGTTTTCAACAACGTAGGCTATGTACGACTGTCACACACAACACATCCGTATACCTGTTATATATATATCATCATGGTTAACCGGACCGTCATACACTGATACATGATATCTCGTGTATATTCGGGACTAAGTACGCTAGCAAAATGCTTTATGAACGACTCATTATGATCTGTAATGCGCCCTCTACCGATCGCGCTACACCTGCTTGGCGCCAAGAAGAGCCTGTTGAAGGGGTCATGGTACAGATACTGACAACCTGTGTGGAACTGAGGTTGGTTCCTATATTATTTGAATTGGATTCTTATCAAGGGTATTTTATTTGAACTCAATATATCCATTATGACTGAGAAGGATGTGTTTAATGGTTTGAAATAGTTCACCATGACACAGGTGTCCAAGTCGGTGGAGGTTGCAGACCAGCCCGAAGAGGTGGCAGAGGAGCTCCAACTTCTTCGAACAAGGTACTATTGGGCTTGCCTTACCTAATTGAATCACTTTGTCAGTAAATAGGGGGTCCCATATTGGACTTATCAAACCATATATTTCCACTAGTTCTCATTTGTTTGTAGACCTCGACAGGCCGAAAGGGAGTCAATCTTGTTCGCAGAGGCTACCTTGGCAACTAGCTCTTTCGAACTAAGTACGGGAGTATGCACTCCCTCTATATAGAACCTGACGTTGGTCTTTTGGGCTATTGGCAACACACCAATAACTAACCAGGCTCTACAGCAGAGTAGAGTGGCTGCTAAATCTTTAGAGCTGTCACGGAAAGAGAAATTGAAGGTATTGTACAACTCAGCAGTTAGCACACTTCAGCCGCTCCAAAAACCTTCATGCAATTTTGGTCATAGAGAGCGATTTGCATTGGAGATATTCAATCCATCAAAATGAAGACTTTTGTGCAGTGGCTGGATTTGGATGGGGTGCGCAGTTGCTGGTTGATGGTTAGACAGACACTTACTATCACCCGACAACCCACACCAAAGAAGGATTTTTTTTTAACTGCGAATGCTTAAATACTGTTACAATAATTATCACGAGGCCAAGTTCTAAATACTGACAAAATTTCATGTGCGTAAATACAGCCGTTTCAGAGATATCAGCGAGGAGAGAACTCGTAGCAAAAATCGCGATAGGTACTCTAAAACACATGTCATTATACAAAGTACGAAAAGTGAAAACAAGTATTTTTCCCGCCTATTCCGTGTTACGATAATTGCTTGTTACAACCGTGTAATTAATATGTTCGTAACTGCAGCAGTTATGGAGGAGTTATAGAAAATTGGGGAAAAAATCGACGAAAACTCGATATCATAAGCCTCTAACACTGCGCATGCGCGTCTTACTGGATCGGTAGTTGTGTCCAGACTTGATGCATCATTCCTCAAAATTTCATGTTGATATGTCAAACCGTTCCGGGGAAAAGCCCGAAAAACTATCGTTGGATGACATAATAAGCACTACCTTGTCGGTCCGTGTATATACCGTCTTTCGTTTTTCGTTTATCAAAACCAAGAACTAAAAACGAAAAACAAGGGCTAAACCGTTAACCGTTTTTCATGTGCGACAACGAAAGACGGATAACACCAAACCGATTCGTTTCTCGTTTGATCAAACGGAAAACGAGTGGCGCTGCAGTCGGCGGTGTTTGTACTGATACAAGCGGCTGGATATGTTGGTTGGTATCCAGACTTTCGTCTCCCCGACAGCCCGCTCTGGACGTCCACCGGTCAATCAAAGAGCAGACGAGCCGCGATCTATCAATACTATAATTACATACAATGGCGGATTGGAAACTTGGAATCGGAAACCAAAACCCTAAATATATATATATATATATATATATAGAGATATATATATATATATATATATATATATATATATATATATATATATATATATATATATATATATATATATATATAACAAGCACGCAAGCTGGCACGCACACATATGAATAACCGCACATAAACGGGGTTTCTCTTTATATCTATCTCAGACTATATCTCTATATCTATATATATATATATATATATATATATATATATATATATATATATATGTATAACAAGCACGCAAGCTGGCACGCACACATATGAATAACCGCACATAAACGGGGTTTTGGTTTTGGATATATATATATATATATATATATATATATATATATATATATATATATATATATATATATATATATATATATATATATATATATATATATATATATATATATATATATCTATATATATATATATACATATATATATATATATATATATATGATCAGCTGATCAGATTCGGAGATTTGTCGGACAATTTAATCCTGCTTACGACGTACGACAGGGTTATACGTTTGCATAATACCTAGCACGACAGGGTACACTTTTTTTTACAATTTTTGACCTTGTTCGACGGGTTTCATATTCGCATTATGCCTTGCACGGCGGGGTACGCTTTTTTCCATTTTCACCATGTGCATCAAAGTATCTGGGTACTTACTCAAAAGTTCAACACTGGACCTACGTGAGCAGACCTGCTGGGTTGTGCTCTTTCACACCAAGGACCATGACTCGTTGAAGACGCCCTTCATGAGAATGATGTGATCCCGGCAAGGGAAGAACATGCTTCAGTACGCCAGCTACTAGCAGAGACCAAGCGCGCAAACTGCTGCTGAACACTGATCAACCTACTGCATATGCCATTGATTGAACCTATATTAGTTGTGACAGCAGCTGTGTCATCGGCTGCCGGGTTAGGCCTAATTATCTGGGTAGTAGTAGTCATAAAGACACAATATATTAGACTTAAAAAGAATATGCGTATCTTAATAGATTCTGATATCATCATTGATCAACTCCTTGTAGAGTGTCCTCCGGATTCTCAGCGCCCTTTAGCAGCTAAAGGCCCAATCGCTGAGTTTCAGCAAGCTGACTCAAAAACTACTCATAAGAGAGATAGGCCCGTCAATACCTGGGTACGCAGCGTCTAACAATTGACCTGGTTAAATTAATGAATGATGAAGAGATCACCAAGTTACATTTTAGATACTAGGCTCGGCTAGGTGCTAGCATGATGTGCACGCTTGTACAGGTGGCTCTACAGCTTTTCTCAGGTGTTGCTTGTATGTTTTTTCCGAACCCACCGGAAAACCAATCAGAGCTAGTTGCAGAACTCAAGGCCGACCTGTTTATTGGGCACTTCTACTAATGAGCTATATCATGGCTGTAGCATGTAATTAGCTCCGATAACCTCGACCTTAAAAATAGCAAGGTATTGTCAATTTGGGCAAACAAGTTTAGTAAGCAAACATGTCATCAGAGGTAATGAACACGCCCCTGGCAGCTGAGACAATGAATCAACAGAACCCGGTGGCAGTGGAGAGGTGAACCCAGCGAAAAACCCGAAGAAGGTTGCTGCAGGACGAAAGGGCACCGCAGCTCGAAAAGCCAATCACAATAAGCTTCTGAGAGAGCCGCAGCTCAAAAAGCCAATCACAATAAGCTTCTTGGAGAGCTCCGTCAGGCCAAGGCCACCATAAGCAACAAAGTCCTCATCCTACAGAAGTTATGGAAAGGCCCTCTCCGCCTCATCGTTTTTGGCCGACAGCTACATGAGCGCCCTGGGGTGTCGCTGACGTCGGGTTGTTTGGACAAGCATGGTGGTACAGGTTTTATTCACAAACACAGAGCCTTTAGCCTGCCGCTGTTGTTCACAAAAGTCATCCCATCCCTTTCTTATGGATTAAGTTAATCATGACAACACCAAGTACTGATGGATACATGTTTGTCAACGTGCTGTACCATGGTGCAATTGTTTCTAGTTATGCCAAGCTTGGTAAGATGGCTTTGGTTGGGGCAATCCCCAAACTTGACTTCATGCCACACGACCTGGGTATGGCTGTTGCTGACGTGACCTATCCCTGGTCACAATGGATATGCTAATTAAACAAGGGATTATATCGGGTGATATACCGAAGTAAACAAATATGGCCTTGATTGCGCTGCTTGTTGGGGTGGATTTCTAAACGCCCTTGCATTCTCTGGGAGCGACTTCTTACTCTCTAAGTTACCAAGCAGTCAAGAAGACGCAAAGCGTAAACGACATGATATGGCAATCAAGTAGCTTCTCTCTGGGCAGACAGTATGCACCAATAAGCAAACTGGCTAGACTTCATCAATGAGAAGCTCCGCCACCAGGGACTTTCCAAGCAAACTTTCCGAGATGTCGACGACGCTATGCATGAGTAGTGTCTGGTAACAGCTCTATTGACCGACTGGACTCTGAGCCCCAGCTTTCAGACTTCTATCTGCCCTCAGATGGCCAAAAGGAACGTGAGGTGAGGTTCATTATCATGGGTACAGCTGGTTGTGTACAGGCTTGCTAGGTAGTCCAATCGTATTGGCCCAGGTCAGCTGTGATTATTCACACCCGGTAATTTGTGATTGTAGCATTTACAACAATGGATTGCACTACTATAATCCCAAGGGCTATTGGAAATACATTACAGCTATCAAGAAGTTTGCAGCAGCCGTTTTCATTAGAATCTAGCCTACACATAAGCTTATTCATGATATTTATTATTAAACCCTAGCATGCAGACACACGCACATTAGTAAAGATATTACTAGAACAAGCAAATCTTGGAAGGCTAATTGGCATTCTCATGGTATCATTATATGCTACTGTGAGATTCCGCATACTAATTTTTTTACCTACACCATAAATGAGCTATATACATCATTGTCATTGTCGATGTTGATTGAGAGGGCTTGTATATCAAGTCCTGTAATTCGGGAGTTCGCGTAGTCGCGCACGCCGCCCTGGTGTGCCTTTTGGAACTAACTTCTGTTGACTTCCGGTTTCTGCTTCGTCTTCACCTGGCTGTGTTGTTATGGAAATCGTTGGATTTAACACGTTAGTAAAAGTGAAATAATAACACGAACTGGATGGATTCTGTGGATTTATGTGCGCGTGGTTGTTTATTATTATTCATAGAGCTTCAGGACGGATTAATTACATGGCGATTTACCATATTTTGTGGTGAAAAGCTTGGAAAAGAAATGCATGCCAGACCCAAACCTGTGTCTGTGGTGGTATCTCTACCCGCTCTCGAGGTATATTTTTCCTTTCAATCTTGGCATTGTGTATGATATTGTGAAACAAAGTAGACAAAATTAGTTGTCTCTAACGCCACTGGCCAATTACATTATGTAAGCAATATTGTGGAAAATGCATAACTAAGTGTATATAGAATGTATAAATTATATACAGCCAGATACATAAATGATTACCGTGTATTGTTTGGTAATGCATCATATGTGATATTTATTATATTGACTATAGTTGCTTGCATGTTATATATTTATTTATTTTATGTATTTCAGAGTGCCGAAGATGTATGTCGGCTCAATGCCAAGCAGCTCAACATTGCACTGAAGCAGCATGATCAGTGTCCAAAAGGGAAAAGACAATACAAAGTCTCAGTTCTCTGCAGTGCATTGGGCATTAGCACCAGTCCAGGCACATTCCAGACTATTCTTACATCTGTGAGGAGCACCACTCAAGGGTGGACCAAGGATATAGGAAATATCCCTGTATTTCACTCCCAGATGTTACCTTCTTCGTGCACATGACACAAACACTCACGCTCATTCCGGTGATATAGAGGAGTTAAACAGCAAGAATTTGAGGCTGAATAACAAGTGTAAGGGACTCGTTCAAGATGCAAGTATCATTCAGGATAATCAGGAAGCTAGTGTTATGTGTGAATGCAACTGTGGATGTGGTGTGCTGTATCACCGGAGGTGCTCAAATTTCAAAAGCATTGAATTGGAGGAGGGCGAGGAGTTGCCAGAGTGGTATTGTCCAAAGTGTGTGAGGGCATGTGGCATATGCTACTGAACCATTGTTCTTGTGTGACAAATTTATTGAAATGTTTTGATGTGATGGGATTGTTATCAAAATGTATTTTGGTTTGATGTGTAGTGTATAATATAAGAATGAGATTTGTTGTGGCACTGGTAGTTTGAATGAGTGGTATGACACAGGTTAATGCACTTACCATGAATAGTGTGTGCTGTAAGACTGTCATGTTTTAGTATCTCTGTCAGAATAAAATTTAAGTAAAATTATATTAGTCGTGCATTACCTATCACATTTTTTCAGCTTATCTGATGTTGGTTACAAAGCACTTTAAAGTTATTATATTGTATAAATTAAAGATTTTTAATGGTATAAATGTAATACACAAACTACAGCTGGGTATGTCAAAAAATTTATTTGCATAATACAGCAAGACATGCATGAAATAATGATAACAACAACATGAATATAGATATTTTAAAAAAATAATTGAAATGGACAGAATGCTATACCCTGTACACCCAAAAAATCATGTAATGCCAATTGACAGCTAATATGGATTTGTACACATCTTAGGAAATCAAGAAAGTTTCAAGAAAGGTCGTTTGAAGTTCACAAGGAATGCACATGCTTTAAAAATGTTTTCGTAATTGTTAAGCATTGCAACTTTCACTTCAGTTTCTAAAATCTTAAATTCCTTAATTGCCCGCATAGCACGCTCAACATGGATACGAGCCACAGAGATCTTTTCTGAATACTCTAACTGTTCAGCAGTAAATTGGCCTGTTAATTTGTTTTTAAATGGGGGTATGAGCAGTTTGACTACTGGAGGCAAATCTCCTGCAATGGTGAAACCTCTGTCTACCATTACTTGATCACCAGCATCAAGTGCCTGCATCAAAAAGTGATTTTTTTGTCCGACGCCATTCCCCCCACATGTCAGACACATAAATGATAGCACCGGTAGGACTTATCCCCACAAGATATTTCACAGTGCTGTGGTGTTTATAATTTGAATGCTGTTGCTTGTGAGAAGTGGCAACAGCACAGCTTGTGATGTATTCTAGGTGACCACAACTTTCCATAAATTTCTCTGCCATGCTTATCTACAGCAAGGCTATTGACAGTTATCTTCCAAGTCTTTCTCCAGTGTGGGTTGCTGGTAAAGGAATAAAACTTGCATTCCGCAGATGAACTCTTGTGGGCGCAACCGCACAGCAGTGGTAACCAGCTGACTTGAATCCCAAAGACATAACGATATTGGAATATACACTTGATTCACCTTGCACGTTACGTGCAAACTTGAATTTTGATTCGCTTCCAAATTGACGAGGTATTTAAATCTTTGCCCACACAACGTAACGCACAATTTCTGCTTACGTTCGTTCGTTTAACCTATCATCTATAGTCGCATTGCGCACCGAGCAGATCTGTCAGAAAGCTGACAACCTGACAGCTGAGTTGTGAGATCGAGCGCGTTAAACCGGAAGTCAACAGAAGTTAGTTCCAAAAAGCTCACCAGGGCGGCGCGCGCGACTACGCGAACAACCGAATAGTCCATTCTTTGAGACACAGTGACGTCACACGCTACTCACAATGCTACGCGCGAAATCCTTCATTTTGTCGGAGGTGGAAATCTAAACAGCAATAGAACCGAGTCTAAAAAAGGCATACTCAGTTTCTCCAATTAATTAATGATATTTGCTATTCGGATTGTATGCGACATTACTAACAAATTGATTGATGGAAGATCGTTATAAGCGAAAGCTAGAGCTCCTTGGTTGTCAGATTGTTCTTAAAGACTGCCCGCAGATATTTAGATAAACCATCCCCGGAAATGGCTCTCCGCGGATTTCGGAAACATATACGTCTACCTTATTGAAACACTGGGTAACTACTGCCATTCCCTTCATTTTCTCAAAGAGACCAATATTCGGAAGTGTGGCATATCCATCCTAATACACATTAGATCAATATTGCATAATGTACTTATTTGTATCGCCTTTTGACTTTCGTCATTGAAGTTCAAATAAATCTGTAATGTTATGTGTCCACAGCAGAGAAGCTATGAAAAACTACAAAGCTCTGGTCACCTACAAGCTACTGGAATCTGGCTGGGTGCAGACAGTCACACATCTGAACCCCAGTGACATTTACCTTTCTGTTTTGAGAGCTGATGTGACACCCTCCTTTTATGTCAATGAACAGCCTCGCCATCCTTGGGCTGTCATTACACGGTGTGGCGAAGTGGTTACAACTCACTGTGACTGCAAAGCTGGGTACGTAGATAATGATTTAAATCTGATTAACTATCTTGGATTAATTTAAGCAACAATGGCTTATGGGACCTCTGTATTTGACAATAAATGGTTTGCTTATCATTTCATGTCCAGTAGCATTGTCACCACCGTTTGCCAAGTTTCGACATCACTACGATGTCCTTCCTGATGTGATGTTTATCATCCATACAAGAGTTCATAAATAGCACGTTTTATTTGAGTCCCAAAGGGCAATTAATCTCAACTTCAATATGTTAATATCCACCAGGTTGCGCAAACAATGAATCACAAATAAAGGAATGTTTACTTATCAAAACATCAGAGATCGTCACCAGAAGCATTTATTCAAAAGGCTACTATTTCAAAATGCTCATTGGAAGCACGTATTTACATTAATTACACTTAGGCCTGTAGACTCAGGAGGCAAATTACTGACAGTTCGGTGAATGCCAGGACCGACCGTAATCTTTTCACTCGGGTGCAGGTCGCTTGCAGATGAACGATTCTTTCCTTGAACAGCGGACGTCGTGCCAGCGGAATCCCGATGGACGCTCCGTGGTTACGCAGCGCTCATTGTCATAACCGGGTTGTCCAGAAGCGAAGTACGTGAAATTAACAGTCGCGCCTCCCAACCACTGGTAACTTTCAGCGCGTCCGTTCCCAACGAAGTCCTTCAAGCCAATATACCAATATTGAAAAGTTTGGTCGGCAAAATCTCTCAGAAGAATCTGTCGGATCCAATTCATTTCCTGTGGATTGTCAATCCAAGCCAAATTTCCATTTAGAGATTCGCAGAATTGTTCAGCATCATTTTGATTCAGGCGGGAAGTAGAGAAAAAGTACTGAAATGAGCCCCGTCTGTATCGATTCCAAACGAAGCGGGGAATCTTGCAGATAAAATGTTCATTTCTCTGACAAGTCACGTCCGCCCATTGAAATCGCTTTGTCGCTTCTATTGTGACACATTGCTCATTTGCCCCATTGGGTTCAGACGCTGCAAATTCACTGAAACGACAAGGCTGTCCTCCGACCCAACAAGTCGCGCCAGCACCAGAACTGTCATTGTAACCAATGTACCAATAGGGCTGGCTAGAACTCAAGAAAATTTGCCCTGCCAACCAGTAATTCTCAAATCGGCTGTCAATCCAAACAAGGTGACCATTTAGACCCTGACAGAATTGTTCAGCGTCATTGCGGCTTTTGCGCGCGTTAGAAAAGTAGTATGAATTAGAAGAGATGACAGGTGGTTTTGTGTTGCCCTTCATGCTGATTTTGCACACAAACGGCTCTTGTCGACCACACGAGACGTCCGTCCATTTCCATCCTTTATCGCCCGCGATGGCGACACAGTGTGTTGCGGTATTGCTCGGCTCACCGGGAGCGAACGCAGTATATCTAGTAGGGTGTCCACTTACCCAGAGATGATCGGAAGCTCTGCTATAGACATTATGAGGTTGATAAAGTCCTATGTAGGAAATCACCTGTCGCCTTTCCTGAAGATTCCTCACCAGCCAATCTTCTTCAGACAGTGACTCGAACCAGACGAGGCCTCCATCCAAACCCTCGCAAAAGTTCTGTGCATCTGCAAATGACATTCCCGTGTCGGACAAGTGGTATATATGCCCTAAAAAGATTTCCTGCCTCATTTCCAAACTGGACTCATTCATTTTGCAGATAAAGGCTTCTGCGCGACTACAAGTGATGTCCGCCCACGCGTATCTTTTAGATTGCTCCATCGTGACGCATCCCTCGTGATCGTGGGAGGGTTCTCTTGGAGCGAAGTTCCTATAAGTTACAGGCGCGCCACTCACCCATTCATATCCTGAAATATCATTGCTGTGAGTGAGGTCGTTTAAACCATTGTACCAATGCACAACTGATTCGACTTGTGTCATCTTTGAAGCTAGCCATTTCATTTCCGGTTCCGATTCCACCCACGTAAGATGTCCGCCTAGGTTCTGGCAGAATATCGTGGCATCATTGAAAGTTTTCTTTTCTGTGGAGAACCAGAAATAGTTTTCGTTGTATTTCGCTGAGAAACCTCGAGAATCACCACCACAAGTCGCAATGAAGCACATGGTTACCCACAACAGAAACATCTTCGTTGTCTTCATACTGGGGACAATCGATTAACTGATTCGCGTTCTTGTGTCTGACGCTTTTCTATCAAACAGTAGGAATGCTAGCTCCTTTAAATAGCTCAGAAGCACCTACCATTTCCATTGTATGTTGTTTTTTTCAAAATGGCTTAATAATAGAACTTCCTTGTTCTTCAAAATCGTCATTCCCAATTGACGTACGTCAGCAGTCAAAAAGTTTAAGTCTAGACAGTCGTTGTCAACAAGTGATCATTTTTTAAATGAGTAAACACATTCCGCCTTGTCGCCTATTGATATACGAGGATATCGCTACTTACAGTACAGTGTACTTCGCTGAGAAACCTCGAGAATCACCACTATATAGAACCTGCCACAGTCGCCACTGAATATTAGTTGTCGCAAAATGATTATTTGAGAGAACTTCCTTGTTTGTCAAAATCCTATGTCCGTATTTGATGTCTGTCGGAGGCATAAGTCACACGTTCCACCGACGAAGTCTTATCCAGACAGTCTGGTCAGGAGATTATTTTTTATGAGTAAACACATTCCGCCTTGTCGCCAAATGACATACGCGGATACCGCCCCTTCCAGCGCAGCAAATACCGTCTTGTCCGTCGTCATGGATGGTCACATTAAATTACTTTAGAGCATAATTCGTGCTGAAGTTATTGTCATTTATAAAAATTAAATGCTTGGTAAACCAAGTTATTCATTCTAGAGCAGTACAATATCCTGTTGAATATAAGAATAGTTACTGTTAGCTTCGTAATTAAAGCGTCTACAGAGGAACAAAACAAGCGTTCGTTGACTCCGACGCGAGAACAGCGCAATACCACCTATACAGTACCAATAGAGGAATATATGCATAGCGGCTGACAGGTGGAATACTAATCTGTAAGGACGCACATCGGGTGTGTTTTTACCAACGATCTTCTGCAGCGACAGGATGGATCTTGTTCGTAAAGTGATTGCGTCGTCATTACCCAATATCGTATTACGACCGCTAAATGCGACTCGACACAAATGAGGGACTATGAAGCGACTAAACGGATCCAGGTTTATATTTCAGTCCCGCGGTTTCGTCATACATGCCTCAGATGATAACCTGGTGGAAGACGGTACAGTCTCTAGCGGACGTCCAGCCATATGCCATTTCTTGGTGTGTTCCTTGTTTGTTCCTTAATTTCAGTATATCAGAAAAGTCGATTTCATACTAGATGAAAGAAGGTGGTAACAGATGGATGAGGGCAGTATGGGCCAAGAATAATTGCTCGGCACTGGAGACTTGCATGCAGAGTCATCTGTCGAACATCTCTGCCAACTGTTCGCATTTTCTATGTCAATTAGAAAGAAATATTTCACAGTGTATTTTCATTGCCGGTGGTCATATGGTAAAGAAACGGCCAATTAGGACAGAATTTGGAAGATGAGTTCTAAATGAATAGATAACCGTACCTCTGAAAATTGTATTAGATCTGATAGTGAGAAGGTTACTCAGAACTCAATGTCACGTAAATACACCAATGACAAAACATACTGATTCAATAGCGAAGCACTTAATCAGCTTGAATGATACTGCCGAATGCGGATATCATAGCGTGTGATTGTCATAATGCTACAAATCCTGCCTTTCATGGTCATTGACAGAGGTGATTTTGTCAAGAAACCTGGACCCCGAAATTGCACAATAAACACCGAACTTTGACCATTTTTAATGAAATCATGACAACCGGTAGAATTCACGGTTATTGTTTTGAATTTGTGAAAAGTTAAACGGTGATGTAGCTGAGTCAAACATGCAGTTTGGAAATCACATCAGTGTCTCTTATGAATCAATCGAGTTTCTATGTACTCATTATTTTACTTAGCCCCGGTCGGACGGTAATATATACTACCCGGACGTCTTGTAGTGCTATAGTTTATTCTGCCATTTAATTATCTCGATTTGATAAACAGTATGAAGTGAAGAAAACGCTTGATCTGCGGCCCAGTGAGCGATGGAAGATGCAGAGATAACCATATTACCGTATATGTATAACCCCTTGGTAGAGGCTATTTTTTTAATCTGAAAAATCACTGGGATATTTGTTAAGAAAACAACATTTCTGATCGGTAATATATTACGATACTCTGATTTACGTGTGTATGCGTCTTTCATAGACTTGGTGAATCGTGTTCCCACTTTGGAGCACTTCTCTATAATGTTGAGATGATAATAAGAGGTGATGGAACTAGAGAGCCTGCCTACACTGATCAGCTCTGCTCTTAGAATGAGGCCAACGTGAAAGTGGTGAAAACGGGATGAATGGTTCTATGGCGACAATTCCATGGGCAAGGTTATATCAAACAACACACCAGCTCGTTGAGCAGAACCCCAACCAATGGTTTCACTGGCCTTGCGTTGGAATTTTTTAAGGAACCAAGATCCAAAACATAATATTGCCACACCTCAAATCAAGCAACACAAAGAGAAAGCGACAGAGGAGTTAAGTGACTGGCCTTATCATGTATTCTATTTTGCTATATTAATTTCTTAATGTTGATGCAACATATGTTTAAAAATTGAAATTAAATAGATGTTACACTAAACAGATCAAGTTTTTTAAAAAGAAGCATGGAACTGAACAATCAAGGAAGACAAACCAGAAAATGTTTGCCATGTTCTTTATTGTATGGACACACAACACAATACTCCGGAATCTCAGACCAAGTGAGTATATTACTGAAAAGATCATTCATTCACCAGCATTTGTCAAATGTATGTATTTAGAACACACAGTATTTACATTATGTACACATTACGTACCAGAGTTCCATCCAGGACATCAAATACTGCCTAATCTAAGAAAATATTGCACATGTGGCTTTAATTGTTATCACTGATGGTCAAATAAGGAAACAACACATGGGATAGGACTTTCTATCTGATTTTGCACGGTTTACATCGTACTGCTACATACTGCGATTCGAGCAAGTAGAGAACATCAGCCTTCGGTTGCCATGGCTTTTGGGTAACAGGATCAGTTCAAGCACAAGCTTTCGTCCACTTGGCACTACGCTCAAATTGGGATACTTAAAAAAAGATAATTTGGCATTCCACTCGCCATTTATCATCAAACGGTGGTTCTTGCAAGTCCCAGCACTACACTACTTCACGCTATAGTCGTTCTAGATACGGAAAAAATCACTACAAAAGCCTATAATCTTTCGAATTGTTTTTTCTTAAGAAGCAGACCCTCCGTTTGCTTCCACCTCGAACAAAATGGCGATGTGAACCAATTTTACAATAATTGTTGACTTTTAAGATATTGGTCAAAAACTGGTATGAATTTTAAATAAAAGTAGCATGACTAACTTTGACTTTGACTAAATGTAACATGGTTACCACCTGGTCATGTCTCGTTTTGTGGGGACCGACTTGGACAGTGCGCAGTTCGCTTCAGTTGCAGACATTTTTTTTGTGTTCTTGAAGGTGAGGAACATGTTATGTCTTATATTTCTCGATTAATGGCGTGACACTTGTGTGTTTGGTTATCAATAGGTCCATCATAAACCTATCACAAGGAGTATTACTTTTGTTATCGATTAATGATATCCAAATTCAGTATAAATGTTGACTGGGGTACTCGACTGGCCCTGTCATTCGGACACACTATCCTCAGTTTTTTTCCTTAGGCATGCGAAGAATTGCCTATTAATAATGCTACTGTATTTACTTATTTGACCATCGGCGTTGTATGATTCGATCTGTTTCGTGTAGTTGTTATCGGACATATTACTGATTATTGAATAAACTGATAAAGTGACGAGGTTCTTCGATCATGCTTTTCTTTTTTGTTGTATTTATCGCTCATAACGCACTGATAAATTATCGTGTCTCATTTTATAAAAGAGTAAAGGTTTCCCCAACAAGCATGAATAGTTTCATAATTGTCTTTTGACATTAAACTCTCATGGGAATTTCCACTCCTGATGAAGCACTCCTGATCTGTTGTCTGTTGATCTTACAATGTCAATGGTACAGAAAGTGGACGTCCTTGAGCTATACCTACATTCAGCGTTTTAAGCATGTAACCCACATTATATGACTAATATGGCCTTATATGATCAGTTAACCACATTTTTGTTTTTCATTAGCGGTGGTATGCACCATATGTTTCTGTGTCCCCTTTCCAACCACAGGAGTTCAATGACCTTTCAGTAACGAAGACAAGTTTTCTGTTACTTTATGGGTGCTATATATAGTGTGTCATTAAGTGTCTAGACTATGTGTGCTAACCTAATATAGATTAGATTAAGACCCTTATGATTGTTGAGTATGGATCAACTGCATGTTAACAGTCATCAAGATAAGAAAATAGTTCAACACTTGTGACTGATAAAGCTGCAATCTAGTGTGGTTGTTTGGGTTGCGGGATATCAATACCAGACACAGCTCTTTGATGATAAAAAAACCCCCTAATATATATATAGCTAACAATAACCAAAATAAATATTCCAATGGAATGATTTTTACATTAAGATCAACAAGTATAGAAATATTTGGTTAGAAATCCTTGTAGCAGGATTACCATATTCGGGTCAGTTTCATAAGCATGCTAAGAATGTGCATTGTATCTAATTTTATAAAATTGTAAGATTTATCTGTCTCTCATCATAACCTGATGAAGTCACATATAGTTGAAGGTCCCACTGATATCTGTGGTGTGTGACACCAGACTGACGTGCGGGAGTGACATCAAGCATGCTGCGGGCTGGTGTATCGTTATATCGGCTGAATGTGCGAAGGACTCTCCTGCCACGCGCTCTGAACCAAACATCTCAGCGCTTCACCAGCTCCAGTAATCAGCTGGTGCTAGGAATCCGTCGTGAGGACCACAGTGTATGGGAGAGGAGAGCTCCACTGTCTCCGCAACATGTGGCTCAGCTTATCAAATCTAATGTCAGGGTCATTGTGCAGCCCTCCAACAGGAGAGCGTATCCCATCCAGGTATGTTTCATTTACATTTCTATGAATATAAAAAAAAATTAGGCATTGATATCACATATGTAAACTCTCATTACTTGTATAATCACTTACTGTTTTGAAGGTCAATCAAAGGTCGTGGTTAGTTATGTTGCCATTCCCTGTTTTGCAGGCTTTTTCTAGTTTTAAATGCTGTTGAGACATGTTGACCTCAATGTTAATCTGACAGGAGTATATTCACGCTGGAGCCACCGTAGCAGAGAGTTTATCAGAAGCTCCAGTTATTGTAGGAGTCAAGCAGGTGCCCATCGATAGCCTTGAACCAGACAAAACCTACGCCTTCTTCTCACATACCATCAAAGCTCAGGATGACAACATGCTCCTCCTCGATGCCATCCTGGAAAAGGTGCCTCTCCTGCTCTCCTCAATTCAACTCGAGATATTGTATGAAATATGAGGAAGATCCAGTGAAACATTTATGCGAGGTTGATATGTTGTTTGATATTTGGTGTGTGTAGAACATCCGGCTAATTGACTATGAGAGGATGAACGATGAGTCTGGGAAGCGGGTGGTGGCGTTTGGTAAATATGCTGGCGTGGCTGGGATGATCAACATTCTGCACGGCCTGGGTCTCCGTTTGCTGGCACTCGGCCATCACACTCCATTCATGGTGAGCTATCAGCACTAGGCTGATCTAGATTGCCTTGAATTGTGCTGTTTTTGCCCTAAGCGAGAGGATGTGTAATTCGAAGTGGTGTAAATTTTTTTGCATTACCCTTCTAACTAATGTTTCTGATGCAACACACTGTACTTATCATACTCCTGTCACAGTACATTGAATTTATGCTCCTGTCACAGTACATTGAATTTATGCTCCTGTCACAGTACATTGAATTTATGCTCCTGTCACAGTACATTGAATTTATGCTCCTGTCACAGTACATTGAATTTATGCTCCTGTCACAGTACATTGAATTTATGCTCCTGTCACAGTACATTGAACTAATGCTCCTGTCACAGTACATTGAACTAATGCTCCTGTCACAGTGCATTCAAACTAATGCTTCAGTCACAGTACATTGAACTAATGCTCCTGTCACAGTACATTGAACTAATGCTCCTGTCACAGTACATTGAACTAATGCTCTTGTCACAGTACATTGAACTAATGCTCCTGTCACAGTACATTGAACTAATGCTCCTGTCACAGTGCATTCATACTAATGCTTCAGTCACAGTATATTGGGCTAATACAGTCATTGCATGCTTATGTCCAAGTGATATACCCGTTTTGGCTTTCTATAGCCCAGGCTTATTGTAACCATATGGTGATCGATGTTGTAGCACATTGGACCAGCCCATAATTACCGCAACAGTAACATGGCACAGCAGTCTATCCGCGATGCAGGATATGAAATCACTCTTGGCAATATGCCCAAGTCAATTGGACCACTCACATTTGTGTTTGTGGGCTCAGGAAATGTTTCCATGGTAAGTGTCATCATTTTACCAAATTTGTTCAAACTATAGTGAAAAGTTATGGAATACTTATATTGTAGCGTAATGATTAACTAGTAATTTTTAAGATGTATGTGGTGAATAACTCGTTTTATTTACTCATTTGATCCGTTTCTGTGTTGAGTCAGGGAGCACAGGAAATCTTCAGGCAGCTTCCACATGAGTATGTTAAACCTGAGCTGCTTCACAAGGTGGCCACACAGGGAGGTAAGCTTAACGTGCCATATTTCATTACCTTGCTTTATTCTGCTATAAACTTTGCAGTTAACTGAAAAGAATAACCAACGTAAAATTCAGGGTTTCGTCTTTGGCAAAGAGCTTTCCTTACCAGTACCTTTCTTCTTCAAGTTAACTGTAACATTTTGACACAGGTTGGTTGGTGTCATGATATACACCTGTCATAGAGTGTCCACCAGAGGGAGCTTTGTGTTGCGTGTTTCAGCCACAAACAAGGTGTACGGCTGTGTTGTGGATATGCCAGACAATCTGATGCGCAAATCAGACGGAGGCTTCAATGAGGCCGAGTACTTCGCACATCCTGAGCGTTACGCTTCCTGCTTCAGCCACAAGGTGGCATAGCATACTCTTGTACAAATATACTTAGAAAACATAAATATACAGATTTGAGATGGCTATAGACTTTCGTCAAAATGAATACTGTTGAATATTCAAAATTCTTTATTATAATTAAGTATTGCTTGATGCTTAAAGTAAATTTCACTGATTTGTTCAGTTCGTGAGCATTTCAGCTGAACCAACGTGCCAAATGTTGTTTGAGTTGGACCCTCATGCTTGGTTGTGGCTGTGACTGGCAGATAGCTCCGTACACATCTGTCATCATTAACGGTATCTACTGGGCACCCGGAGCCCCTCGCCTCATCACTATCCCTGATGCTAAGACTCTCCTCCAGCCTCACACGTCGCCATGGCTACCACAGACTCCTGGCTGCCCCCAGCTGCCGCATCGCCTGCTGGCCATCTGTGACATCTCGGCTGACCCCGGCGGCTCCATGGAGTTCATGAAGGAGTGTACTACCATCAACCATCCCTTCCAGCTCTATGACGCAGAACAGCACATCGAGTATGAGAGGTGAGTCGTCAGTTTCAATGGGTCTGGGGACTTACATCAGACATAGCTGACAAAGACTTAAATATTTTCTAGCTTTTCCTAACTTTTTGATAGATTTTATCCATCTATAATTTTTATCAGTCAGTCTTACAATATTTTTGTTATTTGATCTGTGGTAATGTTTGATGTCTGTACCATGGTCCAGTTTCTCTGGAGATGGAGTGCTGGTGTGTTCAATCGACAACATGCCAGCCCAGCTCCCACTTGAGGCAACCGACTTCTTTGGAAGTCTACTGCTTCCACACATCCATGATATCGTGAGTCTTCACAGAGATTTAAACTAGCTATCCCATTTACGTTGGCTTCATGCACTCTTCAGCCCTATTGACTTGTAATTTTGATTTTTCATTTCCAGGTGAAGTCCGATGCCACCCAGCCATTTGAGAAATATGACGCTTCTCCTGTGGTGAAAGATGTAAGCTGTGTGATTGAGAGGTTCCCTTGATCATTCCACTGTGTGGAATAGTATATACTGATGTGCCTAATGGCGGTCATTTCAATGCACATGGTCTTTGTCTGACAGGCGGTTATCACATCCAACGGAAGCCTCACTCCTAACTTCAAATATATAGATGACCTCCGCAACCAAAAACGGTGAGCTTTAGCCATCATCATTTGTGCTGTGTCGGATCTGACTGTTTTACTGTGCATGTAAGATATGGCTCAATGATTCACCACTGTCATGACCTATTTGCTATCATGATGTTTGATGACAGGAAGAAGCGAGTAAACCACGCCCAGGTGCAGGAAGCCCACAAGAGGGTGCTGGTGTTGGGTGCTGGCTACGTGTCCGCCCCTGTTGTTGATTACCTCACCAGAGACAGGAACACACATGTCACCGTTGGTAAGTCAGTCACAACTTGGGATGAAACTGTACAGCCTTTTAATGCTAGCATGAAAAGTTGATTTTGGTGGAAAAAGCTGGAATCAACATTTCTTTTTGTAAACTGGACATTATCATCAGGATAGTAAAAAAATAGAATTAATTTTTATTTTACAGCGGCACAATTTAAAGATGAAATTGAGCGCCTTGCAGACAAGTTCCAGAACACTGAGCCAGTGATTCTGGAATTTAACCGTAGTCGCGATCAACTGGAGCAGCTTATCAAAGGTCATGACCTTGTTATCAGGTAATATCAATTCTCTGCCAGGTTCATTCTTGTCTAAAATTCAGAGTTTTTGTGTACAAATGTTCAGCTGGCTAACACATGTGGGATTAAAAGATAACAATTGCACCCCTTAATTTTATTATAATGGACTGTGAATCTATTCTTTTCACATTTGGCTTGTAAGCAGTTTAGTGTATGCAAAGTGAATAATGAAATATGGTGAAAATTTGAATACGTCAAAAACACCTATGCTGTAAATTTGCATAACCATAATAATACATTTTAAAACTTTTGAGTTGTTATGGAGTCACACCCTGTACCTGTGGTGTGTGTGTGATCAGCTTGTTGCCGTACCACCTTCACCCAGAAGTAGCAGAGATCTGCATTAGTCAGAAACGTAACATGGTGACTGCCAGTTACTGTTCCCCGGCTATGTACCAGCTTCACCAGGCGTGAGTCTATACCCACTTAAAGCCAGTACTAGTTCAATGTCTTGTCTGTAGGCATTATCATTAATGCATTGTAAAATCACAATGTTTGAAATAAATATAAAATCTGTTGGATGTGTGAAACCGAACACATCACCCTCAAACCAATCACCTGCTTTTGGGTAGGGTAGACAAACAGTCTGCAGTGACAGTGGACCAGACCTTGGATGTTGAAAGGGTCATAACAGCCAATAATTAATGTTTACTTTAGTGTCACTGGACATGTAGTAAGTTGTCTATTGCTGCTCATCTACACACTACCAATTGATGCTACATGGTGTGTGTTACAGTGCAGAGGAGGCTGGCATTACCATCGTGAATGAGGTGGGCGTCGACCCAGGGATCGACCACATGCTAGCCATGCAATGCTTTGATGAAGTCAAGGCACATGGTGGCAAGGTATGTTCATGTGTGTAGAAGGGGAAAAATCGATCGCTACAGTATAGATTCCCAGCCAAGATGGTCTTTATGGGGGTCAGATGAGGTGTCATTAATTATATTTGTGTTTCATTTGGGAACTGGATGAGGTTGTCATTAATTATCTTTGTGTATCATTTGGGAACTGGATGAGGTTGTCATTAATTATCCTAGGGTTTCATTTGGGAGGTGGATGGGGTTGTCATTAATCATCTTTGGGTTTCATTTGGGGGTTGGATGATGTCATGAATCATGCCTGTATTGCTGTTTGAGTGTAGATCACGTCATTCGTATCCTGGTGTGGAGGTATCCCAGCACCAGAGGATTCGGACAACGCTCTACGTTACAAATTCAGGTCCATACCATTTGATGAACATTACTATTTGTAATTGAGCTAGACCATACTTAGTGCTAGCCTGTCTATAGAGCAAGACCATACTTAGTGCTAGCCTGTCTATAGAGCAAGACCATACTAAGTGCTAGCCTGTCTATAGAGCTGGATAGGATCTCATTTAGACCATACTTAGTGCTAGCCTGTCTATAGAGCTGGATAGGATCTCATTTATTTCCATATCCCTTGGTTGCCTTTGCCATATTTGTTGAATGAGGGTGATGTTTGTGGGTACAGTTGGAGTCCACGTGGAGTGTTATTTAACGTACTCAGTTCAGCTCGCTTCCTCCAAAACCAACAGGTGGTCAATCCATGGCACCTCATTTCATTTTGATTATTGTAGTTCTGCAAGTAAAATGTCATTTAGATTAAATTAAAATGTGAAATTCTAAGCAAAAAGCCATTGATGAATTACTTATCTAGGCTAAAAACAGAAGCTCTGATCATGAAGTACCATACCTTGGTGTGTTCCTGTCCAGGTGGTGGAAGTGCCTGCTGGGGGAGCCTTGCTCGATGCCACATGGGAACTCCCCTTCCTACCCGGTTTCAACATCGAGGGATTCCCGAACCGCGACTCGACGGTGTACGCCAAGCAGTATGGCATCGAGTCCGCTCACACGATCGTACGGGGGACCATCAGGTACAAGGTAAGGTCTGCTCCATCAGCAGGTCATCCTGTAGCCAGCCATGTGGAACTGGTAGACATGGTCTATTGAGAAGTAATTGATTGAAACGTTGCGTATAAGAGCAGACAGATATGGTTATTTGGGTGAGTAGATTGAGGCTGGGTCCCCATGTTGTTGATGAGTTGTAAGTGGTGATGATTGTAAGGACTATGTGTTTTCTCTGCAGGGTTTTGTGGAGGTGATGAAGGGTCTGGTTCAGATGGGACTCATTGATGACACCCCCCATCCCCTCCTGCATAAGGACGGGCCTGATATCACATGGGTAATGTCTCCAGCAAACTCACCTGTGCTAGCCAGCATTATATTAGTAGCCCAGCATTTGTCTCGTGAAATAATGTTCATATTGTGGCTGTCTCTGCGAGTCAAGATTGAGTTCACAATGGATACTCTGTTGATAAGTTGCATATAATGTTTTTGTGTGATGAGATTGACTCATCTTGTCATTCTGTGTTTGACAGAGGGCTTTCCTGTGTGAATTGGTCGGCAAGAGGAACGACATCATGGTCGATTCACTTAAGGACATTGTCTTCGAGCGATGTAGAAGTGAAGCAATTGTTCGCTCCATTGAAAGGTATACAAAGGTTTATATGTGTAAATGTCTCACAAGTTGTTAAGAATGCTATTTGTTATGTTACCGAGGCTTATCACTCCTTATGGTTGTGTGTTGTTACAGCTTGGGATTGTTCGACAACGAGTTGGTGGACAAGAAGGGGGCTCCTCTCGATACTCTGTCTAACTACCTAGCAAAGAAACTGGACTATGGTGAAACACTCTTTTGTGATAATTATCTTTCCAGTACCATTGTTTAAAGAACATATGTCCTTGTTTCATTCTTGTATGACCTTGTGTGACGATAAGTTCATATTATTACCTTGCCTCATGGTCTCATTACTTAATCTCGGCCCATCCTTGTACGACATTTTGTGATGGGAGAGTCATGTGACCTTCATGTATCATATTTGTATTACAGGATCTTGGCCCGTGATTGTATGACTTTGTATGATGTGAAGGTAACATTATCACCATGTGTCATGTTTGCATTTCTTGGCTCATTCCTGTATGACCTTGTGTTGTATGAAGGTCATGATGAACGTGACATGATCATCATGCGCCATGATGTTGGTGTGGAGCTGGCTGATAAGAGCACAGAGACTCGGCACATTGATTTAGTGGTTTATGGTAATACCGATGGCTACAGCGCTATGGCTGCCACAGTAGGCTTCCCAACAGGAATTGCAGCCCGCATGGTCTTAGAAGGTCAGTTGTGGATGGAATAATTTGTTCTGTAATAATTTTTGTTATAGCAGTATATGCATTATTTCTGTAGATTTTTATGTCTATTATTGTTCTTCATTTGTTGACACATTAGATAATCCCTGGTGTCTGTTTGACAAGTGTGGTGTATTGTTCAAGGTGAAATTCAAGGTCGTGGCATGCAGCTTCCTTTCTCTAGAGATGTGTACAGACCAATACTAACCAGACTTGAGAAGGAAGGAATTGTGTCTCGTGAGCACATTTCCAGCCAATCTCCTCCCCCTGGGCGTAGTATTGACGAGGCCAGGTACTGAGCATTGCTACCTGAGATGTCCTATTAATGCTTGTTGCATATGAACGCTATCTGTTGGTTTTGTGGAGCATTATTCCTTTTCTTCAATGAGCATTGATCCAAACCACAATTCACCATCAATTCATGACTCATCTGGACATCAATCTGACCCAATTAAACATCAATCCAAGACTAGATGAGCATCAATCCATGATGGTGAGCATCAATCCATACCTCATTTGGGTACACCCCAAGACTGTTGAGCATCAATGAATTTGTTTAGCATCAGTCCATGACTCGGTTTAGCATGAATCTGTAACTAGTTGAGCATAATCTTTGACACACCTGAGACCGTGCATCTAATGTAGTATTTCAATGAAGCAGGTGGTGATGTGTGGTCTCGAGTAGACAGCAATTTGATCAGTTTCTGTGCTGGATAAACCTCTACTTAGATGATGATAAAGATGAGAGGGTGTTTACTATTATCAGAGAAGAATGACAAGTTGTCAAAGATGTTTCACTGCCTCCATTAATTTGGTATGTCACTTAAATCATTTGTTGTTGAAAGGGTACACAGTGCTTTTATATATTATTGAAGCGTACAAATTTTTATTTTCAGTCTTGGAAATGGTTGTTTTGAGTTTAGCTGCAGTGTAACTGAGATGTCTGGCCAGGATAATGTTACCATGTATTTTAATTTAGAAAGTAGCTATTCCGATCTGGCTGTACAAAGTGACCAATTTTTGTTTTGACTTAATACCATCTTGTTTTTGCGTGTAATTTGTCGTCAAATGATATGACGCTATGCAGGCTTTTGATTTATGATGCATATTGTGTGTTAAATAGAATATTCAACTGCTTTTATACATTTTGAATTGTTGCCTGTTTGATGATGGTCACAGGAAGTGATGGCATCTCATGTGTGTGTCTGCCTGTGTGTGCTGTGAGATATTTATACATTGCTATTTTGAGAATTATGTGGAATGACTTACACAAGTGTTGTGTCATCATCTCAGTGTTTATCAATTAGTCTGCAAAAAACAAATATTATGTTCTATTCGAGGAAATAAATATGCACAAATCATTACCTTGAGATACTCTGATCTTTTGAATGTGTTGAAGTCTTGATCTAATGTATCTTTAAGGTAGCATTTGCTTCTGCGTCTTCTACAACATAAGTCTGTTCATAAATATTAGAAGAAACTTTCGTCTCACTTAAAAGTTCTTCTACCGCTGTATCACACCCAGCTTACCACGTAAGTACACCCAGCCTAGCAATGTAACACACCATGTAAACACACCCAGCCTAGCGCTGTAACACACCCAGCTTGCCATGTAAACAGACCCAGCCTACCACTGTAACACACCCAGCCTACTGTAGTAACCCATCCAGCTGTCACACACCCAGACTGTTCTTGTAACACAGACAGCCGCTGTTGTAACACACCCAGCATAGTGTTGTAACACACAAAGCCTACAATTGTAACACACCCAGTCTGCTGTTGTTACACATCAAGGCTACTGTTTTAACACACTAAAACAGCCTGTGTAATGCATCCAGCCTACTGTTGTAACACACTAAAACTGCCTGTGTAACACACCCAGTCTACTGCAGCTGTTACTCACGCAGGCTAATTTTGCAACATACCCAGCTGATGTTGTAGCACACCCAGTCAGATATTGTAACCAGCCCAACAGTCGATTCTTGGTTCAAAAGAGCTAATTGTAACACACAGAGTGTATTGCTGTAACACACGGCGCGTATTGCTGTAACACACCGAGTGTATTACTGTAACACACCCAGTGTATTGATGTAACACACCCAGTGTATTGCTGTAACACACCCAGTGTATTGATGTAACACACCCAGTGTGCTGCTGTAACACAGCCAAACATGGCTCAAGCACACCTCAATGCATTAGGTCTAAATATGTATTAATTGACTCATGAAGCGTTTTCATCAAATTCAGATATCTGCCCCAAATATCGTGAGATATTGCGCATTAAAATAGCTATCGTTAGTTATTCCGTCTCCCACAGCGGATGAGACATGAGGACGTTGCGAGCGTGCTCTGGCAATGTGCTGTACATCGCCTCTCTCCACATGTTACCGTAGCCTACTGATGTACTGTTGTACAAGACAAACATTCCCGCCACGCCCAGTCTCTGCTCGCGACCACTCACGCATCGCGCCAATTGTTCCCGCCCAATCACATCGCTCAATACATAGACACGTTTCATAATACGATCAATCGCTGCTACACAGAGTAACATGCATACATTTTCATCACCCAAGTAGACCAGGTCTAGCGTGGTATTGTCAGACACGGCTTTACCAACACGCTGCCAGTCACTGGCAGAAAGCAAGCACTTAGTGACGCAGAGTTGGCTGAAACCTCGACATGAACACAGATCGAGAATGGCGTCCGCGGACAGGGCGGTATTAGAGCTCACATCCACCGCAGTAAGACTGCCTCCTCCCTTCATCCAGTCCGTGAGCTCCTTCAGGAATGAATCCGTCAAATGACACATACACAGCTGCAAACAGCGTAGTATATCGCCGCGGAACAAGACGCTCGTGAGCTCGGACGTGCGTTTATCCAGCTTGTTACGACTTAAGTTGATGTAAGTACACTTGTTGCCATCCAGGAGCCGAGCCGCCGCACGAGCTGTGAGCTTACACGACTTCAAAGCTATCTTGTCTGCAGTCGCACCGAGTCGACATTGCGTCCCTATGATGTTTTTGATGTTGTTATTGCTGATGTTTAAGCACGTCACGGTGGTGTTGCTGAACAGCGTCTGAAAGAGCGCGGCAGCTCCTTCTCCACTCAGACCGCAATTAGACAGCGACAATGACCTGACCGAGCAATGGTCTGAGGTCAGGTGACGACTGAGGTACGAGATGCCCTCATCACCAATAAGAGGGTTTTCTCCAAGATTGATATATTCAAGAAGGACCCCAGCGTTGTCGAAGAGTTCCTTCATATCAGTGTGGTTGAGTTGACAGTGGTAGAGCATAAGGTTGTTCAGGTGTTGGAGCTGGCGTAAATGACCGAGTGTCGACTCGCCGTGCCTTAACGCTTGTCCTATTTCACTACTCACCAACTCAAGACTGTCTATTTGGGGAAACTGGAGCAGGGCGCGACACAAGGTGATCACATCCTCAGCCTTGAGTTTGGCGTCTCGTAGATGCAATGACCTGATGGAACGTGGTGGGTCAATTTGCAAAACGCCTCCCATGACAACCTGAGAATTGTTGAGAGCTAGCGATGTAAGTGTGGAGTCCGGAACCAAATTCCGAGCCGTAACTCCAAGCTCTGCGAGCTTCTTTGACGTCATGGTCAGGCAAGCCAATCCACGTGGCGCAGACAACAAGTGACGCCAGGCGGCGCCCAAGTCACCGCGTAGTGATACAATGTCGAGGGGGCGAGTCACGTGGCCAAGAAATTCACCAATCACAGAAGCGTCATCCTCGCTACAAGTATGTTCATTCAGTATGAGACGATTTCCCAGTATATTCTGTGGGCAAATATCGTATAACTGCACTGTAACAACCCGAAACACGACGAGTAAATGCAACCCTGTGTTAATCATCCCGAATCTCAACTAATGTCTTCGCACCTGACAACTAATCAGGGAATATTTTTACACATTATGATATGACGCCAAAGATGCATAACCTGTTCTGATCTCGTCGTATTATTGACAGTGAGCGGGGTACTCATGTGACCAGAAAGTTCCAAATGTTAATGCCAATGTGACATAGAAATCCTATCAGAACGACCTCGGGACACTTAAGTCACAAACCTTTATCAGAGGCAGTCGATATGGGCATTTTCCCGATAAATGTGTTTTATGAGCTATCTCTGGAGGTGTTTGTACTTGAGCACTATTGTCAATTATTGATTTTCATATAATTCCCCGTACACGTAAATGTTGGATTTATTATCTGTACTAAAACGCAAATTCGTAATTTACCTGAACGTTCGTTGTCAAAGACCATGCGACTTGCTGACAGAGATTCTAACATGAACATCTCGCCTCTCTTGAGATATCGCCTCTGAGAGCAGATCAATCGCAAGACGAGTTCATCTAAAGCTGCTCTGTCATCAGGATGGTCACACCCCCTGAAGCTCTTCAGCCAGGTTAGAACATGAGCGTCGTGTTCCCCCGTGTTGCTATCTACCAGCTCACAGATTCGGGCCTTAGCAGCGAGGTCGATCTTACAGGCTGTGAATTCCTACAAATACATGTGAATATTGCAGGAAAAAGCTTTATAATGGATGATTTGGTACAAAAATCAGACAACAAACTAACTGCTTCTAATGCCACTGCCTATTGCAAATGGCTTTTGTCCTATAAGAATACATATATTTCGCTTCTGTAATTCTAAATAAATCATTTTCGTTCGCAATACTTGCAAATACTTTGTTTATGTACTCCACCATACACCATTTGTAATGACATTAATCTAAACGTCTGGTGGGGTCAGTCCTGGGGCACGCCCCGTTTACATCGCAGCTCGTGACAACAATATTTGTACTAACTACCACACAAAATTGTCCGAGGACTTATAATATTAGACAGGCTTTACTTTATTCAAGCATTGTCTTACTGTATGTTGATTGTCATCCTTCTCATAAGCACACGGCGCTGGACCTGTTGTCTGTTCTGCGCATCCCACTGCGCATGATTTGTCTTCAGCGCCATCTGGCGACCCGCGAACTTCTCCCGCGTCAGAAGGGCTTCCAACAGCGGCAACAGTGGAAAAGTCATCATCAGACGACTTGACAACCTGCTAACACGCACAGCATAATAATGGTACGTCACTAGCAGCCGAATAGCTACATCACGTGAGGTAAGAAAGTTGCTGAGGCTGGTGGAACTTTCTTGCTGGGAGAATATCAAGAACCTGTGTCACTTGAATGGCGGGAGATTCCACGCGTCCATCTGTATCGTCTGCTGTGGCCGTTAAATCTGAAGACACGTTATTGTCGTACTTACGATAAAGAAAACACCCAGGTCAACGTGACGTGTAAACATGTTGCTTTCAAAATTGGCAATAAGAGTTACCTTCTTGAAATTTGTCAATATAGTTGAATTCAGGACCCATCAGTGTTTGTTGAGGGTGCTAAAAAGATAAATTGCCCAGTGGTAATGGTGGATCAGCCTTGTCAGGAAATGCTGTTTTGTGTTGTGTAGATGTATCAAGGACACTCACTTGCCGCTCCGTCGGAGGATTCTCAGAATACACGACGTCTTCCTCTGCGCAGCTGTCACTACACTCGCTGTCACCGAGGAACACATCATCAGACGGCAGTGACATTGTCACGCCGTGCTTTGGCAGTGTCACGTCGTCCTCCCCACTGGTTGTGCTCGTCCTCTGAGAACCGGGACCACATGGCATAGTCAGTTGTGTTGGAGCGATTCAGTCCTTCATAAGTGTGATGATTTTAGCCAAATAACATAAACATGTCCATAATGAGCTGTGCATCTAACTAGCGTTCGCCTCCGTATCACCTCATTCTGTGGTGTTGTTACAGAAGCTGCTTCTTCCGCATCTTGCCGTACCTCATCACATCGCTTCTCGGTCGGCAGCGCATCAGATTGCCGGTCGCTGACTGCGCAGGACGTCTAATTACCATAATAATTGAAACATATGGAATTGCAGCATTATTAAGTGACAATAGTTGTTTTTTATGAGTAAATTATAATTGTTGATTGCCAACCTTTGGTTAGACGCTGATCAGTAACGTGATGCTATCTACCCGTTCAGTAGATGCACATTGTGGCGACTTTGAGTTGTTCTGATTCGTCTCATTTTGTCAATTAACTGGGTATGATATATACAACGTTGCATATAATGGAACATGGAAGTATGAAGCTCACCTGTTGTGGAAAGTCGGACGGAATTGGTTCGTATCCACGCCGGTAGCAGCAGAAACAGAGTCGCTGACACAAGTCCATCTTGATTTCGCACTTCGATTCCAAGAACCATCAAGAGTCAGTTCATAGCATTGTCCACCTTATGTGGCCTGCATTGACAATGATCAAAGACGATCTTTGTGTTGTGAGCTCGCTCGTGTGTTCGCCAGCTAGCATTACCGCTTCCCAGTGTATAGTGTTAAAGACAGATTCACGCATCACAAAAGTGATTACCGTACAGTGTAAACAATTATCGGATTCCCTTTCACATTTGACACAAGATATCCTATTTTGTCGCGCCAAATACAATTGCGGAGCCACTGCACATTCTTAAGCGAAATCCATCTGACGGACGCTCGTCCGACCCGGATATCACGGGAGTGGTTTTCAGGTCATGCGGATGGTTGGCCGTATTCCGAGAATGACTGTTAAGCTTATGATTTTGTTTCATCCATTGTATCTATTTTATGTACGTTCAAGTGACAATAGTTTTCCGGTGAACCCAGGTGTGAGAGGTTGGTCTCGTATCATCTTATATATGCACGAAACAACATTGACCTGTTGACTTACATGGAACCTTTCGATCCCACTAACTCGTGACGTACGATTTTTCGGTTTCGAAACACAGTAGAATGACAAGCGCGGTATATTTGACGTAACAACATAATGATGTCAACGATTGGCGCGTCAGATAAGTGTCACTTAAAGTTCCCAATTTCACATTGTATCTACTTGCACATGCGCTAGCGTTATAAGCCTCTTCCGTGACAGATAATACAAATAAAAAGTATGCTCATTTAAATCCATAAAAGTGGATAGCTTTATATGCCAAGCCATGAGAACAGACGAGTCGCGGTGAGAGTGAATAAATTAACGGCCTGTTGCTTCACGGCCTCGTTTGTGAATACCTCCGCCATGCGTGTCATGTTTAACATATTAACGAATGCAATTATGGGCTACCCCGATTAGTAGCCTCGCATCTATCGAGAATGTCTACGCAGCCGCATCAGGGGGTCAACGCACGTGTTAAACACACGACGTCATAGGTATGCAACAAGTTTTACCAGGCCTTTATTGGCTTTAAGAAATAATCAGTCATTAAGACGATCATAGTTAGAATGAGATCGATTATTACCACAGTGCCTAATGTGGGGTACTTACGGGCCAGCTAGCCACCATGTGTTGGTGGTGAGAATTTCCTCGGGACAAGCTGCGTATGTTGCTCTCTCGTTGGGAGGTTTGTCCCAGTTTAGAAATGACCACGAGGTGAGTGGTGTAGATCGCGTGACTGATATTGTATGCTATTATTAGCGATGATGTGAACAAACGTGATACACTGGATGCGTAGTATGCGTCGTGTCGCAGTCAGTAATGGGATAGAGTCGTGTCAACGGGTCAAATGAAAGAATACCACTCATCTAGACCAGCGTTTGGCTTTATGTGACCCGAGTTTACAAGTGTATATAGATGGTACAGTTTATGTCTTCTCCAACGGACGTATCGGGAATAGAAGAAAACCCTAAGAGTGGTCAGACAGCGAAGAATAAGTGGCCAAGCCAGATAAGAAAGAAGAGAAATGAAGCCAATCATTGATTGCCCGTGTTGTAGCGGCTGCTGTGTTACGTGATGATGTGAGGCTGTATAAATAGACCGCGCGATTCAATTGATAAGTGGTTGAATGGAATCACTGATATATGTTACAGAGATTCACACTCAAACGGGAACTCGCAAGTAGAAAGAGCAATAGAATCACCGATATATGTTGCATATGAAACTCTGCGACCTGTTGTGATCATGCTTGAAATTGTTATCGTTAATCCTTTGGCGTTTCGATGCAGCACGACTACTTAGATATCCGAAACACAAACACTGATTTCAGGAAAGGCCAACAAATGAACACATTCGGTTTTTGTCAGAGGACTGCTGAAAAAAACAGTGCCGTGGCGTCACTTTTCGTATGAGTGAACGATATATACTTCCGACTATATACGTAATGAATAACAACAACTAATCACGCATGACACAAATCAGAATATAAACTTTCGACCAATGCTCCTGGCCCCCGCGTAATCAGCATCGTACCATGGCTTTATGGTGTTGGTGTTCATGATGACATCGCTTCTGCTGTCGGGGTATTTGGAAGCAATGATTTGTTGCTGTCTTGTCCATATCAATGTATCAGTGAGTGAGGAGTTAATTATTTTTTTTTTCACGAAGTGTCATTTAGTTCTTGTAAGATCCAGTGATAATGGTCAAATAGGAGAATGAGATATAATTGGTATATTTTGCTGAAACATTATAGCGCTTTGGCAAGTTCCCGGCTGGTCTAAAATGTTGAAACGATGCAATTTAAATTAGTGTAAATTCAAACTTCAACAACGTAACACTTCCAACCATTTCACTTATTTCGTGCAATCATTTACATGGATTGGAACTGGTTCATCTCCCTCACTGACACATCACTCGAAACCCTATTTCTATAAGAGCAGGGCTTTGGTGGAGAAGCGATTTTAATGGATGATAAGTGGTAATACAAGCAAATTATACAATCCGTATTTCTTACATTATTTTTATTTTTCATGTACCTCATCAAATATTTCCCGCTATTTCACCAGTGAATCCTGTTACAAAGCTTACATTAAGTAAACGTGAGCTGTTCTGAATCAAGTTTGTTATCATTGTCCAAAGATGAGTGCCAGTAAATTGCTCCTGAGCTTCGACTTGATTTGCTATGTAAAGTAAGGTCTTATTCAGGGCTACATAACCTAATAACCATTCTCTGTGGTGAGTTTCAGCTCTACAGCGCCTACGCTCTACTATTCCTGCTCAGAGAATGTCCTAAAACTTGTCCATCAGGGTAAAGGGGCAAAGTTGGTGGACTGATAGTAATAGCCCTATTTCAGAAGGCTAGCTTGTCTTGTACCATGAATCAATAAGAATATCTAATTGAATGTATTTTGGGGTAAAGTGGTATAATGGAAGAGTTTGACACATTCATTTATGCAAGCATGTCCATTATGATGAGGATTATTATTCCCGACGTCTTCGGCTATATTCAAATAGTGGGGAAATAAGAAGCTGTGCATTGCCTGCCGCCTAACAACAAGTCAGATATGATATATCATTCCTTAATCAGGCAACAATATACCATTCCTTAATCAGGCAACAATTTGAATTCGAACCGAAAACCAGTATGTTAGCGATGATGCCAGAAATTCGGAAACTACTAACTAACCTCTCTGGGCTTCCATTCCCTATCAATTATGTGATCTAATAATTCCAAATGTGAGAAAAACAAAAAATCCCTTGAAATTATATTACACATAAGATTTAAAACAAAATGTAGCACAAAGTCGGTAGATGATAATATAAATGTCCAAAGTTAAATGAAAAGAAATTATCGAGATGATAATTAAGATGATGATACACAAAAGGGGTGGTCATTATGTGACACAACAGGGGTGGTCATTATGTGAGAGATTTAGGAAAGAAATAAAATTCCCCTGGCATTATGTAACACGTAAGATATATTGAGGGAAAATGTAGCAGCAAAAGTCGGTAGATGATAAGACCAAGGGTGACGCTATCACTTCGTGATAACACTGCAATATATACATGGAAAGTAATGCAAATGTCCAATGTTCAATGAAAATACATTGAGATGATGATGATGATGATGATGATGATGATGATGATGATGATTATATGATACACAACAGAGGTGTCCATTACACTGGTGACGAGTTGTATCTGTTGAGGTTCCTGTAATCAGCTGACAAGTCCAATTCGTTCAGTTGAGGTAGTTCAGGCAATGACCTTTGACCTTTCTGAATAGGTCTGAGACTCGTCTTGATTGGTGTAGTAGGCAAAGATGATTCGCTGACGCACTTTTCTGGGAGAACGTCATATTCGTCGATTATGGGAGGAGGCTGATGCAGAAAACTAACGCCTTTCTTAGAAGCGATGATCCTTTGTGCCAACATGGGCGAACTGGTCTCGTTTTCTGCCACTGCTCACACACACGATCAATATTTTGTTGAATAATTATTACAATAAAAAATCCACTAAGAAGATGAAAGCAAATGAAGCCCTCTCACTACGCACCATTGTTATCCCTCCTGGTGACTCGCGTCATGCGCTGTGAACGTGGGGAACGTCGAAGACTTTTCCTGAGTCTCACAGCGTTGTCCTTGACGCTCGACCTCAACCCTGAAGCTTTGCTTCTAACGCTAGATCTGAGAGAGCGTGCTCTTGTAAGAACTAACTGGCGAACTTGGCTTTGCTTTCGTACGAAGATGGCGAGGAAGACGATGAAGAGGACTGCGATGACAAGGCAGATGGAGAGAGTCGTATAGACGGGCACCTGCTGGGCCTTCTGCGCCGAGTCTAAATCTGCAAGCCAACATAATCAATGAATACAATGTCAACAATTCGCTTAAAAATGAGTCATCCTAAATGAAAGATGTTATATACCAGAATTGGTGATCTGGGGAAGCGAGTCAGCTTCGAATCCTCGCCCATAGAGACAGTGGCTGAATGAGTCATTAAGCTGATGACACCAAGGAGTGAAAAAAATGGCATCCTCCACAAACTGTCCATCTTCCACTTGTATTCTTAGCCAATAGCGTGAATTGAACGTTAGCCCCGGTAGAATCAGCGACAGGGGCTCCTGGGAACAGACCAGAACACTCACTATTGTACAAGTAAAAAAGATGCCAATCATTGTTATTCACAAACAACTGGAATCGTCAGATATTGTTGACAATACACCCATTTCGATATTCACCTGGCGTCCATCATCCTGCACCAGAGCGATGAATCTGTTGTCAGTTAGGTCACACTCGGGCAATACGTCCTGTACTCTACATGAGCTTCGTCCCCATTGCACTCTGTACTGCGCGTCAGTCTGGATACCTTCACGTCTCGTCCAACTCACGTTCGCCCGCACCACACCATTCTCGCCACTCACACTGACCGAGATATTACCAACGCCTGGAACGACCGGGTCATGCCCAGCCTCGTGACCTCGTGGAGCTTGTGAAGAGTGCGTGTTGGTCACGTGGTTAGACGCAGCAGGTTGAGCATGACGACCGCCATCTGGTGTTTCTGGAATAAGAGAAGCATCGGGGTTGGACGGATGGAAAAATTAAACTTCAGTCGAGGATAGCTGTCAACTATAAAACCTAGCAGTTTCTACCATATGAAACGGAGGCTGTCCTTTCCAAGATGATGCCACTGGGAAGAACCGCCAGAAAGCGGAACAAGAGGCCGCTGTAGTCGGCGTGTGGTCCGTCAACAGACCCCCACAGCTCTGACGTCTGTACAGAAACAACCGTTTTAAATACTTGCCACTCATATACAATTTGATAGAAACGACAACAACGAAAACTAGGTTTCCTCACCATAAGCAAAACCTTCCATTGTGGTTGGTCGTCATATTTCCAGAATAGAACGAACACTGGGTTGTTGGCGATATCAGTCGTTGAGAGGCGCTTTGGCATGGACCACGTGACTACAAGTTGGTCAGGACTGGCCACGCGGGTCGAGACACCATTAGGGAGATCCCACTGAGAGAAATCGACAGAAACTGACGTCATCGGGTCTGTCTGAAGAAAGTCACAAGCCACAGCACATCCCCCAACCTGCAAAAGTGTTGTCAGACCTCAATGACCCCGCAAAATCAAATCATTTAACAAACACATGCACTGATGGTGGGCGAGAATTCGATGAAACTAGCTGGCGGCAATAGTTATTCTTAAAAAGATATTCTTACGCAGACGTTCTCATGATCGGGTTGACATAGATTAGTCGATGCTGATGTTTGAACACGCTCGCACACTTGCCAACACTGAAAGCAGCAATATTCATGCGTGTAATTCTCTCCATTTCAAGAATATCAGACGAAAACGAATACTTTCCATGTAAAATACGTATACTAACCAGATAACAGCTGGTTTTGCCGATGCATTCACTGTCCGACGCCGGGGCTTTAACGTACTGAAGAGAAAAAAAGTCAATCCAGCTATAAATAAAATCTGATCATAGCTTGCAATTATAAACTGTAAAGAAGGGAGGAGAGTGTCTTACCTTGTGTAAGCAAGAGGACCTGCATCTAGCAACGGCCACCCACTCCTCAGAAGTCAATTCTCTCTCGGCGCCCTGTACCGATGTGGAATAGCACAGCGCCATCAGCAAAATAATCTTCGCCATGCTGAGTTAATTATCTAATGAGTTGATCTCTGTAAATCAGATTGCAAGGTATAGATTTTTGACTTGATCTGTGACAAATCAGTTTGCAAAGTGTAGATCCCTCGATTTCTAAGTCTTTATATACTAAATCAAAGTATGACGACGTCCGCACGCTCGTCTGATCTCAAGTGGACGGTTCGTTGGCCTGCCCACGCGACGTGCGTCACTTTGATTCTACGCGCCACGCTAGGCACTTGCGTGCGACGAACGGAACGGATGGACACCAACAGTTAATATCAAAGCATTTCACCAAACCGTGTTGCCAAGTGTGATCCTTTTAAAAATTGTTGCTTCTAACGGGTTTAACTTCACAAATTGTAGGTTGTTGTGTCAAGAAAAGGGATATTAATTCTTCATTTTAATGGTCATTACCAAAAACTGCACAATATCTGCATCAGGGTACATATCTGAGGGTTTCCATGGCAATTGAGATGATTAGCAACAATTGGTTACGCCTGACAAATCAGAATATGATCTTTTGTCGATTGCTCTCGGCTCCCGCGTAAACAGCATCGTGCGATGAGGGTTTTACAGTGTCGTTGTTTGTGACATCTGCTTTTAGTATGATAGAATTGGTCAGTAAATCGTGAACTGTGAATTACTCTTTGTTTAAATTTAAACTTTGTAATTCTATGAGCTATTTCTATTTACGCCTGAAATAATTACTTACAAGGAAACTGGTTTCCCCATCGGGGACATATCGCCCCAGCTAAAGGTTTTACACGTGTTGAGCATTGGTGCAGAATATAATCTATTATGATATCGCGACGTGGGTATTATGATGATTGAAAAATATGATAATTTCTTCTAGATAATTATATAATACATATTTTATCTGATTCCAGTCTAATTCTTTCTCATCTACTCCACCAAATGCTTCCTACTGGTTCAGCCAGTCTCACTATTTTCAGACTGAATACTGATACTAAGTAAATATTAAGTAAATGTGCGTTGTCATTGTCAATCAATCGACCACTTGTTTCCTTAGTAATCTATTTGGACCATGACTGGCCTTTCTTAAGTGCAAGTAGTATATCGTTCAATATACTAATAGCAGGTATATGTAAAGTAAGGTCTTATTCAGGGCTACATAACCTAATAACCATTCTCCGTGGTGGTGAGTTTCAGCTCTACAGCGCCTACGCTCTACTATTCCTGCTCAGAGAATGTCCTAAAACTTGTCCATCAGGGTAAAGGGGCAAAGTTGGTGGACTGATAGTAATAGCCCTATTTCAGAAGGCTAGCTTGTCTTGTACCATGAATCAATAAGAATATCTAATTGAATGTATTTTGGGGTAAAGTGGTATAATGGAAGAGTTTGACACATTCATTTATGCAAGCATGTCCATTATGATGAGGATTATTATTCCCGACGTCTTCGGCTATATTCAAATAGTGGGGAAATAAGAAGCTGTGCATTGCCTGCCGCCTAACAACAAGTCAGATACATATACCATTCCTTAATCAGGCAACAATTTGAATTCGAACCGAAAACCAGTATGTTAGCGATGATTGCCAGAAATTCGGAAACTACTAACTAACCTCTCTGGGCTTCCATTCCCTATCAATTATGTGATCTAATAATTCCAAATGTGAGAAAAAAAAACTTCCCTTGAAATTATATTACACATAAGATTTATTGAAAACAAAATGTAGCACAATGTCGGTAGATGATAATATAAATGTCCAAAGTTAAATGAAAAGACATCGAGATGATAATTAAGATAATGGGCTAACAGAGAATAACATGCATACATTTTCATCACCCAAGTAGACAGGTCTGCGTGTATTGTCAGACACGGCTTACCACCCACGATGCCAGTCACTGGCAAGAAAGCAAGCACTGAGTGACGCGAGTGGCTGAAACCTTTTCCGACATGAAAACAGATCGCGAATGGCGGTCCCGCGACAGGGGCGTCGGTATTAGAGCTCACATCACCGCAGTAAGAATGCCTCTCCCTTCATCCAGTCCGTGAAGCGCCTTCAAGGATGAATCCGTTCAAATGACACATACACAGATGCAAAACAGCGTAGTATAATCGCCGCGGCCGGACAAAGACGCTCGTGAGATCGGACGTTTTTGCGTTTATCCAGCTTGTTTACGACTTAAGGGATTGTGTAAAGTACACTTGTTGCATCCAGGAAGCGCGAGCCGCAGCACGAGATGTGAGCTTAACGACTTCAAAGCTATCTTGTCTGCCGTCGCACCGAGTCGGGGACATTGCGTCCCTATTGATGTTTTTTGAGTGTTGTTATTGCTGATGTTAAGCACGTAACCGGTGGGTGTTGCTGAACAGCGTCTGAAAGAGCGCGTGGCAGTTCCTTCTCCACTCAGACCGCAAATAGACGCGACAATGACTGACCGAGCAATGGTATGAGGTCAGGTGACGACTGAGGTACGAGATGCCCTCATCACCAATAAGGGGTTTTCGCCAAGATTGATAATTCAAGAAGGACCCCAGCGTTGTCGAAGAGTCTTCATATCGTGTGGTGAGTTGACAGTGGTAGGCATAAGGTTGTTCAGGTGTTGGAGCTGGCGTAAATGACCGAGTGTCGACTCGCCGTGCCTTAACGCTTGTCCTATTTCACTAACTAACCAATCAAGACTGTCTATTGGGGAGGAAAACTGAGCAGGGCGCGAAACAAGGTGATCACATCATCAGCCTTGAGTTTGGCGTCTCGTGATTGCAATGACCTGATGGGAAAGTGGTGGTCAATTTGCAAAACCGCTCCCATGACAACTTGAGGAATTGTTGAGAGCTAGCGAGTAAGGTGGAGGCCGGAACCAAATTCCGAGCCGTACTCCAAGCTCCGCGAGCTTCTGTGACGTATGGGTCAGGCAAGCCAATCACGTGGCGGGACAAAAAAGTGAAGCCAGGCGGCGCCCAAGTCACCGCGTAGTGATACAAGGTCGAGGGGGAGAGTCACGTGGCCAAGAAATTCACAATCACAGAAGCGTCATCCTCGCTAAAGTATGGTTCATTCAGGATGAGACGATTTCCCAGGATATTCTGTGGGCAAATACGCTAACTGCACGGAACAACCCGAAACACGACGAGTAAATGGCAACCCCGTGTTAATCATTCCCGATTCTCCAACACTAATGTCTTCAGCACCTTGGAACAACTAATCAGGGATATTTTACACATATGATTGACGCAAAGATGCATAACCTGTTCTGATCTCGTCGTATTATTACAGTGAGCGGGGTATCATGGACCAGAAAGTTCAAAGGTAATGCCAGTGAACATAGAAATCCATCAAGAACGACCTACGGACACTTAATGTCACAAACCTTTATCAGAGGCAGTCGATATGGGCATCTTTCCCGCTTAAATGGTTTATGAGCTATTATCTGGAGGTGTTGTGGTTGGAATTGAGCACTATGCAATTATTGATTCATATAATTTCCACGCTACACGTAAATGTTGGATTTATTATCTGTACTTAAAGCAAATTCGTAATTTACCTGAACGTTCGTTTTGGTCAAAGACCATGCCCGACTTGCTGACAGAGATTCTAACATGAACATCTCGCTCTTTGAGTATATCGCCTCTGAGAGCCAGATCATCGCAGACGAGGTCATCTAAAGCTGCTCTGTCCTCAGGATGGTCACCACCCCCTGAAGCTCTTCCAGCCAGGGTAGAAACATGAGCGTCGTGTTCCCCCGTGTTGCTAATCTACCAGCCTCACAGATTCGGGGCCTTAGCAGCGAGGTCGATCTTACAGGCTGTGAATTCATACAAATACATGTGAAGATTGCAGGAAAGCTTTTATAATGATGATTTGGTACAAAAACATCAGACAAACAAACTAACTGCTTATAATCCACTGCTATGCAAATGGATTTTGTCTATAAGAATACATTATATTTCGCTTCTGTAATTCTAAATAAATCATTTTCGTTCGAATACTTGCAAATACTTGGTTTATGTACCTCAACCATACACCATTGTAATGACAGTAATCTAAACGATGGTGGGGTCAGTCCTGGGGCACGCCCCGTTTACATCGCAGCTCGGGGACAACAATATTTGTACTAACGACCACACAAATTGTCGAGGACTTATAATATTAGACAGTGCTTTATTTAGTAGCATTGTCTTACTGTATGTTGATTGGTCAATCCTTCTCATAAGCACACGGCGCTGGACCTGTTGTCTGTTTGCGCATCCCACTGCGCATGATTTGCTTCAGCGACCATCTGGCGACCCGCGAACTTCTCCCGCGTCAGAAGGGCTTCCAACAGCGGCAACAGTGGAAAAGCATCATCAGACGACTTGACAACCTGCTAACACACCACAGCATAATAATGTACGTTCATAGCAGCCGAATAGCTACATCCACGTGAGGCTAAGAAAGTTGCTGAGGCTGGTGGATGGAACGTTCTTGATGGGAGAATATCAGAACCTGTGTCAATGAATGCGGGAGATTCCACGGTCGATCGGTATCGTCTGCGGTGGGCCGGTAAATTGAAGAAACGTTATGTCGTACTTACGATAAAGAAACACCCAGGTCAACGTTGACGTGTAAACATGTTGCTTTCAAAATGGCATAAGAGGTTACTTCTTGAAATCTGTCAATATAGTTGAATTCAGGACCCATCAGTGTTGGTTGAGGTGCTAAAAGATTAAATTGCCCAGTGGTAATGGTGGATCAGCCTTGGTCAGGAAATAGCTGTTTTGTGGGTTGTGAGGATGTATCAAGGGACAAATCACTTGCCCGCTCCGTCGGAGGATTTCAGAATACACGAGTCTTCATCTGAGCAGGCTGTCATACACTCGCTGTCACGAGGAACACATCATCAGACGGGGGGCAGTGGACATTGTAACGCCGTGCTTTGGGGCAGGTCACGTCGTCCTCCCATGGTGTGCTCGTCCTCTGAGAACCGGGACCACATGGCATAGTAAGTTTGGTGTTGGAGCGATTCAGTACTTCATAAGGTTGATGATTTTTAGCCAAATAACATTAAACATGTCCATAATGAGCTGTGCAACGAACTAGCGTTCGCCTCCGTATCACTCATTCTGTGGTGTTGTTACAGAAGCTGCTTTCGCCTCTTGCCGTACACTCATCACATAGCTTCTCGGGCGGCAGCGCATCAGATTGCCGGTCGCTGACTGCGAGGACGTCTAATTACCATAAATAATTGAAACATATGGAATTGCAGCATTATTAAGTGACAATAGTGTTTTTATGAGTAAATTATAATTGGTGATTGCCAACCCTTGTAGGACGCTGATCAGTAACGTGGATGCTATCTAACCCGTCAGTAGATGCCACATTGTGGCGACTTTGAGGTGTTCTGATTCGTGCATTTTTGTCAATTTAACTGGGTAATGAATATACAACGTTGCATATAATGCGAAACATGGAAGTATTTGAAGTCACCTGTTGTGGAAGTCGGACGGAATTGGTTCGTATCCACGCCGGTAGGCAGCAGAAACGAGTCGCTGTGACACAAGTCCATCTTGATGCGCCATCGATTCAAGAACCATCAAGAGTCAGTTCATAGCATTGTCCACCTACTGTGGCCCTGCATTGACAATGATCAAAGCCGATCTTTGTGTTGGTGAAGCTCGCTCGTGGTTCGCCAGCTAGCAATTACCGCTCCCAGTGTATAGTGTTAAAGAAAGATTCACGCATCACAAAAGTGATTACGTTACAGTGGAAAACAATTATGGATTCCCTTTCACATTTTGACACAAGAGATATCCTATTTGTCGCGCCCCCAAAAAACAATTGCGGAGCCATGCAATTCTTAAGCGAAATCATCTGACGATCGCTCGTCACGATGAACGGATATCAAGGGAGTGGTTTTAAGGTCATGCGGATGGTTGGCCGTATTCCGAGAATGGTACGTGCTTATGATTTTGTTTCATCCATTGTATCTGATTTTATGTACGTTCAAGGGGGACAATAGTTTCCGCGTGACCCAGGGTGGAGAGGTTGGTCTAGTATCATCTTATATATGCACGACGAAAACATTGGACCTTGTTGACCTTACATGGAACCTTTCGATCCCACTAAATCGTGAACTACGATTTCGGTTTTTCGACACACAGTTTTAGTAGAGTAGAATGGACAAGCGCGGTAGATTTGACGTAAAAAATAATGATGGTCAAAGATTGGCAGCGTCAGATAAAGTGTCACTTAAAAGTTCCCAATTTCACATTGATCATCTACTTGAACATGCCGCTAGCGTTATTTACGCCTCTTCAGTGACAGATTAATACAAATAAAAAAGTATGATTAATTTAAATCCATACAAGTGATAGCATTATATGCCAAAGCCATGAGAACAGACGAGTCGCGGTTGAGAGTGGAAGAAATTAACGGGCTGTATGGCTTCACGGCCTCGTTTGTGAATACCTCCGCCATGATGTCATTGTTTTAACATATTAACCGAATGCATTTATGGGCTTACCCCAGATAGTTAGCCTCGCATCTATCGACGAATTGTCTACGCAGGCCGCATCAGGGGGGTCAACCGCGAGTGTTTTAAAACACACGGACGTCATAGGTATGCAACAAGTTTTACAGGGCCTTTATTGGCTTATTTAAGAAATAATCAGTCATTTAATTAAGACGATCATAGTGAGGAATGAGTTCCGATTATACCAGGCCTCATGTGGCGGTGGGGGGGGAGGTACTTACGGGCCAGCTAGCCACCATGTTGTTGGTGGTGCGAATTTCATCGGGACAAGCTGCGTATGTTGACTCTCTCGTTGGGAGTTTGGTCCAAGTTTAGAAAATGGACCACGAGGTGAGTGGGTTTGTAGATCGCGTGATCTGATATTGTATGCTATTATTAGAGAGGTGATGGAACAAACGTGATACCACTGGTTGCGTGTAGTAATGAGTCGTGTCCAAAGTCAGTAATGGGATAGAGTGTGGGTCAACGGGTCAATTGAACGGAATACCACTCATCTAGACCTATGACGTTGGCTTTAGGTTGACCCGATGTTATACAAGTGTAATATAGATGGTCCAGTTTACTGTCTTCTCCAACGGACGTATCGGGAATAGAAGGAAAACCCTAAGAGTGGTCAGACATGCGAAGAATAAGTGGCAAAGCAGATAAGAAAGAGAGAAATGAAGCCATCATTGATTGCCCGTGTTGTAAGCGGCTGCTGTGTTACGTGAAGTGATGTGAGGCTGTATAAATAGACCCCGCGCGATTCAAGCGGATTGATAAGTGGTTGAATGGAATCACTGATATAATGTTACAGAGATTCACACTCAAACGGGAACTCGCAAGTAGAAAGAGCCATAGAATCACCGATATATGTTGCAGTTTATGAAACTCTTGTCGACCTGTTGTGATCATGCTTGAAATTGTTATCGTTAATCCTTTTCTGGCGTTTCGATGCAGCACGACTACTTATGATATCCGAAACACAAAACACTGATTCAGGAAAGGCCAACAAATGAACACATTCGGTTTTTGTCAGAGGACTGCTGAAAAAACAGTGCCGTGGCAAAAAAAAAAAAAAAAAACAAAAAAAAAACAAAAAAAACAAAAAAAAAAAAAAAAAAAAAAAACAAAAAGTCAACTTTAAAAAAAAACGTATGATGTGAACGATATATACTTCCGATATATACGTATGAATGAAAACAACAACTAATCACGCATGACACAAATCAGAATATAAACTTCGATCCGACCAATGCTCCTGGCCCCGCGTAATCAGCATCGTACCATGGCTTTATGGTGTTGGTGTGATGACATCGCTTCTTGCTGTCGGGGTGTATTGAAGCAATGATTGTTGCTGTCTTGTCCATATCAATGTATCAGTGGTGAGGAGTTAATTATTTTTTTTTCACGAATGGTCATTTAGTTTTGACTGTAAGATCCAGTGATAATGGTCAATATCAATATATTGGTATATTGTTGGGCTGAACATTATAGCGATTTGGCAAGTTTCCCGGCTGGTCTAAAATGTTGAACGATGCATTTTTAAGTGTTTCAAACTTCAACACGTAAACATTCCAACCATTTCGCTTATTTGCAATCATTTACTGGATAACTGTTTATCACCCTCAACTACACATCACTCGAAAGCTAATTTGGTGGAGAATAATGGATGAATGACAATATACTAATAGCAGGTATATGTAAAGTAAGGTCTTATTCAGGGCTACATAACCTAATAACCATTCTCCGTGGTGAGTTTCAGCTCTACAGCGCCTACGCTCTACTATTCCTGCTCAGAGAATGTCCTAAAACTTGTCCATCAGGGTAAAGGGGCAAAGTTGGTGGACTGATAGTAATAGCCCTATTTCAGAAGGCTAGCTTGTCTTGTACCATGAATCAATAAGAATATCTAATTGAATGTATTTTGGGGTAAAGTGGTATAATGGAAGAGTTTGACACATTCATTTATGCAAGCATGTCCATTATGATGAGGATTATTATTCCCGACGTCTTCGGCGGCTATATTCAAATAGTGGGGAAATAAGAAGCTGTGCATTGCCTGCCGCCTAACAACAAGTCAGATACATATACCATTCCTTAATCAGGCAACAATTTGAATTCGAACCGAAAACCAGTATGTTAGCGATGATTGCCAGAAATTCAATTCGGAAACTACTAACTAACCTCTCTGGGCTTCCATTCCCTATCAATTATGTGATCTAATAATTCCAAATGTGAGAAAACAAACTTCCCTTGAAATTATATTACACATATAAGATTTATTGAAAACAAAATGTAGCACAATGTCGGTAGATGATAATATAAATGTCCAAAGTTAAATGAAAAGACATCGAGATGATATAATTAAGATGTACACAACAGGGGTGGTCATTATGTGACAAAATGAGAGATTTAGGAAAGAAATAAATTCCCCCCTGGCATTATGTAAACACGTAAGATATATTGAGGGAAAATATGTAGCACAAAGTCGGTAGATGATAAGACCAAGGATGACGCCATCACTTCATGACAACACTGCAATATATACATGGAATGTCACGCTAATGTCTAAAGTTCAATGAAAAGACATTGAGATGATGATGATGATGATGATGATGATGATGATGATGTACACAACAGAGGTGTCCATTACACTGGTGACGAGTTGTATCTGTTGAGGTTCCTGTAATCAGCTGACAAGTCCAATTCGTTCAGTTGAGGTAGTTCAGGCAATGACCTTTGACCTTTCTGAATAGGTCTGAGACTCGTCTTGATTGGTGTAGTAGGCAAAGATGATTCGCTGACGCACTTTTCTGGGAGAACGTCATATTCGTCGATTATGGGAGGAGGCTGATGCAGAAAACTAACGCCTTTCTTAGAAGCGATGATCCTTTGTGCCAACATGGGCGAACTGGTCTCGTTTTCTGCCACTGCTCACACATACGGTCAATATTTGTTGAATAATTATTACAATAAAAAATCCACTAAGAAGATGAAAGCAAATGAAGCCCTCTCACTACGCACCATTGTTATCCCTCCTGGTGACTCGCGTCATGCGCTGTGAACGTGGGGAACGTCGAAGACTTTTCCTGAGTCTCACAGCGTTGTCCTTGACGCTCGACCTCAACCCTGAAGCTTTGCTTCTAACGCTAGATCTGAGAGAGCGTGCTCTTGTAAGAACTAACTGGCGAACTTGGCTTTGCTTTCGTACGAAGATGGCGAGGAAGACGATGAAGAGGACTGCGATGACAAGGCAGATGGAGAGAGTCGTATAGACGGGCACCTGCTGGGCCTTCTGCGCCGAGTCTAAATCTGCAAGCCAACATAATCAATGAATACAATGTCAACAATTCGCTTAAAAATGAGTCATCCTAAATGAAAGATGTTATATACCAGAATTGGTGATCTGGGGAAGCGAGTCAGCTTCGAATCCTCGCCCATAGAGACAGTGGCTGAATGAGTCATTAAGCTGATGACACCAAGGAGTGAAAAAAATGGCATCCTCCACAAACTGTCCATCTTCCACTTGTATTCTTAGCCAATAGCGTGAATTGAACGTTAGCCCCGGTAGAATCAGCGACAGGGGCTCCTGGGAACAGACCAGAACACTCACTATTGTACAAGTAAAAGATGCCAATCATTGTTATTCACAAACAACTGGAATCGTCAGATATTGTTGACAATACACCCATTTCGATATTCACCTGGCGTCCATCATCCTGCACCAGAGCGATGAATCTGTTGTCAGTTAGGTCACACTCGGGCAATACGTCCTGTACTCTACATGAGCTTCGTCCCCATTGCACTCTGTACTGCGCGTCAGTCTGGATACCTTCACGTCTCGTCCAACTCACGTTCGCCCGCACCACACCATTCTCGCCACTCACACTGACCGAGATATTACCAACGCCTGGAACGACCGGGTCATGCCCAGCCTCGTGACCTCGTGGAGCTTGTGAAGAGTGCGTGTTGGTCACGTGTGGTAGACGCAGCAGGTTGAGCATGACGACCGCCATCTGGTGTTTCTGGAATAAGAGAAGCATCGGGGTTGGACGGATGGAAAAATTAAACTTCAGTCGAGGATAGCTGTCAACTATAAAACCTAGCAGTTTCTACCATATGAAACGGAGGCTGTCCTTTCCAAGATGATGCCACTGGGAAGAACCGCCAGAAAGCGGAACAAGAGGCCGCTGTAGTCGGCGTGTGGTCCGTCAACAGACCCCCACAGCTCTGACGTCTGTACAGAAACAACCGTTTTAAATACTTGCCACTCATATACAATTTGATAGAAACGACAACAACGAAAACTAGGTTTCCTCACCATAAGCAAAACCTTCCATTGTGGTTGGTCGTCATATTTCCAGAATAGAACGAACACTGGGTTGTTGGCGATATCAGTCGTTGAGAGGCGCTTTGGCATGGACCACGTGACTACAAGTTGGTCAGGACTGGCCACGCGGGTCGAGACACCATTAGGGAGATCCCACTGAGAGAAATCGACAGAAACTGACGTCATCGGGTCTGTCTGAAGAAAGTCACAAGCCACAGCACATCCCCCAACCTGCAAAAGTGTTGTCAGACCTCAATGACCCCGCAAAATCAAATCATTTAACAAACACATGCACTGATGGTGGGCGAGAATTCGATGAAACTAGCTGGCGGCAATAGTTATTCTTAAAAAGATATTCTTACGCAGACGTTCTCATGATCGGGTTGACATAGATTAGTCGATGCTGATGTTTGAACACGCTCGCACACTTGCCAACACTGAAAGCAATATTCATGCGTGTAATTCTCTCCATTTCAAGAATATCAGACGAAAACGAATACTTTCCATGTAAAATACGTATACTAACCAGATAACAGCTGGTTTTGCCGATGCATTCACTGTCCGACGCCGGGGCTTTAACGTACTGAAGAGAAAAAGTTCAATCCAGCTATAAATAAAATCTGATCATAGCTTGCAATTATAAACTGTAAAGAAGGGAGGAGAGTGTCTTACCTTGTGTAAGCAAGAGGACCTGCATCTAGCAACGGCCACCCACTCCTCAGAAGTCAATTCTCTCTCGGCGCCCTGTACCGATGTGGAATAGCACAGCGCCATCAGCAAAATAATCTTCGCCATGCTGAGTTAATTATCTAATGAGTTGATCTCTGTAAATCAGATTGCAAGGTATAGATTTTTGACTTGATCTGTGACAAATCAGTTTGCAAAGTGTAGATCCCTCGATTTCTAAGTCTTTATATACTAAATCAAAGTATGACGACGTCCGCACGCTCGTCTGATCTCAAGTGGACGGTTCGTTGGCCTGCCCACGCGACGTGCGTCACTTTGATTCTACGCGCCACGCTAGGCACTTGCGTGCGACGAACGGAACGGATGGACACCAACAGTTAATATCAAAGCATTTCACCAAACCGTGTTGCACCAAGTGTGATCCTTTTAAAAATTGTTGCTTCTAACGGGTTTAACTTCACAAATTGTAGGTTGTTGTGTCAAGAAAAGGGATATTAATTCTTCATTTTAATGGTCATTACCAAAAACTGCACAATATCTGCATCAGGGTACATATCTGAGGGTTTCCATGGCAATTGAGATGATTAGCAACAATTGGTTACGCCTGACAAATCAGAATATGATCTTTTGTCGATTGCTCTCGGCTCCCGCGTAAACAGCATCGTGCGATGAGGGTTTTACAGTGTCGTTGTTTGTGACATCTGCTTTTAGTATGATAGAATTGGTCAGTAAATCGTGAACTGTGAATTACTCTTTGTTTAAATTTAAACTTTGTAATTCTATGAGCTATTTCTATTTACGCCTGAAATAATTACTTACAAGGAAACTGGTTTCCCCATCGGGGACATATCGCCCCAGCTAAAGGTTTTACACGTGTTGGGCATTGGTGCAGAATATAATCTATTATGATATCGCGACGTGGGTATTATGATGATTGAAAAATATGATAATTTCTTCTAGATAATTATATAATACATATTTCTTATCTGATTCCAGTCTAATTCTTTCTCATCTACTCCACCAAATGCTTCCTACTGGTTCAGCCAGTCTCACTATTTTCAGACTGAATACTGATACTAAGTAAATATTAAGTAAATGTGCGTTGTCATTGTCAATCAATCGACCACTTGTTTCCTTAGTAATCTATTTGGACCATGACTGGCCTTTCTTAAGTGCAAGTAGTATATCGTTCAATATACTAATAGCAGGTATATGTAAAGTAAGGTCTTATTCAGGGCTACATAACCTAATAACCATTCTCCGTGGTGAGTTTCAGCTCTACAGCGCCTACGCTCTACTATTCCTGCTCAGAGAATGTCCTAAAACTTGTCCATCAGGGTAAAGGGGCAAAGTTGGTGGACTGATAGTAATAGCCCTATTTCAGAAGGCTAGCTTGTCTTGTACCATGAATCAATAAGAATATCTAATTGAATGTATTTTGGGGTAAAGTGGTATAATGGAAGAGTTTGACACATTCATTTATGCAAGCATGTCCATTATGATGAGGATTATTATTTCCCGACGTCTTCGGCTATATTCAAATAGTGGGGAAATAAGAAGCTGTGCATTGCCTGCCGCCTAACAACAAGTCAGATACATATACCATTCCTTAATCAGGCAACAATTTGAATTCGAACCGAAAACCAGTATGTTAGCGATGATTGCCAGAAATTCGGAAACTACTAACTAACCTCTCTGGGCTTCCATTCCCTATCAATTATGTGATCTAATAATTCCAAATGTGAGAAAACAAACTTCCCTTGAAATTATATTACACATAAGATTTATTGAAAACAAAATGTAGCACAATGTCGGTAGATGATAATATAAATGTCCAAAGTTAAATGAAAAGACATCGAGATGATAATTAAGATGTACACAACAGGGGTGGTCATTATGTGACAAAATGAGAGATTTAGGAAAGAAATAAAATTCCCTGGCATTATGTAACACGTAAGATATATTGAGGGAAAATATGTAGCACAAAGTCGGTAGATGATAAGACCAAGGATGACGCCATCACTTCATGACAACACTGCAATATATACATGGAATGTCACGCTAATGTCTAAAGTTCAATGAAAAGACATTGAGATGATGATGATGATGATGATGATGATGATGATGATTAATATGATGTACACAACAGAGGTGTCCATTACACTGGTGACGAGTTGTATCTGTTGAGGTTCCTGTAATCAGCTGACAAGTCCAATTCGTTCAGTTGAGGTAGTTCAGGCAATGACCTTTGACCTTTCTAAAAAGGTCCTTGACGCTAGACCTCAACCCTGAAGCTTTGCTTCTAACGCTAGATCTGAGAGAGCATGCTCTTGTAAGAACTAACTGGCGAACTTGGCTTTGCTTTCGTACGAAGATGGCGAGGAAGACGATGAAGAGGACTGCGATGACAAGGCAGATGGAGAGAGTCGTATAGACGGGCACCTGCTGGGCCTTCTGCGCCGAGTCTAAATCTGCAAGCCAACATAATCAATGAATACAATGTCAACAATTCGCTTAAAAATGGGTCAACCTAAATGAAAGATGTTATCCAGAATTGGTGATCTGGGGAAGCGAGTCAGCTTCGAATCCTCGCCCATAGAGACAGTGGCAAATGAGTCATTAAGCTGATGACACCAAGGAGTGAAAAAAAAACAAACTGTCCATCTTCCACTTGTATTCTTAGCCAATAGCGTGAATTGAACGTTAGCCCCAAGAATCAGCGACAGGGGCTCCTGGGAACAGACCAGAACACTCACTATTGTACAAGTAAAAGATGCCAATCATTGTTATTCACAAACAACTGGAATCGTCAGATATTGTTGACACCACCATTTGTAATCCCTCCTGGTGACTCGCGTCATGCGCAATACACCCATTTCGATATTCTCCTGGCGTCCATCATCCTGCACCAGAGCGATGAATCTGTTGTCAGTTAGGTCACACTCGGGCAATACGTCCTGTACTCTACATGAGCTTCGTCCCCATTGCACTCTGTACTGCGCGTCAGTCTGGATACCTTCACGTCTCGTCCAACTCACGTTCGCCCCCGCACCACACCATTCTCGCCACTCACACTGACCGAGATATTACCAACGCCTGGAACGACCGGGTCATGCCCAGCCTCGTGACCTCGTGGAGCTTGTGAAGAGTGCGTGTTGGTCACGTGGTTAGACGCAGCAGTACGAGCATGACGACCGCCATCTGGTGTTTCTGGAATAAGAGAAGCATCGGGGTTGGACGGATGGAAAAATTAAACTTCAGTCGAGGATAGCTGTCAACTATAAAACCTAGCAGTTTCTACCATATGAAAAACGGAGGCTGTCCTTTCCAAGATGATGCCCACTGGGAAGAAGAACCGCCAGAAAGCGGAACAAGAGGCCGCTGTAGTCGGCGTGTGGTCCGTCAACAGACCCCCACAGCTCTGACGTCTGTACAGAAACAACCGTTTTAAATACTTGCCACTCATATACAATTTGATAGAAACGACAACAACGAAAACTAGGTTTCCTCACCATAAGCAAAACCTTCCATTGTGGTTGGTCGTCATATTTTTCCAAATAGAACGAACACTGGGTTGTTGGCGATATCAGTCGTTGAGAGGCGCTTTGGCATGGACCACGTGACTACAAGTTGGTCAGGACTGGCCACGCGGGTCGAGACACCATTAGGGAGATCCCACTGAGAGAAATCGACAGAAACTGACGTCATCGGGTCTGTCTGAAGAAAGTCACAAGCCACAGCACATCCCCCAACCTGCAACAGTGTTGTCAGACCTCAATGACCCCGCAAAATCAAATCATTTAACAAACACATGCACTGATGGTGGGCGAGAATTCGATGAAACTAGCTGGCGGCAATAGTTATTCTTAAAAAGATATTCTTACGCAGACGTTCTCATGATCGGGTTGACATAGATTAGTCGATGCTGATGTTTGAACACGCTCGCACACTTGCCAACACTGAAAGCAATATTCATGCGTGTAATTCTCTCCATTTCAAGAATATCAGACGAAAACGAATACTTTCCATGTAAAATACGTATACTAACCAGATAGCAGCTGGTTTTGCCGATGCATTCACTGTCCGACGCCGGGGCTTAACGTACTGAAGAGAAAAAGTTCAATCCAGCTATAAATAAAATCTGATCATAGCTTGCAATTATAAACTGTAAAGAAGGGAGGAGAGTGTCTTACCTTGTGTAAGCAAGAGGACCTGCATCTAGCAACGGCCACCCACTCCTCAGAAGTCAATTCTCTCTCGGCGCCCTGTACTGCTGTGGAATAGCACAGCGCCATCAGCAAAATAATCTTCGCCATGCTGAGTTAATTATCTAATGAGTTGATCTCTGTAAATCAGATTGCAAGGTATAGATTTTTGACTTGGTCTGTGACAAATCAGTTTGCAAAGTGTAGATCCCTCGATTTCTTAGTCTATATATATACTAAATCAAAGTATGACGACGTCCGCACGCTCGTCTGATCTCAAGTGGACGGTTCGTTGGCCTGCCCACGCGACGTGCGTCACTTTGATTCTACGCGCCACGCTAGGCACTTGCGTGCGACGAACGGAACGGATGGACACCAACAGTTAATATCAAAGCATTTCACCAAACCGTGTTGCACCAAGTGTGATCCTTTTAAAAATTGTTGCTTCTAACGGGTTTAACTTCACAAATTGTAGGTTGTTGTGTCAAGAAAAGGGAAATTAATTCTTCATTTTAATGGTCATGACCAAAAACTGCACAATATCTGCATCAGGGTACATATCTGAGGGTTTCCATGGCAATTGAGATGATTAGCAACAATTGGTTACGCCTGACAAATCAGAATATGATCTTTTGTCGATTGCTCTCGGCTCCCGCGTAAACAGCATCGTGCGATGAGGGTTTTACAGTGTCGTTGTTTGTGACATCTGCTTTTAGTATGATAGAATTGGTCAGTAAATCGTGAACTGTGAATTACTCTTTGTTTAAATTTAAACTTTGTAATTCTATGAGCTATTTCTATTTACGCCTGAAATAATTACTTACAAGGAAACTGGTTTCCCCATCATCGGGGACATATCGCCCCAGCTAAAGGTTTTACACGTGTTGAGCATTGGTGCAGAATATAATCTATTATGATATCGCGACGTGGGTATTATGATGATTGAAAAATATGATAATTTCTTCTAGATAATTATATAATACATATTTCTTATCTGATTCCAGTCTAATTCTTTCTCATCTACTCCACCAAATGCTTCCTACTGGTTCAGCCAGTCTCACTATTTTCAGACTGAATACTGATACTAAGTAAATATTAAGTAAATGTGCGTTGTCATTGTCAATCAATCGACCACTTGTTTCCTTAGTAATCTATTTGGACCATGACTGGCCTTTCTTACGTGCAAGTAGTATATCGTTCAATATACTAATAGCAGGTATATGTAAAGTAAGGTCTTATTCAGGGCTACATAACCTAATAACCATTCTCCGTGGTGAGTTTCAGCTCTACAGCGCCTACGCTCTACTATTCCTGCTCAGAGAATGTCCTAAAACTTGTCCATCAGGGTAAAGGCAAAAAGTGGTGGACTGATAGTAATAGCCCTATTTCAGAAGGCTAGCTTGTCTTGTACCATGAATCAATAAGAATATCTAATTGAATGTATTTTGGGGTAAAGTGGTATAATGGAAGAGTTTGACACATTCATTTATGCAAGCATGTCCATTATGATGAGGATTATTATTCCCGACGTCTTCGGCTATATTCAAATAGTGGGGAAATAAGAAGCTGTGCATTGCCTGCCGCCTAACAACAAGTCAGATACATATACCATTCCTTAATCAGGCAACAATTTGAATTCGAACCGAAAACCAGTATGTTAGCGATGATTGCCAGAAATTCGGAAACTACTAACTAACCTCTCTGGGCTTCCATTCCCTATCAATTATGTGATCTAATAATTCCAAATGTGAGAAAACAAACTTCCCTTGAAATTATATTACACATAAGATTTATTGAAAACAAAATGTAGCACAATGTCGGTAGATGATAATATAAATGTCCAAAGTTAAATGAAAAGACATCGAGATGATAATTAAGATGTACACAACAGGGGTGGTCATTATGTGACAAAATGAGAGATTTAGGAAAGAAATAAAATTCCCCTGGCATTATGTAACACGTAAGATATATTGAGGGAAAATATGTAGCACAAAGTCACGTAGATGATAAGACCAAGGATGACGCCATCACTTCATGACAACACTGCAATATAACGCATGGAATGTCATGCTAATGTCTAAAGTTCAATGAAAAGACATTGAGATGATGATGATGATGATGATGATGATGATGATGATGATGATGAGCATGTGACAACAGTGATGTCCATCTACACACTGGTGACCGTTGTATCTGTTGTTTGAGGTTCCCAATCAGCTGACAAGTCCAATTCGTTCAGTTGAGGTAGTCCAGGCAATGACCTTTGACCTTTCTGAATAGGTCTGAGACTCGTCTTGATTGGTGTAGTAGGCAAACCTAGATTTTCTGACGCATTTTCTGGGAGAACGTCATATTCGTCGATTATGGGAGGAGGCTGATGCAGAAAACTAACGCCTTTCTTAGAAGCCGCTGTAGTCGGCGTGTGGTCCGTCAACAGACCCCCACAGCTCTGACGTCTGTACAGAAACAACCGTTTTAAATACTTGCCACTCATATACAATTTGATAGAAACGACAACAACGAAAACTAGGTTTCCTCACCATAAGCAAAACCTTCCATTGTGGTTGGTCGTCATATTTCCAGAATAGAACGAACACTGGGTTGTTGGCGATATCAGTCGTTGAGAGGCGCTTTGGCATGGACCACGTGACTACAAGTTGGTCAGGACTGGCCACGCGGTCGAGACGAGACACCATTAGGGAGATCCCACTGAGAGAAATCGACAGAAACTGACGTCATCGGGTCTGTCTGAAGAAAGTCACAAGCCACAGCACATCCCCCCCCACCTGCAACAGTGTTGTCAGACCTCAATGACCCCGCAAAATCAAATCATTTAACAAACACATGCACTGATGGTGGGCGAGAATTCGATGAAACTAGCTGGCGGCAATAGTTATTCTTAAAAAGATATTCTTACGCAGACGTTCTCATGATCGGGTTGACATAGATTAGTCGATGCTGATGTTTGAACACGCTCGCACACTTGCCAACACTGAAAGCAATATTCATGCGTGTAATTCTCTCCATTTCAAGAATATCAGACGAAAACGAATACTTTCCATGTAAAATACGTATACTAACCAGATAGCAGCTGGTTTTGCCGATGCATTCACTGTCCGACGCCGGGGCTTTAACGTACTGAAGAGAAAAAGTTCAATCCAGCTATAAATAAAATCTGATCATAGCTTGCAATTATAAACTGTAAAGAAGGGAGGAGAGTGTCTTACCTTGTGTAAGCAAGAGGACCTGCATCTAGCAACGGCCACCCACTCCTCAGAAGTCAATTCTCTCTCGGCGCCCTGTACTGCTGTGGAATAGCACAGCGCCATCAGCAAAATAATCTTCGCCATGCTGAGTTAATTATCTAATGAGTTGATCTCTGTAAATCAGATTGCAAGGTATAGATTTTTGACTTGATCTGTGACAAATCAGTTTGCAAAGTGTAGATCCCTCGATTTCTAAGTCTATATATGATACTAAATCAAAGTATGACGACGTCCGCACGCTCGTCTGATCTCAAGTGGACGGTTCGTTGGCCTGCCCACGCGACGTGCGTCACTTTGATTCTACGCGCCACGCTAGGCACTTGCGTGCGACGAACGGAACGGATGGACACCAACAGTTAATATCAAAGCATTTCACCAAACCGTGTTGCACCAAGTGTGATCCTTTTAAAAATTGTTGCTTCTAACGGGTTTAACTTCACAAATTGTAGGTTGTTGTGTCAAGAAAAGGGAAATTAATTCTTCATTTTAATGGTCATGACCAAAAACTGCACAATATCTGCATCAGGGTACATATCTGAGGGTTTCCATGGCAATTGAGATGATTAGCAACAATTGGTTACGCCTGACAAATCAGAATATGATCTTTTGTCGATTGCTCTCGGCTCCCGCGTAAACAGCATCGTGCGATGAGGGTTTTTTACAGTGTCGTTGTTTGTGACATCTGCTTTTAGTATGATAGAATTGGTCAGTAAATCGTGAACTGTGAATTACTCTTTGTTTAAATTTAAACTTTGTAATTCTATGAGCTATTTCTATTTACGCCTGAAATAATTACTTACAAGGAAACTGGTTTCCCCATCGGGGACATATCGCCCCAGCTAAAGGTTTTACACGTGTTGAGCATTGGTGCAGAATATAATCTATTATGATATCGCGACGTGGGTATTATGATGATTGAAAAATATGATAATTTCTTCTAGATAATTATATAATACATATTTCTTATCTGATTCCAGTCTAATTCTTTCTCATCTACTCCACCAAATGCTTCCAACTGGTTGAGCCAGTCTCACTATTTTCAGACTGAATACTGATACTAAGTAAATATTAAGTAAATGTGCGTTGTCATTGTCAATCAATCGACCACTTGTTTCCTGTGTAATCTATTTGGACCATGACTGGCCTTTCTTACGTGCAAGTAGTATATCGTTCAATATACTAATAGCAGGTATATGTAAAGTAAGGTCTTATTCAGGGCTACATAACCTAATAACCATTCTCCGTGGTGAGTTTCAGCTCTACAGCGCCTACGCTCTACTATTCCTGCTCAGAGAATGTCCTAAAACTTGTCCATCAGGGTAAAGGGGCAAAGTTGGTGGACTGATAGTGATAGCCCTATTTCAGAAGGCTAGCTTGTCTTGTACCATGAATCAATAAGAATATCTAATTGAATGTATTTTGGGGTAAAGTGGTATAATGGAAGAGTTTGACACATTCATTTATGCAAGCATGTCCATTATGATGAGGATTATTATTCCCGACGTCTTCGGCTATATTCAAATAGTGGGGAAATAAGAAGCTGTGCATTGCCTGCCGCCTAACAACAAGTCAGATACATATATCATTCCTTAATCAGGCAACAATTTGAATTCGAACCGAAAACCAGTATGAAAACCAGTATGTTAGCGATGATCGCCAGAAATTCGGAAACTACTAACTAACCTCTCTGGGCTTCCATTCCCTATCAATTATGTGATCTAATAATTCCAAATGTGAGAAAACAAACTTCCCTTGAAATTATATTACACATAAGATTTATTGAAAACAAAATGTAGCACAATGTCGGTAGATGATAATATAAATGTCCAAAGTTAAATGAAAAGACATCGAGATGATAATTAAGATGTACACAACAGGGGTGGTCATTATGTGACAAAATGAGAGATTTAGGAAAGAAATAAAATTCCCCTGGCATTATGTAACACGTAAGATATATTGAGGGAAAATATGTAGCACAAAGTCGGTAGATGATAAGACCAAGGATGACGCCATCACTTCATGACAACACTGCAATATATACATGGAATGTCATGCTAATGTCTAAAGTTCAATGAAAAGACATTGAGATGATGATGATGATGATGATGATGATGATGATGATGATGATGTACACAACAGAGGTGTCCATTACACTGGTGACGAGTTGTATCTGTTGAGGTTCCTGTAATCAGCTGACAAGTCCAATTCGTTCAGTTGAGGTAGTTCAGGCAATGACCTTTGACCTTTCTGAATAGGTCTGAGACTCGTCTTGATTGGTGTAGTAGGCAAAGATGATTCGCTGACGCACTTTTCTGGGAGAACGTCATATTCGTCGATTATGGGAGGAGGCTGATGCAGAAAACTAACGTGGCCACGCGGTCGAGAGACACCATTAGGGAGATCCCACTGAGAGAGAAATCGACAGAAACTGACGTCATCGGGTCTGTCTGAAGAGAGTCACAAGCCACAGCACATCCCCCACCTGCAACAGTGTTGTCAGACCTCAATGACCCCGCAAAATCAAATCATTTAACAAACACATGCATGATGGTGGGCGAGAATTCGATGAAGAGGAGCTGGCGGCAATAGTTATTCTTAAAAAGATATTCTTACGCAGACGTTCTCATGATCGGGTTGACATAGATTAGTCGATGCTGATGTTTGAACACGCTCGCACACTTGCCAACACTGAAAGCAATATTCATGCGTCAAATTCTTCTCCATTTCAAGAATATCAGACGAAAACGAATACTTTCCATGTAAAATACGTATACTAACCAGATAGCAGCTGGTGATTGGGGATGCATTCACTGTCGAACGCCGGGCCTTAACGTACTGAAGAGAAAAAGTTCAATCCAGCTATAAATAAAATCTGATCATAGCTTGCAATTATAAACTGTACTGTAAGAAGGGAGGAGAGTGTCTTACCTTGTGTAAGCAAGAGGACCTGCATCTAGCAACGGCCACCCACTCCTCAGAGTCAATTCTCTCTCGGCGCCCTGTACTGCTGTGGAATAGCACAGCGCCATCAGCAAAATAATCTTCGCCATGCTGAGTTAATTATCTAATGAGTTGATCTCTGTAAATCAGATTGCAATACACCCATTTTGACTTGATCTGTGACAAATCAGTTTGCAAAGTGTAGATCCCTCGATTTCTAAGTCTATATATACTAAATCAAAGTATGACGACGTCCGCACGCTCGTCTGATCTCAAGTGGACGGTTCGTTGGCCTGCCCACGCGACGTGCGTCACTTTGATTCTACGCGCCACGCTAGGCACTTGCGTGCGACGAACGGAACGGATGGACACCAACAGTTAATATCAAAGCATTTCACCAAACCGTGTTGCACCAAGTGTGATCCTTTTAAAAATTGTTGCTTCTAACGGGTTTAACTTCACAAATTGTAGGTTGTTGTGTCAAGAAAAGGGAAATTAATTCTTCATTTTAATGGTCATGACCAAAAACTGCACAATATCTGCATCAGGGATGGAACATATCTGAGGGTTTCCATGGCAATTGAGATGATTAGCAACAATTGGTTACGCCTGACAAATCAAATATGATCTTTTGTCGATTGCTCTCGGCTCCCGCGTAAACAGCATCGTGCGATGAGGGTTTTACAGTGTCGTTGTTTGTGACATCTGCTTTTAGTATGATAGAATTGGTCAGTAAATCGTGAACTGTGAATTACTCTTTGTTTAAATTTAAACTTTGTAATTCTATGAGCTATTTCTATTTACGCCTGAAATAATTACTTACAAGGAAACTGGTTTCCCCATCGGGGACATATCGCCCCAGCTAAAGGTTTTACACGTGTTGAGCATTGGTGCAGAATATAATCTATTATGATATCGCGACGTGGGGTATTATGATGATTGAAAAATATGATAATTTCTTCTAGATAATTAATATAATACATATTTCTTATCTGATTCCAGTCTAATTCTTTCTCATCTACTCCACCAAATGCTTCCAACTGGTTCAGCCAGTCCACTATTTTTTCGACTGAATACTGATACTAAGTAAATATTAAGTAAATGTGCGTTGTCATTGTCAATCAATCGACCACTTGTTTCCTTAGTAATCTATTTGGACCATGACTGGCCTTTCTTAAGTGCAAGTAGTATATCGTTCAATATACTAATAGCAGGTATATGTAAAGTAAGGTCTTATTCAGGGCTACATAACCTAATAACCATTCTCCGTGGTGAGTTTCAGCTCTACAGCGCCTACGCTCTACTATTCCTGCTCAGAGAATGTCCTAAAACTTGTCCATCAGGGTAAAGGGGCAAAGTTGGTGGACTGATAGTAATAGCCCTATTTCAGAAGGCTAGCTTGTCTTGTACCATGAATCAATAAGAATATCTAATTGAATGTATTTTGGGGTAAAGTGGTATAATGGAAGAGTTTGACACATTCATTTATGCAAGCATGTCCATTATGATGAGGATTATTATTCCCGACGTCTTCGGCTATATTCAAATAGTGGGGAAATAAGAAGCTGTGCATTGCCTGCCGCCTAACAACAAGTCAGATACATATACCATTCCTTAATCAGGCAACAATTTGAATTCGAACCGAAAACCAGTATGTTAGCGATGATTGCCAGAAATTCGGAAACTACTAACTAACCTCTCTGGGCTTCCATTCCCTATCAATTATGTGATCTAATAATTCCAAATGTGAGAAAACAAACTTCCCTTGAAATTATATTACACATAAGATTTATTGAAAACAAAATGTAGCACAATGTCGGTAGATGATAATATAAATGTCCAAAGTTAAATGAAAAGACATCGAGATGATAATTAAGATGTACACAACAGGGGTGGTCATTATGTGACAAAATGAGAGATTTAGGAAAGAAATAA